>JAZKJV010003908.1:0-402821 GCA_037367405.1 Ottelia alismoides
TGCGGCTCCAACGACTACACCACTTCACGATTCCTCGACGACGACGGTCGCCCCTCCATCGCACAAAGAGCCAGCGCCGCATCAGGCCTCCCACATCGTGTGGGAAAGGGTTCCCATCGGGGAACCCTAAAGCCGCCCCGAAAGGGCTTCTGCGGTCTGGCGGGCCCCGGAAAAAAAAGAGTTTTTTTGTGTGTACAGGCCCAAGTGGGTCGTTGAAAAAGATGCTGAAAGAAAGAAAGAGAAGAAAAGAGAGGGAAGCCAAGGGGGTTGAGAAAAAAAAGGTTGAGCCCAAGTTGGGCGTTCAAAAAAAAATATTTGTTTTGAGGAAAAACTCTTTTAAAAAAAAGCTCGTACAATTAATAAAAGCCGTACACACGTTAAAATAAAAAAAGGAGGAAAATCCGGAAAAAAGGGTTGAAACGACTTAAAAAATGTGTTTCGAAAAAAAATGAAAAACTGACGATGTTTGAAAAGCCGAAAAAATGAAGTCAGCTATTTGATGTTTTCTTTATCCCCATTATTTTGTCTTCTCCCAACTTGTCGATGTCCATGTTTTCCGATAAGTATGGGAGAAAGGGGGAGTATTATGTAGAGTCACATGTATAATTCAGATGTTCTAGATTCAGATGCAGATTTTCAGACCTGTCAGATTTCGGACTCTACAGTTTTTCAGATGAAGATTCTTCATGCGCAAGATTCAGACTCGACGTTAAGATTCCGAGTACACAGGTGTGATGCGCAGATTCAGACTCGACACTCAGATTGGTCAGAGTCCGAGTTCGAGGCACTCCATGTTTGAGTAGCCGATTTCGAGTTCTCCAGAGAGAGACTCATTTTCAGCCACACATATGTTTGCGGTCATTTTCAGATGAGCACATGTTTGCTATCGTTTTTTTATGGTCCCCATCTTTTTCTTGTTGTTTCAGCCATAGCTTTCATGTGAGCCATATGGACTCCAGAGTAGAGGACCATTCCCTATGCCATGTTGGCAAGGATTTTCATGTGGTATCATAGGTACACCAGAGTAGTGCACCATTCTCTGTGCAAGATGGGGGAGACCCAGTTCTCCGAAGAGGCGACTTTTTCAGACTCCATTCTCCAGCGACCGTGGACTCCGAAGAGGATTGCACAACCACGACCCTTTTTTCAGTTAGGCCCTTTTCAGAGAAAGAGCAGTTGTCCACATTTTTGTGGCGGGACAGACTAATCTGACGATGAGACTCATTTTCAGTTGCAGTGACTCTGACAGGTGCTGTTCAGAGCATATGCTCTCCGACGAGGAGATTTAGCAGGCTCACACTCCAGCCCGTTCGTTCTCCTCACCTGCACGACATGATAAGCAACGTACTCGACAACAACAGTTGTGCGCGTTGGGTTGATATTGTCCATAGTGTCCTGTAGCGTTGAGTTGGGTTTCTTTCTATTTGTCCAAGCTGAGCATTGCATGCTCCAGCTTGAGGGGGAGTGTTAGAGTACTTCGTTATATGCGTCTCATGTATGGGAGATGGGTAAATGGATCTCTCCAAGATCCATTTACCCCATCTAACAGTTTTAGTCCCACATCTACCAGTGGTGGGACTTGGAGGCTCTGTGGAGGTTATATAAGGTGCCCCAGACCTCCTGTATCAGATGAGAAAAAGTGCAATAGACACACCAGCCCTTTGAGATATTCTCTCGTGGTTTCATCCCGCTCCTTACAGAGTAGGGTTCCACGTAAATCCCGTTGTTCTTATTTTCCTTATCCTTTTTCATGTTTCGCTTCCGCTACCTATTTTCCAGCAAGTACTAATCTGTTACTAATCCTACCATGGAGATAAAACACTTGATTGCAGTAAGAACAATATCCTGAAAGATGACAAGACTTTTAAGATAGTGATCTCAAAATCTTACCTTCAAAATCTTAAGACTTTATAGATAATGATCTAATAGGTCTTAAGTACAGATGCCTTATAAGACTTATGATTGGGTCTTAGCCGTATGAGATAGAAATCTCTGGGAATAAGGGCATTTTGATACGGATAATTGAAATTACATATTGGTTATAACGATTATTGAGTTGTAGCGCCAAAGACATTATATCTGCTTTAGCAAGATTGAGTATTGGCTGCATGAGATGCAACATTCATATTAGATGCGAGGACTGTTATTAGGAGATATGCAAGTACCGTAAAAGGTAGGGATGCAAACGGTCGGATACGTATACGGATATAGGTATTACCATATCCTTATCCATTTTTGAATACAAATATGGTTGTGAATACGGATATTAACGGATATTAAAACTATCTTACCATATCCTTCAAAAACGAATACGGATGTAAAATGAATACTGATCGCATACGAGTAATGTTAGAAATACTCTATAGAAACAACTTAAATATATATGAATTGGATGGAAAACACATGATATAAATTTATTAATGTGTTTGTATCATGAAAATTATACAAATATAGTAAAAAAAGGTATAGAATTATGCTATATATGGTTATAAATAAATTTATGACTATATTTGTATGCGAAAATGGATATACGGATACGGATACGGATGTTTACGGATATCAAAACGATATCCATATCCGTATCCATTTTAAAACGGATGCGGATATGGATGTCAAAATCTATATAAAACGGATACGGTGACGGATCAGATACGGATATATCCGTAACCGTTTGCATCCCTAGTAAAAGGACGTAGGATAGTCTCTCGGGAACAGAGTGACTGGTCAACTTACGGAGCTATTTTTCTAAATAGACTATGATTATCACATGAGTGTCGGTTTAAAATAATAGCCCATTAATGAATCTTTGGGTTAGTGGGAAATTGTTGGACATACGAGCCCATGACGAGTCATTATGCAATAAAAGTTATTGCAAATCATTCCCTGAATATAATTATGGTTACGAACCATGGCCATCTTAATGATCATACAACTGTTGATTCAAATGTTGAATCATAGAGGCTGGTACTTTGATGATATCTAAAGAGTTAGATTGAGGACTCATCAAGCACTATCAAATGATTATTAATAGAGGATCTCCGATCTGAGAAGAAGATGGTAATTCTTCTCCGAAGGTTGATATCTAACCGACCTCTTGATGCATTCCCTCTACATACAAATAGAGTTTCAGAGGTGTTAGATAAATTAGGTCAAAGAGTTAACTTAACGAGATAGAGATAACTAAGACCTATGTCGGATACTATCACGATATTGTCACGCATCCTCTTACCAGAACAGATGTGTTACCATATGTTTGAGTATGTACATTTGTCAGACCGATAAGTTGATGATCTAATCAAGGTCTATACACCGACGAGCTGGTGTGCATAGAAGGCATACGATTAATAAGATCTCTCAAAGGGATAATACATGTTCATTACTGAACTGGAAGACATGACCTCACTCATGAGATACTGGGATCAAATTCCGTGCACGGTCGTCTCTCTTTGTAAGCTTGACTGAATTTACAGGTTTAGTATATGCTTTTGGAAAGTATATGATCAATACCTAGGTATGATATATGCTTTTGAAAAGTATATGATCGATATCAACTCTCAATGATGGAATTTGAAACTTAATGATAAAACCCCGAAGGAGACAGTCTAAATAAGATCTAAAACTTTGATTTTATTCTAGGTCTTCTAGCATGCAGGATGTACGCGCATTAGGAATACTCGGAGGTGATGTAATCGTAAACGATTGTACAACCATGACGCTTACATTCCAAAGCAGTGATGAAACAAGTTTGGATTTTAGTGACTTCTCTCAGTGTAGAAGTAATCTAATCTTAGTCCAAATGTTGGACATTAATCTGAATGTGATTCAGATGCAATGAGAAGATTAGATCTGAGGCTTTGATTTAATCAAGCATCTATGAGAGGTCCCTGAGATATGGATTTGAGATATTATCTTAATATCCAAGTCACTATACGTGAAACGTACAGTCGCTTTATCCTTATCTCCAAGTATCCGCGGAGAAAGCACATTATTCTTGAAAGAGTCAAGAATAATTCCATTGATAAATGTATAACCAAGCATTAAGAAACCGAGGATTTCTCGCCTGGGTGTCCTAAACAAAGGGGTCAGCGGAACTGGTCAAAGTCGGGATCCCAACGAGGCGTAAAAACGCTGCGAGCTCGCGTAAAAATCGTGAAAAAGACTGAGATCCTAGACCCACGCACTTGGCGGCCGCTGTCCTAACTGGGCTTCCTATCTTCCGCCCAGTTGAGGGTCACCGCGCCCTCGCACAGCCAAGTGTAAGGATCACCATGACCGACACTATTACGTTATGAATCATTCCTGATTAACAATCATCCTTACTTGCTTGTCTACCCGTCTCTTTCTAGTTTTCTTTCTGTGATTAATCGTTGTAGATCTAGATTTCTTGGTCAACGAACAAGTTTAGTTCTTTTGTCATTATAATGGATTTATTGAGGATGATTATTTGACATATTTGATAGATTCCTAAGAGAATGATATTAATATTTTAACATTTTATAATTCAAAAATTCTTCTATGAGGTCATGAGAATTTACGTAGATATTGGTGTGGTTTGATAATAATAGTATATAATTGGTTCCATTAAATAGAATTGAACTATTCTTTCTTGTGCAGCTTTTCATATCCAGATCATTAATCTTACTACCTATCCTTTAACTGCATGGGAGATTCTAAGGTCTCAGTAGTTTCTTAGTCGTACTTCTTACATCAGCATAACAACCAATAATATAACTATCATCTTTTTCTTCATCAATTATCACTATTAATGCATTAGAGGTTTGTGGATCATTATAGAAATTTTGATTCAGAATAGAAGATTATAGTAGCTCTAGGGCACCCATCTTTATTCCATCAACGATTCAAACCCCTTTTTTTCCCAAGTATATCCAACCTTCTAATGAGGCCAACCCATCCTAGCACATTACGGTTACTTAAAGCATTGGGCTTGATGTACCATTCACTACTCTAGTTCTTGAAAAAATAGAGCAACCCATGAATCATACGTTATTTATAATTTAACAAAAATTTGTTGAAAATTTAAATGGGTCAATATTACTAAGACGATACAGTATCAGACAATGACACAACAAAATGATTTATTTTTCACAATTTAAGTGTTACACTAGACCATATTTTCAATTCATGGTATTATTATGAAAATAATGATTTTCCAGTATGTTATAATGTTATAAGTTCAGAAAATATTTTGGTCAACATAGATAAGTTTTAATTTGAGATATGTTATCTGCATGACTAAACTAAACATCTAGAAGATAGAACCTTAATGAGTAAAGCTGTATATATTAATTTGTATTGCACATATATCATAATATATATAAAAAATTAATTTGATAAAGTAAATATTACAAGAATAAAATTATACATAAATCAATATGTAAACTCCCTTTCAAGGAACTCTGCTTGGAATGTAATTAGTATTCGAACTTGAAAGAATAGAAGTTCCAGGAAGTTGAAATTAAAGAAAGAGAAACATATTTTTCTTATTTCCCTGGTTCACAAGTCACGTTGAAGTTTCAACGTAAGAAATATGGAATCCCTCACCATGGTATGCAGACAAGTAGAAAGCCAATGTAATTATCCATGGTAATTTCTCTTGGAATTACTTGCTAAAAAATGGCAACTGATGGCTATCCAAAAGTCTATGTAAAAAAATTACCATCTAAAAACATTACTTGCAAAACATCCTTAAAAGCAACACCCATAATGCAGAAAATTATTTTTGTAGACATCAGAGTATGAGAAATTGTAGGACAAAGAAACAAAATTGGGATAAAAAAAGAGAAAAGGGGCATGCATGGCAGCAAGGAGGAGAGAGAGGAGATGGTACCCTTGATCTCTTCAAGGTTGAAGAGAAATCTGCATACAAAACTGGAATTTGAGCAAGGAACTCCAGCAGCTCCTGGGAACAAGAAGTGGCTCCTGTACACCTTTGGACAACAGCAAAGAAAGAAGTATTCTGGGCTCCTACGACTGGAGAGAATTGGAGGAGAAATGGAAATAAAACAAGGAGAAAGGGCTGTATATATAGGGAGGAGATGGGTCTAATCTTTAGCCAAGTGGAGAGGAGTGAAATGTCAAGTGGAAGAGAGGAGAAAGACCAAGTGGCTGGAAAAGAGAAGACAAATAAAATACCCCAATGGCTAGACTGTACACTGGCTGTGCACAGTCAAAAATAGATTTTTTTGTTTATTTTTTTTACATTTTTCTCTTCTTTTATTTAAAGTGTTAAAATAGACCGTATGCACACAGTCTCATAACGACGATCAATATAAGTATAATATTTATATACTTCTGTTGGAGCATAAGTTGTAAGCGCCTATTGTGTTGTAGCAGGGTAAATGGATCCTGGAGGAGATCCATTTACCCCACCCAGTTGTTTAGTCCCACATCGTCCAGTGGTGGGACTCGGAGGCTCTGGAGAGGCTATATAAGGAGCCCCAGACCTCCTGTACTCATTGAGAAAGTGCAATGCATATCACGCCCAGTTAAGGGGCTTCTCCCGTGGTTTCATCCCGCTCCTCACGGAGTAGGGTTCCACGTAAAAATCCCGCTATTCTTTCTTTTGTTTATCTTTTTCCATGTTACGCTTCCGCTTCCGATTTTCTAACATGGTATCAGAGCGGGTCGATTCTCGGAGTTTTTTTTCATTATATTTTCATTATGTTCGAGATTCGATTATCAAGAGTCGAGATTCAATTATCATTCCTGTTCGGATTTATTGTCCAAGTTTCCAGGGTTTCGTTGGAAACCCTAATCATGCATCCAGCCCGCCGCCATCCTCTTTCTTCCGCTATGCGGCGAAGGTCGCTGTCTCAATTGCAGGCGGCAGTCCTAGAAGCTTTTAAGCCCAAGCTGCATCTTCCCGCGACAACGCCGATGTGGTGCACCACTTTCTTGCAAGATCGCGTGAGTTCGAACAAGCAGAAACCCCATCGGGGTTGATTCCTCCCCGTACGATGCTCTGCAGTTCCTTTCTCCAGTCATCCATCGCTGCAAGGCGGCGAGATCCCTGCAGCCCCGAAGTCGATTTCACGATCGAGCACACACGATCGAGCCTCGAACATGGTATCCCCTGCACAGCATGTTCGAAAAAAAAAAAGAAGAAGGGGGACCGCCCTCAGCCTCCTTCGGCACCCAGGTGCGCGCCATCTCCAGGCATCTAAGCTCCCGCACGATCGATCCTCCTCTCTCCTCCTTCGGCACCCAGGTGCGCGCACTCCTTCGCACCTCCCTACCCGCAGTACGACCTTCCAAGCCGTGCCTCGCAGCAACCTTGTCATCTCCAGGCGCTCCAGCGGTGCGCCATCTCTGCATCTCCCCTTGCGGCGGCAGCATGTGCAAAGCCCCTTCGGGGCTGTGGCCTTCAAGAGGGTGCCGATGGAACCCTAAAAAGGTCCCACGTGGGATGCTTTAAAAAAAAATTGTTTTTCTGCTGTAAGTACTGAAAAGGGACGCTTTATTTGAGTTTTTTTTTGGGGCCTGCTGTGTAATAGGAGATGTGGAAAGTTAGGCCCAAATGGGCCGAATACTGTAAACAAAAAAAAATAAAATATGAATGAAGAGGAGGGAGCGTCAGAAAAAAAAAGGAAGGAAGAAGAGAGATTTCAAAAAAAAAGTGAAGAGAAGTTCAAAAAAAAATGAAGAAGAAGAAGCCCGAGGGGGCTGCCACGAGTAAAAGAGAAGGGCCAAGGGACCGGTTAAAAAAAAAAGGAATTTTTTTAAAAGGCTGCGTACAAGAAAAAGCCGTACGCGAAATTTCAAAAAAAAAATGATTGAAAGCTGATTAAAAGAAAGTCAAAAGGCTTATAAAAAAATTGGCGGCTATTTAAAAAAAAATTGACAAAAGCCGCAAGTTTCGTGTTCTTGTTGTTTGCCCCTATTCATCTTGTCTTCTCCCAACTTTGTCGATGTCATTTTCCGACAAGTATGGGAGAAAGGGGGAGTATATATGTAGAGTCACAGGTCTTGTATTCCAGATGCAGATTCAGATTTCCAGACCAATCAGATTCCAGACTCTACGGTTTAGATCCAGGTTCAGACTCGACCATTGTCTTCCGAGTCTCCAGTTTCAGACACGCACGAGTGTGCGGTCTTATTGTCAGATGAGCATAAGTTGCCATCATTGTCAGAGGTCCCCATCATTCGTCTTGTTGTCAGGCCAGAGTTTTTCGTGTGAGCCATAGGGACTCCAGAGCAGAGGACCATTCCCTTGAGGTCAAGGGTTTTCATGTGGTATCATAGGTACACCAGAGCAGTGCACCATTCTCTGAGCCAGATGGGAGAGACCCAGTTCTCCGACGAGGAGACTTCAGGCGCAAGTTCAGACTCGATGGTCAGATTCCGAGTCTTCAGTTGACTCACACTCCAGCCCGTCCGTCCTCCTCACCTGCATGGCATGAGAAGCAACGTCCTCGACTGCAGCATGTGCGCGTTGGGTTGATATTGTCCGTAGTGTCTTGTAGCGTTGAGTTGAGTTTCTGCCTGTTTGTCCAAGCTGAGCATTGCATGCTCCAGCTTGAGGGGGAGTGTTGGAGCATAAGTTGTAAGCGCCTATTGTGTTGTAGCAGGGTAAATGGATCCTGGAGGAGATCCATTTACCCCACCCAGTTGTTTAGTCCCACATCGTCCAGTGGTGGGACTCGGAGGCTCTGGAGAGGCTATATAAGGAGCCCCAGACCTCCTGTACTCATTGAGAAAGTGCAATGCATATCACGCCCAGTTAAGGGGCTTCTCCCGTGGTTTCATCCCGCTCCTCACGGAGTAGGGTTCCACGTAAAAATCCCGCTATTCTTTCTTTTGTTTATCTTTTTCCATGTTACGCTTCCGCTTCCGATTTTCTAACAACTTCCGATCGGGTTTTGAATACTCGAATTTTCGAGATACAATTTTTGTTTGGATTTAGATATTGTGGATTTAAAATATGAAACGATCTCCGATTGACAAACGGTCTATTCCGTTGCTTTTCTTTCGTCGAATGGGATCTCATGGCGGTCTCGGTTCATTTCGCGGTTTCCGAATTTGCGCCGCGACTTTTTCGGACACGCATTACGGTGCGATCGATTTTTGGTCGATTTCGCCCGAACGGCTTTTGATTCACGATCAATTGATCGTTTTAAGTTTGTTTAGCATTGGCCAACATCTTTGTGGGGTTAATCGGACCCAAATCGGATCGGGTCCGGGTTTGATCGGAAATCGGATGTTACAAATATAAAAATCTCAAAGGGAGTGTCATCCTCGAGACTCGTGTTAAGGTCATTAGGTGTTTTGTTTAGATTTCTTAAGTTCATAGAAACCTCAAAGGGATTTGAACCCATAAAAACCTCAAAAACAAAACAAGCGATATATTTTATCATATATCTAATTACAGAAACTTGTTTCGATTATTACCTCAGAAAAGTTGCGGGTATCGTGCCCGCACATCGGCTTCGGTCTCCCATGTCGCCTCTTCGACGCCATGTCGATGCCACAACACCTTGATTAATGAAATCTCTTTGCTGCGAAGCTTTTCACAGTACTGTCAAGTATCTGTACTGGCCTCTCCTCGTATGTCAAATCACTCTCCACATCTAAATTCTCATAACTGATGATGTGTCGAGGATCGTACACATACTTCCTCATGTTGGATACATGGAAGATGTCATGAATAGCTGATAGATGTGGAGGCAGGGCTACTCGGTAAGCACCTTCCCCACTCTAGCAAGAATCTCGAACAGACCCACATTTCGCGACGCCAGCTTGTCACGAACACCAAATCTCTGTATTCCCTTCATGGGAGATACTCATAGAAATACCCAATCTCCCACTTGTAATCTATAAGAATGTCATTAGTATGAGATTAAGTTAATTTTGAATAAAGGAAAGAGAAGAAGATTGGATACCTGAAACTCCAAATCTCTTCTCCAATGGTCCGCATAGCTCTTCTGGTGACTCTGTGCCGCTAGAAGCCTCCGTCTCATAAGATCAACAGCTCTCGCAGTCTCCTCTAGGAGATCCACGGAGTAAAGAGCATGATCACTTATGTCACGCAAACTGAGAGGTGTAAGGCATCTCCGCCCGTATAAGGCTTCAAATGGTGCCTTGCCAATACTGGAGTGATAACTGTTGTTGTACGTGAATTCAACCAAAGGCAGATGGTCCTTCCGGGATCCTTTCCACTCCAAAGTGCAAGCACGAAGCAAATCCTCTAGTGTCTGAATGGTGCACTCACTCTGACCGTCGGTCTGTGGATGATATGCAGAACTCATCCTCAGCTCTGTCTGTAGTGCTGACATGAACTGATGCCAATAATGCGACGTAAACCTCGAATCTCTGTCAGACACCACCTCTCGTGGTATACCATGTAGCCTGATGATGTTCTGCACATATAGCTTGGCCAATCTGGATGGAGTGTAAGTGTTGTTGACATGTATGAAATGTACTGACTTGGTCAACCTATCAACAACGACCCAAATGGAATAATGGTCACCCGGTGTCTTCGGCAGGCCTGTGACAAAATCCATAGAAATGCTCTCCTATTTCCACACGGGAATGGGGAGAGACTGCAGTAATCCTGGTGGCCTCCTGTGCTCAATCTGCTGACATGTTGCGCCACATCGTGCTTCATCCCATCCGACCAGAAATGTCGACGCAGATCTCGGTATATCTTTGTGCTACCTGGATGGATAGAAAACCGTGAACTGTGTGCCTCATCCAGAATGTCTCTGCGAAGCTGCTCATCATTGGGTACAATGACCCGTCCTGCCTTCCACAAAATAGACTCCATCACAACAAAGTCATCAACCTCGTCTTTGACGACGCGGATGTATCTATCTCGGATCCAAGGATCTGTCTTCTGGCCCTTGACGATGCGATCCCACATACTACTGAATCGCGGAGGTACGACTGTGGAAATAGATGCGCTCTCCTGTGGATGCAAATCAGTCAAAGCTGCGAGCATATCCCATATATAGCCAGTTTGCCGTACCCTCAGCATGAGCTCTCCTGCTAAGTGCATCAACCACCATGTTTCCCTTACCGGGATGGTAAGAGATCGTGCAATTATAATCCTTCAGTATCTCGAGCCATCTGCGCTGCCTCATGTTCAGCTCCTTCTAATCAAAGATATACTTTAGCCTCTTGTGATCAATAAAAATCTCGAAATTTACCCCCATAAAGATAGTGGCGCCAGATCTTCAAGGCGAAGACAACTGCCGCTAACTCAAAGTCATGGGTGGGGTAGTTCCGCTCATGCGGCCTCAACTGTCGTGATGCGTAAGCAATCACCTGTCCTCTCTGCATCAAAACTGCTCCAAAACCTTCTCTAGATGCATCTGTGTAGACTGCATAGTCCTGAGTGCCTGAAAGAAGAGCAAGAATGGGCGATGCGGTCAATATCTCCTTCAGTTTCCTGAAGGCCTGCTCGCATGAATCATCCCAAATGAATGAAACTCCCTTCTGCGTCAATCGTGTCAGAGGGCGAACAATGTGTGAAAATCCGTTGACGAAGCGTCTGTAATAGCCCGCTAATCCGAGGAAACTCCGAATCTGAGTAACTATTTTGGGTTGCTCCCAAGACATAACTGCATCAACCTTCGCAGGATCAACTGCGATGCCTTCTTCAGAAATGACATGCCCTAGAAATGATACCTGGGATAACCAGAACTCACACTTGCTCAATTTGGCGTACAGCTTGTGCTCCCGTAATGTATTCAACATAATCCGTAGATCATTCGCATGATCCCATTCATTTCGCGAGTATATGAGCACATCATCGATGAACACCACCACAAATTTGTCCAAATATGGACGGAAAATCCTGTTCATCATGTCCATGAAAGCTGCAAGTGCATTAGTGAGCCCAAACGACATCACCACAAACTCGCAATGTCCATAGCGCGTCCTGAAAGCAGTCTTCAAAATATCAGACTCTCGAATCCTCAACTGATGATAGCCTGATCGAAAGTCGATCTTCGAAAACATCGAAGATCCCTGGAGCCAGTCGAACAAATCATCGATGTGCGGCAAAGGATAACGGTTTTTCACCGTTCTCTTGTTCAGCTGCCGGTAATCAATGCATAACCTCATGGATCCATCCTTCTTCCTGACAAATAGAATCGAAGCACCCCAAGGTGAAGTGCTCGGCATCACGAATCCCAAGTCAAGTAATTCTTGCAATTGCACCTTCAGTTCTCTCAACTCAGCAGGTGCCATTCGGTAGAGAGCCATCGAGATCGACTGTGTATCTGGTAGTAATGTGATCTCGAATTCGATCTCTCTCTCTCTCTCTCAGGAGGTAATCCTGGTGGCTCATCAGGAAACACATCTGGGTATTCTGATACTATTCAGATGTCCTATGTCATCGGCTCCTGATCAGATACCTCCCGAACAAATGCAAGATATGAATCACAACCCTGATCAACAAGTCGCTGAGCTCGCAACACTGAAATGTACTCCATTTCGGAGTCATGTATAGTACCCTAAAAAGTGAACTCAGGTAAATCTGGAATCTTGAAGACAACTGTCTTCCTAAAACAATCAACAAGTGCATGATGAGCAGATAACCAATCCATGTCTAAAATCATGTCGAACTCATCAAGCTGTTGGAGTAGACAATCTGCGATCATCTCGTGACCGCCAATCAGTACAGGCAAGTGCCTGACTATCAATGAAATAATGAACAACTGGCCACCTGGCCCTCGGATGTGATATGGAGAAGAGAGAGTCTCTGCGACTCTACCTAAAGAAGCAAGTAGCCTCGAAGCAAGAAAAGAATGCGTCACACCAGAATCAAATAGAACATGGAAAGGTCGGCCAAGACTGAGACCATACCTTTCACCACAGTAGCTGCTGAACGTGCTTGCTCCTCAGTTACTACATGTAACTGACCCTGCCTGGCTGGTGCAGTACTGGATCCTGCCACACTCTGCGTCTGTCTCTGCTGCGGTCGCCTGAAGTTGGAGTTCCTGCCACGGAAACTCCCTGAATGCTGTGCTTGAGGCTGCAATTGTGATGGCTGTGTATGAGGCTCACCAGAAGCCTGTGTGTACTGTGATCGGTAATGTCCCCACTCGTGACATCGGTAACATCGGACTGGTCGAGTAGATGGAGTGGTCGTGTCTGCTCGCTGCGACCCAGATGGTCGAGCGGAATCTGTGCCACGTTCGGCAAGTGCTCCTCCTAATGTAGTCAATGGAGAAGAACGCACACTGCTTGAGAATGACGATCCTGTAGGTCGGAAACGTCTGGCTGACCTCTACGGCTGAAGCGGTCGACGTATCGGTCCAAAAGATCACCGCGATCTAGGCGCTGCTCCAAACGAGCTTCTGAAACGTCTCCCTCTGATGTCCTTGAACTTCTCCGCTGCATCGGTAGCCTCGTAGATGCAAGTGATGTGTAGTCCAGCCAGCTTCTCCTGTACCTCCTCTCGCATGCCGCCAATGAACTTTTCCAGATTCTCCTTTGGAAATGCGCCAGCTGCTCGTGTATGTCATGGTCGCTCTGTGTATCAGATAAAGTGATCTCTGGCTGTCATTTGTCCCTGACGAAGCTCTGCAAAAAGTCGACGCTGAGACTCCTTCCACTTCGCAGAAAAGAAGTAGGATCTGAATCGTGTCTCGAAGTCATCCCATGTAGGCTCTTGGCCCAACTCAGATACTAAAGCATCCCACCTCAGCAAAGTCTGTCAGTGAGTACTCCATAAAAGATAGACACGTGTCTCGTGGCGCGCGTATCATCCTCAGCACCTTCATCACTCTCTTGAGCCACTGCTCTACCACATCTGATGTCCCTGTGCCCTCGAACAAAGGCATATTGGCCCACTGGTAGGAAGTGAAAATGGACTGATGCCTGCGAATGGCAGAGTACTCTTGTGCGCCCTCGTCTGCAAAGTCGACAGGGTCCTACTCCTTGTCAAATTCTCCATCATCTGCTCCATGCTCAGATATCTCCTCAAGTGGATCGTCGAAATGAGGCTGCTGTACCTCTACTGACTGTCGCTGGTCCTGGCGTGTACTGTCATGAGATGGACGGTAGGTGGAATCTGACAGCTCCTCAAATCTCATCTCTATGTCCGTCTATCTGTCAGAAATCTCTGTCTATTTAGCCAGAATCTGGTCCTGCTGGCCTCTCATAGCAGCCTGCTGCTGAAGGTCGGTGAGAGCAATCAACATGCGTGCCAGCTGGTCAGCCGTCTCCTGTCCTGGTCGAGATGCCATGGTTCTGCATGAGAACCATAATTAGTCATAAAAGTACCATTTGGAGATACTTATAATGTATGCTTTTTCTCTTCTTGGGATATAATATGAAGATTTATGAAATCGATGGCATTTGTGGTAATTGAATTTGAATGTCATATTTCCCTTCTCGAACTCACGACAAGTCGGAAGACTGTCGCTATCCGAGAAGTTAATGCGATCAGATTTGAAACACTGTGAATGTGCGAATTGGGGTACCATGACTCTGATACCAAAAATGTGAACCCCCGAGGATTCAGGTATCTGTTTACGACACTTTTCGCGGCATTTCATTCGCATGAGATCGCACAAGATACATAAAAATTGGGAAGTTTTTCGCAAAATAGGGAAATTTTTCGCACTGCTATATTTGCATATGACATTCACATTCATTGCATAAACCACCGTGACAAGAAAACAAGTTCCATCACCATTTCATTTCAGAATTTTCAAATAAGGACATTATGTACAAGAAATCTGTCAGTACACACAGTATATCCCAAAATTTTGTACAGAAGAGAAGGGGAAGTATTTACATCATAAAGCATAAAGTGAACCAAAAACTGAGACAAAAGCAATATACCGTCTTGTATACCCTATCACCTGGAATCATCAATCGCTACTGAG
Organism: Ottelia alismoides; assembly: GCA_037367405.1. NCBI lineage: Eukaryota > Viridiplantae > Streptophyta > Magnoliopsida > Alismatales > Hydrocharitaceae > Ottelia > Ottelia alismoides. The sequence continues at coordinate 14,859 of JAZKJV010003908.1, forward strand.
CAACAGGCTCCTTGCCTGCCAAAACATGTTAGGAAAGAAGAGATGTTAGCGGGCGCTGGTACCTCCCAAAACTTATAAAAATAAACATGCATTTAATATGTTCAAAAGTAAGTAAGTAGAAAAGAAAGAACAAGTAAAGTTTACATCTACTTGCGTAAGTAAAAAGGTTTTCAAGTCTCTTTTAAGCATCTCCCATAAGCACCCATTATTCCAACATTTTTCATATATAACATAATTATTTTGTAATCAAATGTTCATAATTGCATGAGTGTATGTGTATATATATTATCATATTGACCAGATCTGATACCAAACTATGAATTTTGACCATGTGAAGATGGGATTGGAAATGTTTATGGATTTACTTGATCCTCAAGTTTAATAGATACTCATTTCCTACCAACACAGCTTTGAATTGTAACTTCTCTAAATCTCAACTTCGACTGTCTCAGATGCAACTTTAGATGACTTAGATGTAGATATGAATGACTTTGGATGTAGAATCGCCAAGTGTGCTGGAGAAAGAAAAACTCAAGCGGTGAGGTAGCCTACAAATGGCTCTTCCGTCTCACCCTCTAGTTGGAAGCGCAGTCCTATAGAGGGATAGGTCTACTCCAAAACTACGCCACTGAGACGGGTGAGAGACTCTCCGGAAAAGTCACATTAGAAAACGGCCCAACCGGTAACGGGAAATGAGCTCGTACGAAAAACTAAAACCGAGGTTCCCCAGCCTGGGTGTCCTAAACAAAGGGGTCAGCGGAATTGATCAAAGTCAGGATCCCAACGAGGCGTAAAAACACCGCGAGCTCGCGTAAAAATGGTGAAAAAGACTGGGATCCTTGACCCACGCACTTGGCGGCCACTGTCCTAACTGGACTTCCTATCTCCTGCCCAGTTGAGGGTCACCGCGCCCTCGCACAGTCAGGTGTGAGGATCACCATGACCGGCACTATTACATTATGAATCATTCCTGATTAACAATCATCCTTACTTGCTTGTCTACCCGTCTCTTTCTAATTTTCTTTCTGTGATTAATCATGTAGATCTAGATTTCTTGGTCAACGATCCTATTGATATTACTTTATGGTTGGTTGAACAAGTTTAGTTCTTTTATCATGATAATGGATTTATTTAGGATGATTATTTGACATATTTGTTAGCTTCCTAATAGAATGATATTAATATTTTAACATTTTATAATTCAAAAATTCTTCTATGAGGTCATGAGAATTTACGTAGATATTGGTGTGGTTTGATAATAATAGTATATAATTGGTTCCAATAAATGGAATTGAACTATTCTTTCCTGTGCAGCTTTTCATATCCAGATCATCAATCTTACTACCTATCCTTTAACTGCATGGGATATTTTAAGGTCTCAATAGTTTCTTAGTCGTACTTCTTACATCAGCATAACAACCAATAATATAACTATCATCTTTTTCTTCATCAATTATCACTATTAATGCACTAAAGGTTTGTGGATCATTATAGAAATTTTGATTCAGAATATAAGATTAGAGCAGCTCTACGGCACCCATCTTTATTCCATCCATGATTCAAACCCCTTTTTCCCCCAAGTATATCCAACCTTCTAATGAGGCCAACCCATCCTAGCACATTACGGTTACTTAAAGCATTGGGCTTGATGTACCATTCACTACTCTAATTCTTAAAAAGATAGAGCAACACATGAATCATACGTTATTTATAATTTAACAAAAATTTATTGAAAATTTAAATGGGTCAATATTACTAAGACGATACAATATCAGACGATGACACAACAAAATGATTTATTTTTCACAATTTGAGGGTTACACTAGACCATATTTTCAATTAATGGTATTATTATGAAAATACAGATTTTTCTGTATGTTATCCTATAAATATCAGTACATATTTTCCCAAAATGTTTACTTTCTAACCCCCATTTTTTTGAAAAATTAACCTGTGCATGAAGATGTGTAAGGACGCATACCTTCAGAATATATTTTGGTCAACATAGATAAGTTTGAATTTAAGATATGTTACCTGCATGACTAAACTAAACATCTAGAATTTAGAACCTTAATGAGTAAAACTGTATATATTAATTTGTATTGCATATATATCATAATATATAAAAATTAATTTGATAAAGTAAATATTACCAGAATAAAATTATACATAAATCAATATGTATAACTCCCTTTCAAGGACCTTTGCTTGGAAGGTAATTAGTATTCGAACTTGAAAAATAGAAGTTCCAGGAAGTTGAAATTAAAGAAACAGAAACATATTTTTCTTATTTCCCTGGTTGAGGTTTCAACTTAAGAATTATGGAATTCCTCACCATGGTATGCAGACAAGTAGAAAGCCAATGTGATTATCCATGGTAATTTCTCTTGGAATTACTTGCTAAAAAATGGCAACTGATGGCTATCCAAAAGTCTATGTAAAAAAAATTACCATCCCAAAACATTACTTGCAAAACATCCTTAAAGGCAACACCCATAATGCTGAAAATTATTTTAGTAGACATCAGAGCATGAGAAATTGTAGGACAAAGAAACAAAATTGTGATAAAAGAAAAGAAAAGGGACATGCATGGCAGCGAGGAGAGAGAGGAGATGGTACCCTTGATCTCTTCAAGGTTGAAGAGAAATCTGCATACAAAACTGGAATTTGAGCAAGGAACTCCAGCAACTCCTGGGAACTAGAAGTGGCTCCTGCACACTGTTGGACAGCCGCAAAGAAAGATGGATTCTGGGCTCCTACGTCTGGAGAGAATTGGAGGAGAAATGGAAATAAAACAAGGAGAAAGGGCTGTATATATAGAGAGGAGAAGGGTCTAATCTTTAGCCAAGTGGAGAGGAGTGAAATGTCAAGTGGAAGAGAGGAGAAAGACCAAGTGGCTGGAAAAGAGAAGACAAAGAAAATACTCCAATGGCTGGACTGTACACTGGTTGTGCACAGTCAGAAAATAGATTTATTTATTTAATTTTTTCTTTGCATTTTTCTCTTCTTTTATTTAAAGTGTTAAAATTGACCGTATGTGCACTTCGAGTCTTCGATTTTGACGTGAAATATCTCGATTTGATTGTCTCATAACGACGATCAATATGAGTATAATATTGATATACTTCCGATTGGGTTTTGAATACCCGAATTTTCGAGATACGGTTTTGGTTTGGATTTAAATATTGTGGATTTAAAATATCAAACGATCTCCGATTGACGAACGGTTAATTCTGTTGATCTTCTTACGTCGAATCGGATCTCATGGTGGTCTCGGTTCGTTTCGTGGTTTCCAAATTTTCGTCGCGGCTTTTTCGGAGACGCATTACGGTGCGATCGATTTTTGACCGATTTCACCCGATTGACTTTTGATTCACGATCAATTGATCGTTTTAAGTTGTTTAGCATTGTCCAACGACTTTGTGGGGTTTGTTGGACCCAAATCGGATCGGGTCCGGGTTTGTTTGGAAACCGGATGTTACAATGGCACTCCATGGCGACTCTTGCCCCCATCATTCTTGTCGGCCTGGATCTGCAACCAACAAGTCCGTTTGCTTCTCTCACCATCGGTGTTCGCAACTATGCTATCATCCTCGATTGTCTTGGTGAAGCGAACTTCGATCCCTCTATTTCTTGCACCTCCGTTGGCTGCAAGTACCACCAAGAGCCCTCTTTTGCTGATGACACTAGAAACCCTAGAGGGGTTCACACCCTCTTGGAAATTGGAATCAACGAAGGACCCCTAAGAAAATGGATTAGTTAGGGGTACATTTTAAAGAAAATCCATTGCGCAACCTCTTTTTGTGGAAGGTTACTTGCCTGAAGCATTTATAGAGATTTTCCTACATTACACATTTAAAGTAGAGTATATTTATAAGGTCAAATTTCAAGAATCACTCCAGGATTCTAGTTATCATTGCTGACTCCAATCATGTTATTCAATCAGCCACTGCAGTTCTAAGATTAGATACACTAGGAATCATTTTTAAAGATTTGCAAGCTGGACCATCATTTATTTTATTTTTTATTTTCTATATGACTCTCATGTTGCGCAATTTGACATAAAATTTAATAATATGGAAAATTTACAAGGAGCCGCCCCAGTTGTAAAGCTTTCAGGAAAATTTTGGATATTTAAAATTTGCACACAAGATGGCAAGCAATTTATGGATGGATTGTCCAATTTCTAAAAGATGTGCATCAATCTATCAACCTCATCATTGGATAACTGGTAATTCATCGGGATAAGAGTTTTTCAAAGATGAGGAGAATTGATGCATTACAAAATATTAAATTTTATTTTTGGTTGTAACTTTATTTTCATTGTAATTTTAATATTGTAAAATCCACGACAGATGTTCATAGATCAAAGACTTGTGATGGTCATGTTGCAGGAAACAAAAATCTCGCACGGAGTTGAGGCATCGCAAAGATAAATTGGGGCAATAAGTTGAGGGAATGCAAGGCAATGTGGTTGGAAGGGGCTTTAGGTAGCTTAATGATGGGATGCGATGGTGATTAGTTCGAGTTGGAAGCATGTGAACTGTGGGGGTGTTTTTTTCTTAGGACGATGTTGCGACGGAAGGCAGATGGGATCTGGTTCTTGGTTACGAATGTGTATGACCCATGTAATGGGGTCGGCATGGCTCATCCGGTGAATGACTTGTTACTGGCCAGGGCAAGCTCTTCCTATATGGCATGGATCATCATTGGTTATTTCAACGTGACATTGCATACAGACGACCGTCCTGGTAGTCGTGGGGGGAGAGACAACGACTCGACGGAATTGATGGACATGGGGGAGGAGCTTGGTCTTTCTGGTGGTTAATGTGGTGGGGTGCTTGTACACACTGAGGAACATGAGATCCAGTATTGACTTATTTTTGGTGTCTGCTGAGGTGTTGGAGGTCTTCCCCTTGGTTAGGGCCCGAGCTTTGCCCATGGCGTACTCGAACCATATTGCTTTGGTCTTCATTGGAGGATGTGCACCCTCAGACTTCCTTACATTTCGAGCGGGCTTGGCTATTGGAGGAAGGTTTTCATGAGTCCATTGCGATGTTCTGGGAGGAATGCCGACCTGGTGGGTCGGCGACAAGCAAACTTAAGAGCAAGTTGGCCTCGCTCAAGAGGCTCCTGATGGAGTTCAACATAGTCAACCAGACGCGTGATGGTCTAGATGGGTGAGGGTCCAAGTGGAGGTGTAGCGTGGACAAATTTGAAGATGAGAGGTTGTTGATGGCACTGTTGTAAAAATCGGTAGACTAGGCCGACTAGTCTGTTCAACTAGTCGAGTCGAAGTGGTAGCCGACTCGACTAGTCCTATTCGATCGACTACTCTGCCGACTTTTTCGTAGAAATATTTGTTTTTTTTACTTTTTGTTTTTATATAAGCAAACTTATTCTCTTAATGTTATATTTAAAGCCAGTTACTTCTTTTTTTTCGTTATGATAGTATAAAAAATGTAAAAATCTATGCAAATATATAAGAATATATGTACAAAAAATGATTTATATATTTAAAATATTTAAAAAAATTAAAAAACGACTAATGGTCGACTTAAACTGATTAGTCACCCGACTGCCAATTAATCCGTTTCGATCGATCGAGTACCGACTCCCGATTTCTGCAACCTTGGTTGATGACGGAGGAGTTGGCGGAGAGAGGCAATCACATGGACGAGTCACGAAATCCTATTAGAACATACAAAGGAGGTTGCATGAAGGCAACAATCTAGACAACGGAGGTTGAGGGAAGGGAACACGAACACCAGATTCTTCCATGTCATGGCTAGTGGGAGAAGGTGCATGAATTTGATACACTCGATTGCAGTGTGGGGGGGACTAAGGGAGATCAGGATGTGGGAGCAGCATTGCGGTCACACTTTCAGACCTTCAACATATGGCACACACTTTCAAGATGGGGTTGGTAGGGGAGGGGAGTTTTACAGATCTCTGATTTGGAGGCAAGCTCATTGGTGAGGAAATTTTCAGAGGCAGAAACGAAGCATGCGCTTTTCCAGCTGAATGTAGATGGGGCACCTGGTCCGGATGGGTTTTCGGTTGAGTTTCTTTAAAGAGTTTTGGGAGATGGTCAAGCAAGATGTGATGGAGGTGCTGGATGAATTTCGACAAGGGAATATGGGTTTCGGGAGACTGAACAAGGCACTCATTTTCCTGCAGCCAAATGAGGACACTCCGACCAAGGTGGAGGACTGCATGCATATTGCGTTGTTTAATGCTGTGTATCTCATTATTCTTGCTAATCTTCTGAGGGGGGTGCTACACTGGATCATTTCACTTGAGCAGATACCATTTGTACTTGGGAGAGCCATGACAGATGAGTGTGTAATGGCATCTGAAGTGGTGATAGATTGGAAAAGAAGCAAGGCCAAAGGTGTGCTTGGGAATGTGGATTTCTCCAAAGTATACGATTGTGTTGATTGGATGTTCCTGTGTGCCTCATTGGAGAAGAGAGGATTCCCAAAGATGTGGATTGCTTGGATCAAGCAGTGTATTATAACTGCATCGTATGTTGTACTTGTTAATGGGAGACTGGAGTGGGGGGGGGGTTTCAGCTTCAAAGAGGAATCCGACAGGGATGCCCGCTGGCACCGCTTCTCTTTATGATTGCGGCGGATCCGTTAACCTTTTTGATGAGATTGGCGATAAGTAGAGACTGGTGTGCTCGGTACGTGAAGGAGGAGATTTCCATCCCACTCTTGCAATATGCTGATGACACTGTTCTATTCTTGGGGGTTGAGGCAGAGAAGATACGTCGGACGTCGCTTATTATGGACATTTTTGGGGATGTGTCCGGGCTCTAGATCAATAGGGATAAATCAATGATGGTGCCTTTTAGCGTCGGAGTAGGAGTTGCGGAACACGACGACTGTGTTGGGCTGCCTTACTGCTGTCTTGCCTATTACGTACTTGGGGATTGTTAGAGGAAATGAGAATTGTGTTTATTCCAGAGAACCCTAGGGTCTCTTATATAGAGAAAACTCTATAGGTAAATTACATAAGGTAGAAAATAGAAAAATAAAAAGACCAAACGGTACATAGATATATAATTCTTTCAACACTCCCCCTCAAGATGGAGCATAGATATCGATCATGCTCAGCTTGGAAGTGCATTTCTGAAATGGTCCTCTGAGAATCGGTTTGGTGAAGATGTCGACAGTCTGCTCCCCAGAACTGACATGTGAAGTAGAAATCTATCCCTTTTGGATCATATCTCTGGTGTAATGACAATCTACTTCAATATGCTTGGTTCTCTCATGAAAGGCAGGATTATTGGCAATGAACAACGCAGCTTGATTATCACAATGTAGTTGCATGGGTAGAGGTACGTCTACATGCAAATCTTCTAGTACAGCTCGAACCCACATCATTTCTGTACTTGCATGTGCCATAGCCCTATATTCAGATTCTGCACTGGATCTAGCCACGACGGTTTATTTCTTGCTTTTCCAAGAAACTAGAGAGCTACCAATAAACACAACAAAGACTGAGGTAGACTTTCGATCCTTAGGGCATCCTGCATAGTCACCATCCGCATATGCAGAAACAAATAAATTGGTTTCCTTCTTGAACAATAATCCCGTGCCTGGAGACGATTTTAGATACCTGAGTATCATATATATAGCATCCATATGTATCTGTCTCGATTGTTCCATGAACTGGCTTATCCGGCTAACTGCAAAGGCAATATCAGGTCGGGTTATAGTTATGTAAAGAAGTTTCCCCACCATTTCTCTATACCTTATCTTGTCAACCTCTTCTGTATCATTATCGTACAGTTTTATGCTAGGATCCATAGGCGTAGTAGACGGTCTGCATCCAGTCATGCTAGTCTCAATCGGCATATCTGTAATATATTTCCTCTGGGTCATTACTAGACCCCGTGCATTCCTGGCGAACTCCAGTCCCAGAAAGTATCGTAGTGTGCCAAGATCCTTTGTAACAAATTGACGACCCAACACTGCTTTGGTCATCTCTATCCCTGGGCATCATCTCCTGTGACTATTCAGACTTGGGAGGATTCTCACTAAGGTTCGTCGGGGTCCGCTAGTGGACATGGAGGAGACTACATGTGATAGATGCAGGTAGACAATGGAGGGCGTGGATCTTCTGTTTTTCTCTTGTTTTTTTTCGTTGAGGTGTGGAACATGGCCAACATCATGTGGCTTGCCGGGTTGAATTGTCCGACATTTTGAAGAGATATTAGATTGGTTTGCAGTTTTAGGCACGAGGACAATGCCTATCCCTTTGCGTTGGTATGTTAGATTTGGTGCGTCAGGAACAAGGCCATTTTTGGAGGGCAAGTGTTTTATACAGAGAATGTAATTGACTATTGTAGGATGCTTTGTATATCATGGCAGATGTGATATGATGTAACATCTAACTTTTTAAATATAAATATTTATGTTTTATCGTGGGTACCATCTTGGGATGCCACTTCATTTTTCTCAAAAAATATTGCAAAATCCAAAAGTCACATTTTGAATGTTAGTTTTTTGGTTAGTTGTCTTTTGGAGTGAAACATTACTTTTTTTATGGGTTAGTTCCCTATATAAAGCAACCTATTTTATGTAATGAGGGGGAGATGAATTGAAGTAAAAGTTGATTAGCCATTGAATTTCTTTCTCCTATCAAATACTCTTGTATAGTTCTCCTCCCATATCTCCTCTCTAACCGTGCAACGTGGCGTGCTTCTCCCTATCTCCTTATCCCATTTTCCTCTCTTCTCATTACTCAACAATTCTTCCCTAATTTTAAACCACATCAATAAGAGTTCGAGTCAATTGCTCGAACCCCATGTTCCTTGTCCTAAACTCAACCATCAAAACTGTAACATCCTCCTCCGCTTCGGCCCAGATTTCTTTGAAGAAGAACCCATGAAAATCGTTGAGTATTGGTGATCCATTTACATTAAGCTAGAAAATTGTTGGGAGAACCTCCAGACAAGTAAAGTTTTGAAAAGTTTCGTTGCCTAAGCCTCAAAGATTCTGATTATGCCTCTCTTCAACCAGTGTGAATTGCCAGAAGAGACCCTCCTAATAGGAGTGATGTCGGGTGCTACCAATGCCGTGCCAACCGCAACATCCCAAGTAAAATACTCGCTACCCCCTAGATCGGAAGGATGTAATTTCCACGAGTCCTTCCACTTGCCCTAGAGCAAAAGATTCTAGTGTTTGCATCCTTATCTTTTAGCCATATTTGCTTAGGCCTCTGCCTCCACATTACTTCCCTATTCTTATCATCTGCAATGATATTTTGTTGGACTGACCTATCCACCACTTCCTCAATAATATATATCAGACCATGTTATATTCTTTAGTTCCATGCGTCTACCATTTAGGTTGCTTTTGTAATATAAAAACAACCTACACATATCTGTCGGCTTTTGCGCATTCATTATGTAACATGCTGAACCATCTGATGTTGCTCCCTAAGCCAACTGCCATCTCCTTCAAGCTATCATACAATAGTCAACCCCACTCAACGCGAAAGCTGTCTTACAATATGTGTCCATGTCGAGCTATCGAGCCAAGTGTCTCATCCATTTAAAGCATCTACGATCTTAAATGCCGACTCACCAATAAGATCCACGAGCGTGGACTTGGAATAATTAGCTTGGACTATACAACTCAATACACACAAGCAAAGTACATTTCTCAAATAGAATTCTCAAACTGGGAACTATATCTTCTCATGCTTGTGATATGGGGAATTCATTATTGTTGGCCTTAGAGATGCTCTAAATAAGAGGCTTAGAGAATGGGATCTTTACTTCGGAGTCCCTATGGATTTCCTCCTTATTGAGGGTCCACTATAGGTATCTACAGTCGTGGTCCACATTAAAACTCTAAGTCAATCATATGATCTCATAAAAAAGTCAATCATATGAGTATGGGGATCTTTCAGCAAAAGATGTCGTATGTGGGTCTCCTATAAAACATGGCGGTGTTTGGTCATAGGGGTGCACATAGATCAGATAAAATCTGTAATATGATTTAATCCGATGTTATGGGATTGGATTGATTTGGTTTTATCATTCTAATGGATCGAATCAGATTGGAATTTTCAAATTCGTTAAAATATGGATTTGATCGGAAAATTTGATCCGATCCAATCCGTTAATTCGTTAACATATATTTATATACATACATACATACATGCAATCATAAATATATAATCTCTATTTGTACACATTCCCAATTTCCCATATGACCATAATCAATGCATTCTTCTCATTTTTGTGGGTACAAGTCCTCTTGGCACCATTCTCTCTTCTCTTTTGAAAGCCAAATGCTAAATCTCAAAAAATAATAAAATTATGATTGTGACTTGTAATGTTGTAAATCTTATTCAGTTCTTCCCCTCCCTGTTCCTTCTTCTTTCATTTCAATCTCGACCACCAATATTCCTCTACCTCTCACTCTCAGCTCATTTTAATGTCACCCGCCTCATGCACAACATTGTCCAACTAAAGTACACCGATGTCGTCACTCCCTTGTAGTGCCCCTGCCCATCTCACACACTGCCCTAAGCACGCTGTTATTATTCTGAATATATTGTAACAATTGTCTTATACATTTATTTGTTATTCTTGACCCTTCTGTTTCTATTTTTGCTTATTCTAGCTTGCAATATTATCTTCATAGTTGAAATTGGATTAGCTGCATGTTAAGATGTGTCACACCATTTAAGAACAAATAAGCATTTGAATTCTTTTCTTTTTGATTTTGATATACAGATTTGATTCATATTTTCGTAAAAATAATTGCATATTTTGACTATATGTATAATATAGCAAACAAGTTCCATTTCCAATGCATTTCAAACGAGAGGCATGTTGCCCACTGATGGCCCGTATTTAAGATGGTTTTTTTGACTTGGATACTCAATCGAGTATGAATCTTTTATAATTCTTGTATTCTAATGATACATTATAGTTCCTTGAAGGATGTTATTTGGAGAGGTTTGGTCTTGGCTTAGCTTAACAATCTAAATTAATCATCGACTTTGTCATTATTTGTCCTAAGAGATTGTATTTTTTGTCATTTAACTTGTCTTTCTATCCCTATTTAGTAATTTGTATTATTCTTATTTGAATCATGTGTCGAAAATAATTTGCAAAAATTACTAATGTAGTATTTATAGAATGAAACTTAAATTTCAAACTCAATATAATCGTTTAGTTTGATTGTGTGATCTTTAACTTTTCTTAATGGATTAATGGAGTTCTTCAACTTTCACTTTTTTGTGGTTTTGGATTATTGTTTTCTTTACGTCTATCCATATTATCTAATTTTGAGTTATAATTCCAATGTCGAGGGATATTGTACTATGAAGGACACACATCAGATATATTGAGCGAAAATATTAAGTATAAGATGTCGATCCTACGTACACCCGGAGCGTATCCCCTAATGGTCGTGCCCTAGGTTGGATTAGATATGGATCAAGCTAAAATCTGATCCAATCCGATCCATGTGGATGCCTAATACTCCGTCAATTTTTTTCTCTTTTTTTTCCAATTTATCATACTTGTTTTCTTTTGCAACTTAAGGGTTTGAGAACCCACCAACACAACTACAATCATTTGTGAAGCAATATTGTGCATTGTTTCATGGTAGCATAATGACATTCGTATTATACTTGATCAATGATACAGACAAAGGAAAATTGTTTGAAGCTTTGAGAAAATGTTGAAATATCCACAGATATCCACACAGTAATAATTTCTAAATCGACTTACTTAGATAAAATGTTGAGATGTATATATATAATGAAATTTAAAAAGGTGAAAACATGGATTTTACGTGGAAGTATACTCCTGAAAAGTATGTTGAAACAATGGGAGAATAACCATGAAAGGTTGGATTTACATATCCTTTTTCATGATCGTGATTAATCGTTTAACATGTTATAATGTTCCAAAAAAATCAAAGAGAAACATAGAATTTGGTCTAATAATGCATAGCTGTGCCAATCTACTGAGAGAGTACACATTAATGAGAAAATATAATACACGATACACATTTAGTGAATTGAGACTATAGGCATCTTCATGTAGGGGTGCTATACCTTCGAATTCACTAGGATTTAGATTCGATTCGTTTTAAAATTTGCGAATCCGAACTCAAATCATATTTTAAACAAATTTGCAAACTTGAATTCAAGTTCAATTTATTTTGAATTTAAATATTCAAATTCGATTCATCTTATTTCAAAGTTTATATAAGTTATTTTTATAAATAATAATAATATTATTAAATATTTTATGTATATTTCCATTTCTAATACTTATTATTGAGAAAATAAAAAAGGATTTTTATCAATTGTGCTCCTCCGAGATATTGCTATATCAGTTATACCCCTCCCTTTTTGGGAATATCGTTTGTGCCCCGACTTCTTGCCGTTCTTTCACTTGTGCCCCTCCGTTACTTTTATCGTTAATAAGTTGAATTTAACCTTGGTTTAATCAAAACATGGTGTAGTTAAGTGGGGCATATCTAGAAGAAAAGCTCTCACCTCCCTATCAATCTTCTTCCTCCTCTTCACCCTCCCTTCAACCCCTTCTTCTCCGCCATTCCCCCTCCAACCCCTCCTCGTCATGCTCTCTGATCCCTCGAGTGCATCCCTCCACTTGGCTGCTATGTAGAGGAGTATTAACAACATGTCGACGACGAGGCCACACGTCATGGTCAAGTTTTTGAACGCATTGAATCCATCCCACCCACATCCCAATAGGTAGAAGGGGCGGAGGAGAGGTGGGGGTGGAGGAGTTGGGAGACTGGGGGCGGAGGGAGGCAGCGGGGAAGGCACGTGAGCAGAGAGAGGAGCTCGAGGCGGACAATACATGGATAATGGGAGGTGCTTGGGGCAGAAGAGGGGCAAGAAGAAGCGGAGGCGGAGGAGGCACGATGGTTAGGGGGTGGAGGTGCACGGGTCAGGGGAGGAGCTTTGGCAGAGGGAGAGACACGAGGGTGGGGGGAAGAAGCTCGTGGTGGAGGGAGGAGCTCAGGCGCGGAGGTAGAGGCGCAAGGATGGGGGGAGGAGCTTGGGGCGGAGGGAGGCACTCGGGGCGGAGGAGGAGTTGGTACGGGGGAAGGAGCTCGTGGGCGAAAGGTGATGCGCATGGACAGAGGTACGAGGGTCAGGAGGAGGAGCTCGCAACGGAGGGAGAGGCACATGGGCGGGGGAAGAAGTTCGTGGTGGAGGGAGGTGCTCGGGCACGAATGGGGAGGCTCCAAGGCGGGGGGAGGAGCTTGGGGTGGAGGGAGGTGCTTGGGGCTGATGGGATAGGAGCGAGGGAGGGGGGAGGAGCTTGGGGGCGGAGGGGAATGCATGGGGCCGGAGGGAGAGGTTGGGGGTGGAGGTGAGGAGGCAGTGGAGGGGTAGGAGGCTGGGAGGAGGAGGAGAAGAGGGGAAGAGGACGGGGGAGGAGGAAGAATGTGATGTACATTTCAATCCATTTTTTAAAATTAATTCCCGATGTGTCCCTAACGTAGATGTTTATTTGCGTTAAGGATGGACAACAACTAAGAATGGCAAAAAGTCGACTCAGAGGCACAACTGATATTATCAAAAGGGAGGGGCATAACTGGAATTGCAATATCTCAGAGAGACATAATTAATAAAAACCCTAAAAACCTACATAATCAAGTAAGATACCATGCAAATAATATATGATGGATAAAAATGCCTATTTTTTACGGATATTAAATGTCTTTTACAATCTATTTTTATTTTTTCTATAAAGAAATATATAAATAAATATAATTATGTAAGACTTGGAAAAGGGATAGAATATTCCTGGTAGAATAGATGAGACAATTTAGATAATGAACTTGAAATGCAGAGCTTGAGCGGCCAACAAGCGAGTTGTTAGTGGCCCTATGACTCTTCTCTCTTTCTTGTGCTTTCTCCTTCCTAGTTGAAACTGCCCCATCCCCTAGGAAAATCATATTCTCGATTCGCTACCAAATCACTGACTACTTTCGTCCGTTGTATCTCAACTTATACATATTTTTGCCCTCACTTTGCGTGACTAATTGTATGTTTAAGGTTAGGTTAAGTATTGGTTGTCTCTTTTGGCCTCACTTCCTTATCCCTTCATACTTTGTCGAAACCTCTTCTATTGCATATGAATGATTCATCCTGTTCAGGAACTCCTTAAGAATTCGTTTGAGTTCACCCGTAGCGAACTAACCATCTTTTGTTTAATTGACTTTCTCGTAGTGTAACAAGCATAGACATAATTAATATATATGATCGATAGAGATCTTCTCGAACACATTAAAGGAAGGCTCATAGGCGAGGTAGAGAGGCTTCTCCTTGTATAGTTGATGTAGTGAGGATGGATGGGGATCAAAGCAAGTACGAGGTATGATCCGTTAAGTCAAACTTTCTCAAGCTCAAGTTAAAAGAGAAGCCCAGTGCCCTTCACATGTTGGAATTTAGGATCCTCTTTTCTGAGGGTTCACAGATACTACTATGGCTATAGTGTATAAGAGATGTCGTTCCAGATTGGTTGTCACCATAGATTGCCATGCAATGAGAACTAAACAAACAATAAAGTGAAGAATGAATACTTAGATTGGCAACAAATTTTGACAGACATAAAGGGGAACTTGATATAATATGGCTATGTTTATGCGCAAGAAGTAGGAGAACCACCATCATCCCAAGATTGATGCATCTTTAATGAAAAATAAAAAGGGAAGGCAAAGGGTGGGGTAGAAAATATGTGAACATGGAAATAAGTTGGGGGGGATCTTGGATAAAATCTTAAATATATGTTCTTTTGTACTAGACTTTATGGCTAATATCCTCTACTTTAATTTTTACATTGGATAGTTAGTCTTTAGCGACAATAATTATACACATACACACATGCACGCATGCATGCATACATTCATAGATATATTTATATACATGTTTTTGCATGTATGTATGGATACATGCATACATATACATAGACACACACACTGATATGGTTGTATATATATATATTTGTCTATATATACATATATTGTCGAATGGAATTGAATTATTATTGAAGCTATTCAGATATTAACTCAAATTTCAATTCATTAAATTCAATCTGCAAGTCAAATTCATATTCAATTCATTTTATTTTGAATTCAACTTTTACCGAACGAATCCAATTAAATTCGAATGATTCAGTTTGATCAACCCCCATTTCCACAGGGAGTGCTGACTATTTGCTATCTGAAATGTCCTTTGGGAGGAATTTGTTGAATGTTGTCAAATTGTCTCCTATCTCTACATAGGTGACATGACATTTCAATATGTATTGACATATCATACTTAACATAGTGAACTAAAAGACATGTATAGGTGACAAGGACATGAAGTGACTTCGATTGTAGATGTTGCAACCCATGTTGCATTTTTAATGTATAACAATTGTTAAAGAGTTTGTATATTGGTTGTTGGATTTCTCCATGGTCCAATTATCACATGCACCCATGTTCTTCCCACATTGTCTATTAGTGGAACTTGGTCATATTGAGCCCCACGACTGCTGTAGTTTTTTAAAAAGGGAGAGGAGGTTATTTGGGCCCAACTGGGTTGTGGCTACAAGAACAAAAGGGAGTATGTCGATTAAATAAAAAAAGGGCTTGGAAAACTCCCTGGGAGGATGGAAAGCTCTTGGCATTGAAAATAGCATATGTGGTGGCTTATTCGTTAAGGGAAGAAGGCATGAGAGAGAGAGAGCTACTGATCTCGAAGAGAAGAAGGCGATGCGGGCCATTGAACTCAGAGAGAAGAAGGGGACGAGGGTCACCAAAAATGAGGAAGGGAGAGAGGAGGAAGGTTGGCAATTTGTCTCGCATCGCAAATGTGACCATAATTGTTATAGATGCAGGGTGTATGGGCATAATGCTTCCTTGTACTCGACACCTCCATGATGTTTTTGATGTGGTGCGTATTGGAGTATTTGAGTTATGCGTCACTTGAGTTGTAGATGGGTAAATGGATCACTCCATGATCCGTTTACCACATCCAAGTCTTTAATCCCTCATCTACCAGTTGTGAGATGTGGAGACTTAGTGAGGGCCATATAAGAAGTCCCTCACCCTTTGTTTTAAGTGAGAAAGTGCAATGAACGATCAACCCTTTGAGGCATTTATTCGTGGTTTCATCCTACTCCTTAGGGAGTAGAGTTCCACGTTAAATCCCGTTGCTCAATGTTTATTTTATTCATCTTTGATATTTCGCTTCTGCATTCCAATTTTCTTTCATGGTATTGGAGCTGGCTCGATTCTTGAGAGTTTTATGTTCCTTATTTGTTTATTCGAGATTCGATTATCAGATTCATTATTGATTGTTCTTGAAGATCATTATTCTGTTCAAGATTCAATTCTAGGGTTCTTTCCTTTGAAACCTTAATTTCTGCATAGTTCGAAGAACATCATCGTGTTTCTGAAGATTGTGAATGCTTCAAGAAATTTCTAGGGTTTCTGGTGGAAACCCTAATTCCAACGACAGTTCTTAAAAAGAAAAGAGTGTGCAGGCGCTGCCTTCATCGCCTAGCAGCTTCCGTGCCCTATCTCTGCATTCCATCTGCAACCTCGATTGTTCTAGGGTTTCATGGAATGGAGGCGGCTCGATCCACGAGCAGCACGCGCACTGCACCTCCTCATGCCCTTCTCCAGCATCGACTCTCATGCGGCATCTCAGGAGCCACATCTCTTGTTATGCACAGGTGGTGCCGCATTCTCCAATTTGGCGGGTGAGACCACCCCCTTCGCTTCTCCAGCAGAGCTCGAAGCAACCCGGATCCACCACCTCCCTTCCTCACGGTTGCTGAGCAACCGCTCCTTCGTGCGGCACTGCCCATCTGCAAGGGATCTCCAGGCGGAGCAACATCTACTCGCGTGCACCTTCCAGCACGTGCCATCGCGATGCAACAAGCGACACATGTGCTTCAGGCGATGCCGCTCCGAGCTCCAGCGGCGAGCTCTCCCTCCCTGATCGTCGCGCCCCGCTCCAGGAGGCGGTTCATGTACCAACAACCTTCCAGGCTCCTGGCGGCTTCCCCAGGAGGCGAGTCCCAACTCGATCGAAGGTCGATCTCCAAGAAGTCTCGATGACGCCCTCTTGTCAAGCACCAGTTGCTCGACACCTCCGAGAAGGATTTTGGCGCCGCACCATTACGACTTCCTCCTCGCGTGAGCTTCTCGTACGCCCTATCGTTTTGCCTCCCTCATAGCAGCGCACATCCTTACGACAAGATGGGTTCCCATCTCATGGGGAACCGTAATCGTAATAGGGGAGGAAGAGGACCCGATTCCTTTATGGGTCTAGGAATCTTTCGATTTTCTTTCTCTCTCTATTTGGGTCCAAATGTTAAGTGGGCTATTGTGCTAAAAAAAGGGAAGACCTGCTGCAATAAAAAGGAGGCCTGTAAGATTGGGCCCGATGAGCTGTTTTAAAAGAGAGAGAGAGGAGTGACGACCAAATGAAAAAAATGGACCGATAATTATTTTAAAAAAGAGAGAAGATGAAAAGCCGAAAAAATGTGAACGACTTATTAAAAAAAAGAAGTGATAGCTATTAAAAAAACATGAATGAAATAGTCGAGAAAAAAATGATTGAGAAAAGCCAAGGAAAAAAATGAATGGCTTATTTGATTTTTCCTCCCATTTTCTTATCTTCTCCCAACATGGTCGACGTCATTATTTTCCGACCAGTCTAGGAGAAAGGGGAGTATAGTGTAGAGGTCTACGACATCATACATCATTATCACTTTGAGGATTCAGATTACAGCTAAGAGTCAAAGTTTAGATTCTCCAGTCCAGATGCTAGTTCAGATTCCAGTCCAGATGCCCGCTCAGTTTTCAGACTCTACAGATTTTGTCAGACTCGTCGTTAGATTGGTTCCGAGTCTTCATTTTCAGACACGCACATGGATGCGGCCTTTTTCAGATGTGCACATGTTTGCCATCATTGTTTGTGGTCCCTATCTTTTGTGTTTCGCACAGGGTTTTCATGTGATCTATAGGGACTCCAGATTAGAGATCAGATTCCCTATGTCATTGTAGGCTAGCGTTTTGATGTGGTTTCATATGGACTCTGGAGTAGAGATCCCATTCTCTGTGCTAGTATGGGAGAGACCCAATTATCCAATGAGGAGTCATTTTAGATTCCATTTTCCAATGGCCGTGGACTCCGACGAGGATGTCTCCACGTCTTCTCCAGTTCAGCCCTTCAGAGATGTTGTAATTGTCCACATGATCCAGTCTTCTACATGTGGCGGGCCAGAGTTCTCCAGGTGGAGACTCATTTCCAGTTTTAGTGGCTCTGACAGGCGCAGTGCAGATCACACTCAGTTTGACTCACATTCCAGCCCGTTCGTCCTCCTCACCTGTACGACATGAGAAGCAACGTCCTCGACAACAACCGACAGTTGTGCGCGTTGAGTTGATATTGTCCGTAGTGTTATGTATCGTGATTTTGAGATTTCTTTCAGTTTGTCCAAGCTGAGCATTGCATGCTCCAACTTGAGGGGGAGTGTTGGAGTATTTGAGTTATGCGTCGCTTGAGTTGTAGATGGGTAAATCGATCATTACAGGATTCATTTACCACATGTAAGTATTTAGTCCAACATCTACTTGTTGTGAGATGTGGAGACTCAATGAGGGCTATATATGAAGCCTGCCACCCTTTTTATCAAGTAAAAAAGTGCAATGAACGATCAACCCTTTGAGGCGTTCTCCCGTTGTTTCATCCCGCTTCTTAGGGAGTTGGGTTCCACATTAAACCCCGTTGTTCAATGTTTATTTTATTCATATATGATATTTTGCCTCCACGTTCCTATTTTCTAACAGTGTGGAGGGTCATTGACGTGCTGAATGCCCTCAATTTCTGATGCATCTTCAAAAGCCACCTTCGATCAGCTTCGCTCCGCTGATAGGCTTCTAACGAGATTGCAGCCACTGGAGCGCACACATATTGTCAATGGGAAAAATCTTGCACATGTTTCGACCAAGGATATCAATCTATTCGGTATCTATGTCGCGTCGTTCTGGGATGTGTGCACTATGTTGAATGTTATATAACTGCAAGTTGGAGGATATTTTTTGGAAGCATTGAATCACCCTTGGATTCGATACTATTCCCCCCATCTCCGAATTACCTTCAAACATGATATCGTTTCCCCTAGCACTGAATCACGCTCGAACCCAATACCAATTCTTCGTGATACTCCTTCACCCAACACCAAATTACCCAACTCCGTGTCTCCTGGTTACGTATCTCCCACTTTTGATTCACTGAGAAAGGTTCTGACTTGCATGAGTCTTGCACGAAATCAAGTTTCGCTGGAGCACCCCACCATTACGACCTTCGAGGGAGGAAAACCACATGAACTTAGCCCTCTACTCGTAGCTCTCGAAGTTGTCTAGGCCGGGCCTTTGGCTATCGTCTGTGAAGAGGGGCTTCAGAAGGACACCCCTACATGGTTGAAGACTGTGAATAATGCATTGGAATGTTTGAGTCGTTGTGCAACCATAACGTCGATGTATCTCCAAGGTTCACTTTGCCTACCGACCAACTGTAAGGTGATTCACATACCTCGTCATCGGTTTCTTCAGCTTTGAAGAAGGGGTGCTGAGGGAAGATGAAACGTTATAGAAATTGAAGAATGTAGAAAGTTGTTAGAATGGGTGGCTTGGTTGTTTCAACTCATAGTGGGGGACATCTGGTTACTAAATAAAGGTTTTATTTTGGAATGTTGGAGGTCGATTGGTACGCTTTTGTGAGATTGGGGGATACAATATAGTCTTGCTTAGGGTTGAGCATTGGGCCGGGCTAGCCTGACCCGGCCCACAACCCGACTCGTTAAGCCCGGCCCGAACCCGAACCCGTTCAAATTTGGGCCGGGCTCGAGCCCAAAAAAAGGGCCCGTTCCTAAAACAGGCCGGGTTCGGGCTGAGTAGAGCCCGACCCAAAGCCCGGCCCGAAAACCCGACCCGAAGCCCGATCCCACACCTATATAATATAATATATATAATATTACTTCAACCCTAATCCCTCATGGCCCATCCCAACCCAATCCCCCTCAAACCCTATCTCCACACTCCAACGATACTAGTATCATACTACCATGCACCGACATTTCGAAGTTTTGAAAAAAAATAAAATGTATATGAAAAATCAAAAGTTTTTTAGGAGAAAAAATCAAACATTTCAAAGTTTTTTTTATCAAAATGCCATAGGGATATCAAAATTCTTAGATTTATCACAAGTTTTTTTTTTAAAAAGTTTTTTAAAAAGACATTTCCATATCACCCGTTTAATTAAGAATTTTCAAAAAAAAAAAATCACTTGGGCCGGCCCGGCCCGTTTAACTTCGGTCCGGGTTCGGGTTCGGGCTGGCCCATCTAAATTTTTTCGGGCGGCCCGGCCCGAAACCCGAAAAAATAAACGGGCTTGGGTTCGGGCCGATGCCCTACCCGGCCCGCCCGGCCCGATGCTCATCCCTAGTCTTGCTGTAGGAAACAAAGTTAGATAATTGTGTAACTTTCCTTTAGATTTCCATGGGGACTGGAAACCTTTCGGATTTTAGTGCTCTGGATGCTGGTGGCACTATGGGAGGGGGGCGATCATTGCTTGGAAAGACTCTTCTCTCCCTTGTCTCTGAGCACAAGGTAGGCATGTATAATATGTTTTTCTCCAAACTTTTTCCACATGCTCACACGACCATCTCATGTGTGCATGGATCGAGTTCTGGCATAGAGGATGGATCTTTGGGTTGAGCTTTAGTGATGTTAGAACGAACTTCTTTGCTAAGGCTTAGTTAGTCAGGGGGACTTTAATGTATGTTCTCTCCTCTGTTTGCCCTCGTCTTCGATGTGGTCAAGATCTAGGTTCTTTGGCTTTCGCAGAAGTGATTGATGACACGTGACTAGAGGTGATTGATGCATTCGATACGTTGTATACTTCGAGGAGCTTTGATTCTCATTCATGGCTTGATATGTTCCTAAACTCGGTAGAACCGCTTGAGTCATTCCCTTTGTCTTTTGGCCTCATCTACACCCCTGATCTAGATCGTATCACACTCCCCTGATCTGGAATTCAGGTGACATGTTGACTCATCGTTGATTCTTTATATTTGAGTGAGCTTAGTTGCTAGAGATTTTGAAAGAGTTGCTTTCCGATCGTTGGACATCGTTTGATTCTTCAGGCTCTGTCATTGCCCACATGGCAAAGAAATTGGCCTTGTTGCGCTCTTGGCTTTGTTTTTTTAAGAAGGATGTTAGGGAGCCAAGTAGAGCTAGACAAACAATTGTAGAGGCAAAGGTGAGCAATCTAGACGAAATAAAAATGATAGAAATCTTGCTGTTGAAGAGCTTAGAGAAAGAGCGACAACCCAAAAGTTATGACACAAGAAGTCAAGAAGCATGTGGTCGAATGTGAACATAGGTAAGGAAAACATGGCTCAAGGACATGGACACGAATACTGGATACTTTCATAGGGTTGCGAATGGAAGATGACATCCTAATTTGATTCAATTTGTATTGGCACTTGTTGAATACTTTCGTGAATTCTCATGAAGAGGTTATGATAGAGCATGGAGGTGGACTAGATTGGGGGCATCACAGCTCGCAGAGTAGCATGCGACTCATTTTTCAAAGCTTTACGATAGAAGAGGTTAAAACAACGGTGTGGATTTTGAATACAAATGGAGCATATGGTGTAACATCCTTAAATCCTAATGACTAATTAAGCCAAGATGGTGAATCATTAGTGAGCTTGATGGAAATTAGAGATGCCATTAGTGGCTAATTGTGATACTTGTAGCTAGAGGTGATTAAGTGGCTAAGTATGATTAGTAATGTGATTACTATTCATGGGTGGGCCTTGGTTGCAATTAGGAGGAGTTGGTGGGGTTTATGTTGCAATTTTCCCAAGGATATAACCTCCCATAGGCATCACCCCTTCCTCCCACTTCATCTTCTTCCTCTTGAAATCTTGGAGCTCTTTTCTCCATGGCTGAAAAATCCATGGATCTCCATCTTCTTTTTTAGTTTTCTCCCTCATTTCTCCACCAAAATTCGAGTTCTTGGGCTCAAATTAAAGCTGGGAAGGAGAGGATCTTGGATCTTACATTGCATGTAAGATCAAAGGCCAAAGAAGAGGAGGAATCCAAGCTTGAAGCTCAAGGTGTGGACAACCCAACATTGTTCTTGAAGAGTTCTTCTTCAAGCTTTTGAAAGCTTGATTTGAGGTACAAATTTAGCCCTTC
The DNA here is from genome assembly GCA_037367405.1 of Ottelia alismoides. NCBI lineage: Eukaryota > Viridiplantae > Streptophyta > Magnoliopsida > Alismatales > Hydrocharitaceae > Ottelia > Ottelia alismoides. Next base: position 37,148 of record JAZKJV010003908.1, read on the forward strand.
TCTTGCTGCCATATGTAGAGTTTTCACCACTTATATCTCAGATCTAAAATCAAGCCTTAGTTTTGGGGTTTTTGTTGCAAAAAAATTGAGAAAAATAGACTATATGTGCACGGTTTTCATTGTGTCCAGAATCTGTGTGTCTTCCTTTTAATCCAAGTTAGACATGTATTTTGAGATCTTTCTTGGGTTCTCTTGGGTAGAATCATATGTTGATTAATACTCCATTAAAATAGACTTAAATCCATGGGGTTAAATACGAAATTGCATGTGATTATAACATCTAAAGAGGCTATACATGGACGGTCATACTGAAACTTTCAGATTTGTTGTTGTTAAATGTTGGCCAATAACTTGCATGATTTGGGAGTCTTCTTTAAGTTCCCTTGAGTAGATTTACTTACTGATTATGACCCCAATAAATTGGCTTATGATTCTTTGTTTTTAATTTGGAAATTTAGGTGATTAGAAATGTTTTGGATATTGACATATGCATGTTATATGAATGAAATGAAAATGAACGGATATGTTGTCGTTCAGTTCTGGGACTACTTACTTCCGCTTTTAGTTTTCTTGTGGTTGCTTGATTAGCCAAAGTAAATCCTGTGAATGTCACGTTGTGAAAAGGCGAAAAAATTTCCCCATATTTTCACAAGCATGAGATTAACTATAAGCTTGTTAAGTGGGTAAATGACGTGTTTGACGGGTAACCTAAGGTCCTCGGGAAGAGTTCGCTACATATGGACCCAATGGTTTCTCCATTTTCTTTTTCCATGAATCCTGAATTGTGGTAGGGAGAGAGATGGTCGAAGATGTGGAAGAGTTTGCCGAAGGAAATCCTGGTATCGATAGAAATAAAAGGCCCTCCTTTTCCCACTTTCAAAAAGGCTAGAGGACTTTCGAGTTCCGACTACTTGCTCTCTCGAATGCTAGATACTTGATGAATGCGAAGGTCCTGGCAAACCGTTTAAATGTGGTCATGGACTTCATTATTTCCCTACACTAGTCGGTAATCATTCCTAGAAGGCAGATTAGTGACAACTTGGCTGCAGATTGGAATCGCTGTCGTGTACATGGCATTTTTTGGAAGGTAGACTTATCCGACACTTATGATACATTAGATTGGCCTTTTCCTTGGGCTGCATAGGCAAAGAGGGGATTCCTTGATGTTTGGATTTCTTGTATGAAGGGATTCGTGACCACAACATATTACTCAATGCTTTTCAACGGTCGACCTGAAGGGGGATTTCTTTCAGCCGCAACGAGGCATGAGTTAGGGTTGCCCCTGGTACCCATGCTTTCTATTGTTGCTGCTGATGCATTGTCTTTTGTGGTTGAATTTGTGACACAACTAGATGTGTCTGCAGGCTACTCACTGGGAGATATCTCCGTGCCTCTTATCATTATGTAGATGATGCCATATTCTTTATTGAAGGTCGTAGGGAGGCCGCTAGAGGGATGATTGCGACTTTTTAGGTTTTTGGCAAACTTTTAAGGCTTGCTCTTTAATCAAAGCAAGTCATCTGATGTTTCTTTTGGCTTATCAGAAGATGACACACTAGCCCTCAACGAGGAGTTAGGTACAACATGTGGGTCTTTGCTGATCCGCTACCTTTGGCTTACGCGTGGGAGATTGCGAATCGTTGATTGGCTTCCCATTATCGAAAGATGGAGAGAAAGCTATCTGGATTGAAGGAGACCACCTTGTCGCGAGGTGGTCGTCCGTTGCTCGTGGCGATTTATGTAATTTTCATGTCAGCACACCTCCTTCTTATTGGTATCTGTCGTCACCTTGAGATGGTTATGCGAATATTCTTGTAGGGTAGGCTGGGTTAGGATGGAGCGAAAATTCCTTTAGGTGATTGAGAGATGGTTACGCTCTCAAAAGCGACTGGTGGGCTGGGGATTACTCGATTGGAGACCTTGATTAGCGCATTTATTCTAAAGTAGGTTCGAAGAATTTTGGGGTAAAGCGAGGCTTTGTGCTGTAGACTCATCCGCAAAATCTATGACATCGGAGTGTTGGAAAGCGTGACGCATCCCTCAAACTTTTACTCATCGGCCTTTTGGAAAGTCATCCAATGTGTGATGCCACGATTCACAGAGTTGTTTCGTCCCGTTCTTGGGGGTGGTTGCTTTTGTGCATTCTTGGTTGACAATGGGATAGGTGGAGACTTATTAGCAATTCGATACCCACATCTTTTTTCCTTAGCAATAGATAGAGAAGCGTATGTAGTATAATGTCGGGTTGATGGTACTTGGCTGCCTTCCTTTTTTCAGACTTCTCGGAACATTGCTTGGAGGAATTCCCTCATCTTTCGGATTCACTGAGCCAGTTACATGGTCCAATGGGAGGCAAAGACCTTTGGATCTGGACATATGGTCTTTTTTTGGTGAAGCATGTGTGTAGAATGGTTGACAGACCACCACCTACTATATCCGACTCTCTTATTCATGACTGTAAGATTATCTGAGATATAAAATTGTCATGCCATATTGGCATTTTTATGCGTCTGATTAGGAAGAAGAATATTGATTAGGGAGCAATGCTCTTGGATCTTTGTGGGTGCATCTCATGTTTTCCCTTTATGTGACAAGGAGAGGGAGACAATCAAACGTCTTTTCTTTCTTTACGAGAAGACTACCAAAGTTGGCTGGAACTTAGACTTGTTTGGATTAATAAGCAAAACCTTTTTGCTTCCTTGGAATCTCTTCCTGTTGCTAAGAATCGTCCCAAGGACGAACTACTCCTTCCTTTAGCAGCTATTTGGTGATGTGGCTAGCTAGAAATTGGTTTATTTTTACTTCAAATTGTTTCTATACTGATGATGTATCTATCTATGCCATGACTCTCGTACCTCTTTTTGTTCTAAAAAGGGGGGCATAATATATAGCGAGAGAGAGAAAGGAGGGAAAGGAACCTTACAAAAAAATGTCGCACGCAAAAAAAGATGACAGTTCGAAAAAAATACAGACCAAAAAAATATAGTTCAAAAATGAATAGACTCAAAAATGATGATGTTGTTTTCTCTTCATTTCTTCTCCCAACTTGGTTGAGTATCTCATCTTTTACGATTAATATGAGAGAGAAAGTTGGAGTATTAGATGATTCATACAAATTCAGACTCGACAGTTGTTCGAGGCACTCATGGTCGAGAGACCCATCTTCTTTGATTTCTTTTTTTTGAAAGAGAAAAGGGTGGAGCTTCGAGATGGAACCCACCACAGGAGTTGTATAAATTTTGATGAGGTATTACAAGAGTTAGATGCACATCCAAGAAGAAACAGTGGCCCGATGATGACCTAATACATCTCCAGCGATCTTGATCTCTGGTAAGAATATTCCCACGACTTTCTGCAATGATTGTGAACTCTAGTACCGATATTTGCATGACTTTCTCCAGTGAATGTAAACTCTAGTAGAGATACTCCCACGATGTTCTTTGTTTAACCCTTCAGAGAGATGGAGTACTTTTCCACATGTTGCGAAGAGTTCTACCATGTTGCATGCCAAAATACTCTGTGGAGGAGACACATTCCAGTACCAATGACTCTGATAGATGCATATACAAAGCACACAAGCAAGTCACCGATCCAGATTTCTCTACGGATCGTTGTTTACACTGCAACCTTCTAGTTCCTCCTCACCAACAAGACATGAGAAGCAACGCCCTCAGAAAGCAATCTGCGGAGTATGCATTGAGTTGTATTGCCCATAGTGTCTTGTATTCATTGAGTGAGTGCATTCTTTCTATTTGTCCAAGCTGAGCAATGCACGCTCCAACTTGAGGGGGAGTGTTAGAGAGTTTGTGTGTGTGAGTATTTGGATCTCTCTCCATGATTCAATTATCACATGCATCCATGTTAGTCCTACATCATCTATAAGTGGAACTCGATCATATTGGTAGAGATTTATAAGAAGCCCTCACACTCGGTGTTCATTGAGAGATATTACAATGAAGTATCCGGCTCGGTGTGTAGTTTTCTCCCCTGGTTTCATTATGCTCTTTATGGAATAGGGTTCCACGTAAATACCCTTGTATTCATAGTTGTTCTTTAACTGTTTATCTTTGATTACGCTTCAGCATTACGTGTTCTACAACAATTATATGAGTAATATGATCAATCATGTCATCATGATTGATGTGACACATAGTCATGTTTTCAAATTATTACTATTAGTGGTTGGTACGCAATCATTGTGAGTTCTGCCATGTTGGGTTCATCACGTCTCCTTAATAATGCTTGTCCTACCGCTAACAATACATTGGATCTTATCTCTTATGATATAGCTAATGGGACCAATTTGTTAGTGATGTGTCCAATCGTTCTATGGGCATACGTATTGCGACCTCTGCTACAACCTCCATGCAATTCCCTTTCGTCTAAAGAGAACTGCAAATAAGTGACTTATGTTGCTATGAGATATTCTAGCAATCGAGCTTATTATGTGCTTCAGCTAGAGTAGAAATTGTAGTGCCATTATCATCTATTCCCCAACTGTGAAGCAAATAGGACCGACTCCAAGAATATTGTAACAACTAGCTCTTTATGTATTGCCTTGTGAATCTCAAACGTGCAAACGACTTTAAAGATTTGTATACTTCTCGCTCAACGCCTTCAATTGTAGGTGGTGTTGTGGAAGGGGCTTCCCCTCTCGTATAAGATGCATTTAGTCGTAATAAGTTTGGAACACATGGTTCATGTGAACCCCCTTAGGATCCGGGTACTCGTTTACACACGTTCGCACTATTACATTCGCATGTCATCGCACAAAGTATTGAAATCAGGTGAATTTTATTTGGTATGACATTCATATTCAATGAATAAACCACATAAACAAAAAAAATAAGTGCCACCAATATTTCATTCATTTCCATATAACAATACATGTAACAAAAGAATGTATTACACTGTACATGTAGATCCCAAAAATATATTACTGAAGAAGAAGGAAGCATATTACATCATATGCTGAACCGAAAACTTAAACAAAAGATATCATACTTTTTGGTATATACACGATCACCGTATGTCATCAACAACTACTACAGTACTTGTAGAGACTGATATTATTATTATGTTTTGTACCTTTTCGTAATTCCTGTTCACTCTCTGGACTACTATGTATTTTACCCGTGAGGTCTCTCCCTATATAAGAGAGCCTAGGGTTCATTGGAATATTAGATTGCTCACTTTTCCCAACATGGTATCAGAGCCCAGGGGCTAACCCTAACCCCTGCCTTAGGGTTTCTTCCGCCGCCACCGCCGGAACCCCCACCCCCATCACCACCTGTGAACCCCCGAGGATCCGGGTACCCGTTTACGACATAATTCGCAATATTCTATTCACATGAGATCACACAAGTCGCAGAAAAGCAGGGAAATTTTCCGCGTTGTAATAATTTCATCTGACATTCACATTTATATTCATAATCACCAGTTAATAGAGACAATTGGCACCAAAATCTTATTTCATTAATTTCCATATGATTTTACAACATGTACTGTACAATGTTTGCTAGTACATACAATATCCCCAAAATAATCTGACTGAACAGAAGAGAAGCATGATATATAATCAACCGACCAAAAAAACCCTGAAACAAAGTAAACCATACCGTCTGGTGTATACCCTATCTCCTGGAAACATGAACAGCTACTGATCAGCAGGCCTCTTGCCTGCCATACGTGCAAGGAAGTAGAGGAGTCACAAACGTGAATACAAACCCGTAGTTTAAAATAAATAACAAGTAATTTAATGTGCAAAAGAGAGCAAGTAGAAAGGTGAAATAAGTAAAATTTACATCTACTTTCGTAAAAAAAGGTATTCAATGTTGTTTGTATTTCCCATAAGTGCCCATTATTCCAACACTTTTCATATGTCACATATTTATTTTGTAATTAAATATTCATATTTGTATAAGGGTATGTGTGTGTATATATATATCTATATTATCATATAGACTAGATATCACCATTGTGGATTTCGACGATGTGGAAGATGAATTTAGATTGACTTAAATCTCGATGGATAATAATTTTCTATCAACATAACCTTTGATCGTGACTCTCCAATTTTAACTTCAACTGTCTCAGATGCGATCTTAAGTGACTTAAATCTAGATATGGATGATCTGGATGTAGAATCGCCAAGTCTGTTGGCGAATGTAAAACTCAAGCGGTGAAGAAGCCTGCAAATGGCTCTTCCGTCTCGCCCTCTAGTTGGAAGGACGGTCCAACAGCGGAATAGGTCTACTCCCCAACTACGCCACTGAGACGGGTGAGAGGGACTTCCCGGAAAAGTCACTCTAGAAAAACAGCGCGATCGGTAATGGGCAACCGAGCTCGTACGTAAAACTAAAAACCAAGGATCCCCCGCCTGGGTGTCCTAAAATAGAGGGTCAGCGGAACTGGTCCAAAGTCAGGATCCCAACGAGGCGTAAAAACACTGCGAGCTCGCGTAAAAACCGAAAAAGGACTGGGATCCTAGACCCGCGCATTAAGCGGCCGCTGCCCTAACTGGGCTTCCTATCTTCCGCCCAGTTAAGAGTCACCGCGCTCTCGCACGGTCAGGTGTAAGGATCACCATGACCGGCATTAATAATTATCAGCATTCGTTCACTGCCACCTTCGCTTACTTAACTACTCATTCTTTTCTCAATACTTTATGTGGTCATCTTTAGAGATCTATAACTGGGCTGAGATGGGGATCAGGAGTCAGGATTGATCAACATTCTTATTGATATTACCGATTGAGGTCTGGTTTTGTGAGAGATCTATGAAAAATTCTAAGCTCAGAGTCATGATATAGATTATAGGATATCTATGTCAACACTAACCCTTCAATCTTAACCAAAATCTATTGAAATCGACACCAACTCCTTTATGATTAAGAGACATTCTTATAAGAATCACCTATTTCTAATTAACCAATTATCTGACTCAACATCAACCATGTGTCTTGCAAAATAATAACTGAATCTTCGTATTAACTTGTAAAAAAAATTCGAATTAAAGGAGAACTTAGAGTACGAACGCAAGAACCCAAGACTCTTCATATTACAGATTAGTTCAAGGTTGAATAGAATATATTCACAATAATCCATATTATTTGATATAATGTGTCTTATGAGGTTCCGATCATTGCCATAATAAAACTTTCCTCGAGAATAGAGTGAATACTCACATCTTACTTTAGCATGTGTATTAAATCCTGATTTGATTCTTAACTGTATCCAAAATTTATAGGAGTTCTGCTCTCTGGGAATGAGATTTGTAAAACTGATATGAACAGAAGATCCTATAGTAATTAGATTAAGATATTACTAGAATATGTCTGTAGATCTTAGTGATGACGAAAGGAGTATGGCCTCAAGATTATAAAAGCTTCCAGGAAGAATATCATATATTTAAACAATAGGACTATCTAGCAACTCATGTTTTCACTAATGTAATTAAAGGTCAAAACATATATTCCGATCAACATGTATCTTTTCTTTTCGAATTTTATCTCTTAATCTCCTAGTAGTATGGCCAGTACATAGGCATGATCAAGGTTTATTACCCAATTATCATCCCACAGATACCAAAGAATGGTATATTATTTATAACTATTATGTGCCATTGCTCTTAGAGCAATTTAGGATTAGACAATTGATCTATATATAGATTCAGAGTTAACAAGTGAAATGTGCTTAATTAATTATCAATTTCAACAATTTTTTTGTCAGAGATGGCTGGTGTTATACATAATAATTCAGAAATGATTAAATAATCTTTGCATTAGTACATGCTATTCAATATTCCTGTCTTCTATGCAATCATGTGGCAACTTAAAATAAAACTAAGTCTAACATGACATTGTCTGTAGTCACAAAATTCCTAATCATATGTTTACAACGTGATTTTAAAATGTAAATGAAATTTTATTTCTAATCTATCTCTATCAACTCCAGTATACTTGAGCATCACGTAACAATTTGACTACAACTATTTACTGCTAAAATTCTTTATGATTATTACAAAGTTTCTGTGTGTAAACTAGAAGTTGGATTTTTGGAATAATAACAAGTTTAGCCTAAACCAGTGTGAAACAAATTTTAGCATAAAAAAAATATATATCCAAATTCGTATATAAATGCATATGGTTTAGACAGGTATACCATATGTTGGACAAGAACATGAATTGGAGATGTTTAATATTAATTATAGATCGAACGGGAGAGGTATCAAGCCTTAAAAAATCAATATAATACCACAAGTATTTGCATGAAGATGTGAAGAGTGATGTCACTTGAATTTTAGAAATGAACATAATACATGAATTATATATGAACATATTCATGTCGTCTAGATTAGTAATTATCCAGGAACTGGTTTACAAACCATTTTTTTTATTTGTATCACAGATTCCTTCAACTATACCATCAAAAGAAAGAAAAGGCATCAATTATGGGATCAGAATGTTGTGAAAGCTGCATGCATGGCAGAAAAGATGGCTAGGGATTGTACCTGGAAAATTATTTTTGGAGAGTTTACTTGCAGCAGGGAGGAATTTGCTTGTTAAAGATGAGCAGTAGAAGGGTGTTTCCAGGGATTTCAGCTGCTGGACAAGAGCTCAAGGAGCTTGTAGAGTAGCAGCTCCCATTGCCGTTGAACACCACAGCAGGAGTTGCTTTAGCAGTGGTAGTCGTTGCTTCAGATCTGATAGCAGCTCTTGCTTTTTGGAGGCATCCAGTAGTAGATGCTTCGGTTGTAACCCCAAAAGGGGAAAGTTGTTTCTTTGATGGAGAATTATGGGAAAAGGGAAGGAATTAGGGAAAAACAAGAAGAGGAGAAAGGGAAATAGGGAGGGAAGACGATGGAAATGGTGTGACTATCTTCTTGTTGGGGATATAAATAAGAGAGGGGAAGTATTGGATGATGCCAATTGGAGTAAGAACTAAAACAAGTGGCTGAGAAGGAGGAGAGAAAAAAACCAACGGCTGAAATTTCTTTTTTTTTTCCTTTTGAAAACAGTGGCAGTCTTGCTACTGTTCACAGAGTTTTATTTATTTCATTTTATATCTATATATATTATTTATATATACTTTGTGAAAAACTTAAAAGTCGACCATACTCGCGCATCGAGCGTCTGATTTCGACACGCAATATCTTGATTTGATCGTCTCTGAACGACGATTAAAATGAGTATAATATTGGTATACATCCGATCGGGTTTGGATGCCCGAAACTTTCGGATACGATTTTTGTTTAAGGTTAAATTTTACAAATTAACAATATCAAACGACCTCCGATTGACGAACGGTCGATTCCGTTGGTCTCGTGTCGTCGAATCGGATCTAATGACGGTCTTGGTTTGTTTCGCGGTTTCCGAATTTGCGTCGCGGCTATTTCGGACACGCATTACGATGCGACCGATTTTTTTGTCGATTTCGTCCGAACGACTTTTAATTCACAATCAATTGGTCGATTTAGGTTATCTAATGTTGTCAGATAACTTTATTGGGTTAATCGGATCCAAAGCGGATCGGGTCCGGGTTTGATTGGAAACCGGATGTCACAATTACAAAAACCTCAAAGGGAGTCTCGTCCTCGAGACTCGAGTTAAGGTCATTAATTGTCTTGAATTTTATATGGCCATAAAAACCTCAAAGGGTTTTGAACCCATAAAAATCTCAAAGAGAAAACAAGCCATATATTTTAATCGTATATCTAATTATAAATGCTTGTTTTGATTAATAACTCAGAAAAGTTGCAGGTTTCATGCCCGCATGTAGGCTTCGGTTTCCCATGTCGCCTATTCAACTCCGTGACGGTGCCATTGAACCTTGACCAATGTAATCTCTTTGTTGCGAAGCTTCTTTACAGCACGGTCAAGTATCTGGACTGGCTTCTCCTCATAAGTCAGATCAGGTTCCACGTCGAGATTCTCGTAACTGATGATGTGTCTAGGGTCGTGCACATACTTCCTCATGTTGGATGCCCGAAACTTTCGGATACGATTTTTGTTTAAGGTTAAAATTTACAAATTAAAAATATCAAACGACCTCCGATTGACGAACGGTCGATTCCGTTGGTCTCGTGTCGTCGAATCGGATCTAATGACGGTCTCGGTTTGTTTCGCGGTTTCCGAATTTGCGTCGCGGCTATTTCGGACACGCATTACGATGCGACCGATTTTTTGTCGATTTCGTCCGAACGACTTTTAATTCACAATCAATTGGTCGATTTAGGTTATCTAATGTTGTCAGATAACTTTATTGGGTTAATCGGATCCAAAGCGGATCGGGTCCGGGTTTGATTGGAAACCGGATGTTACACCACCTTTCCGCCGCTGGTTCCCCCTTCTCCACCACTCGCCGGACTCCTTTTCCACACGTCGAAGGGCCCCTCCACGCCGTCGGGCCCTTCCCTCTTCCACGCCGGGCCCCTCCTCCACGCCGGGACCCTTCTCCATGCCGCAGGGTCCCTCCACGCCGTCGGGCCCTTCCCTCCTCCACGCGGGGCCTTCCCTCTTCCACTCGGGGCCCCCAGCCGTGCCGTAGGCCACCCTACGCCACCATCAGCCTCTGAGTCATGCCCTAGGTTGGGGACCCTAACCGTCGGGCTCCCCTCCCTTACACGCCGACATCTACTTTTTCGTCGGCCGATCTATCTCCATGGATTTGAGTGCGTAACGCCTACATATGCACTCAAATCCGATCAAGTCTTTGTAGACACCGGTTTCTAGTCTACAACCCCTAGTTCATCTACGGCGACATGTCAAAGAACAAAGTTGATTTGCCCTCCATAGGCACCTTCAAAGGTCCTGCGCCTATAGTCAAGATGGACGGGACAAACTATGAGCTCTGGGCGATGCAGTTTATGAGTCTCATGAAGTCGAACGGTAAGAAGTATATTCTTACCGAAGATGAGTCGGCAGAGAAGACTAGGATATATGCTCGTGGGAGGCTGATGATTCTTATGCCAAGGTTTTGCTTTCAGGCATACTGTCGATGGAGATTGCCAATGATGTCCTCCATCAGCCCACTGCCAAGGCAATGTGGGATATTCTGGCCACTACGTATTCCCAAGTGCGGAATGAGACTAAGATGTCACAGCTCCAGCATGATATATTCATGATGAAGCAGAATGGCAGGCCACTTCACTCATTGTACACGTCCCTGAGAGGGATGTTTGAGAAGTTATACAGTACCATACCACTCACGGCGACTCCTGAGCAGCAGAAGACATTTCGGAATGCTACCATGATGGGCGTTCTACTTGTAGCCCTAGATCCTGAGTACGAGGCAGCCTGCTCTCAGATTTTGGCCTATGCAGTTATTCCTCCAATGGAGGATGTTTACCGGAGGTTCATTCGCATATCAGTTTCTTCCAGCACATCTACTCCACCCCCATCGACGATGGCAGTATCACGTGGGAGAGGTGGTCAGTCTTCTGGTCGTCGACGTGGACCCTGTGGTAGGGGTGGTCGCTTTCGCCAGCCATGTTCGTTCTGCCATCGCACATGCCACTCGGAGGATACACGATACTCTAAGCATGGGTTTCCAACATCAGCGTGTGTAGACGAGCATGTTCTTCACCATTCAGCATCCACGCAGATAATCGATTCGAGGAGCTTGTGGCACGTCTACGTGATATTATGCCACAATCATCTACTGATTCTCCAGGTGGACCTTCAGATGTTGCTGCCAAAACGTCTGCTGCTGCTAGTACCTCAGGTAGTGCTACTGCCTTTACATCTTGTCATGATATATATGATTGGATTATAGATTCTGGCGCCACCCATCACCTCTGCCGCGATAAAGAGAGAGAGTTGAGTCCTATAGGGACATCCCACATGGCTTCTCTGTTCAGATAGCAGATGGTACACATTCCCCCCTTGTTGGACAGGGGGAGGTTTTCTTATCACCTTCTATGCGTCTTCAGAATGTTCTACATGCTCCCGAGTTCTCCATGAATCTGTTGTCTATTAGTCAGATTACGAAGGATTTGCACTGTCGTGCTATATTTGACTCCTCATCTCTTATTTTTCAGGACATACTAACGGGCAGGGTGATTGGTTGTGGCTCTGAGCAGAATGGTCTGTATCGGCTGGTCCGGAACTCTTATGCTGGCGTCTCTTCTCATTCCGTCGGACCGGTATCTCCGTACATCTGGCATCTTCGTTTGGTCATCTCCCGCTCCAAAAAATACGACATCTACTGCCTCAGATCTCTCCCAGTTCATCATTTTGCTGTGAAGTGTCTGTTGGGAAAGCATCATCCTTCTAGCTTTCCTCGTCGTCAGAGTCGGAGCAGTAGCTACCCGTTTGAGTTATTTCACATTGATATTTGGGGTCCGAGTCGTGTACCTGATCATCAGGGACACATGTTCTATCTAGTTGTAGTGGATGATTTCTCTCGTGTATCTTGGGTCTTTCTTTTAAAGAATAAAGCTGAAGCTGGGGATGTTATTAAATATTTGATTAATGAAGTGTAGAATGTTTTCTCTTCTACTGTTAAATATGCTCGTACAGATAATGCACTGGAATTTTGCACCCGGTCTCTCTCTCAGTTTCTCTCGTCTAAGGGCATTATTCACCAAACCACTTGTGCTTACACATCTAAGCAGAATGGCGTGGCAGAAAGAAAGCATCGTCACCTTTTTGACATTAGTCGAACCCTCCTTATTCAGAGTTGTGCTCCTATCACTTTTTGGGGAGATGCTCTCCTTACAGCTTGGTACCTGGTCAATCGTATGCCGTCATCTGTCCTTGGTGAGAAAATTCCTCTTTCTATCATTTTTCCTGATAAGGAATTATTCTCACTACCAACGATGATGTCTATGTCCCTCCGCCTCCTAGTTTGAGTTCACCTGAGTACACTCCTGCTCCAGTTGCTACGTCACCTAAGCCAACGTCACCTCCACCACCACTACCTCCTATTCCACCTTTACCAAAATTCTATACGCGTCGGTCAAGTCCTGCTCAGGCTACATGTCAGGCATCCATCACGCCTCAGGTATGTTCAGATGGCATCACTACTGACCGATCATATATGGTACATGTGCAGGATTCTTCATTGCTGGAGGAGACTACACCATCCAGTACAGTGGACGACGACCTTGATATTCCTATTGCTATTCGGAAGCAGAAGCGGACGTGTACGTCTTATCCTTTTGCTTCCCAGATGTCTTTTCATCGCCTCACAGGCGACTTTCAGAGATTTGTTGCAGCTTTATCTTCCGTGGACATACCACGGACCTATCAAGAATCTATGAAGATTGATTGCTGGCGACTGGCTATGGAAGACGAGATGCGTGGCTTACAGACTCGTGGCACATGGAGCTTGGTTAATGCTCCTCCTGACACATCCATTGTTAGCTGTAAATGGGTATTAACAGTGAAATACCATGCTGATGGCAGTCTAGATCGATACAAGGCACGACTGGTCGCGAGAGGTTTCACACAAACCTATGGCGTGGATTATATGGATACATTTTCTCCAGTGGCTCGTCACTCTACTCTTCGCATTCTCTTATCAGTTGCTGTGTACGTGACTGGACTATATCTCAACTTGATGTCAAGAACGCCTTCTTGTATGGAGATTTGCAGGAGGAAGTCTACATGCAACAACCACCATGGTTCACTGCTGAGGGGGAGAAGCATATGGTGTGTAGACTTCACAAGGCAATTTATGGCCTTAAACAGAACCCAATGGCGTGGTTCCAGAAGCTTTCCCATCTGATTGAACGACAGGAGCTCAAAAGATCAAATGCAGATCACTCGTTGTTTATTCAGAAGTCTTCTTCAGATACGATTGTCATCATGGTCTATGTTGATGATATTCTGTTAACAGAAGATGATGTTCAGGGAATAGAGAGGGCAAAAACATTTCTGGGTCGTTAGTTCGTCACGAAGGATCTTGGAACCCTAAGATACTTTATGGGGTTGGAATTTGCTAGGAATGCACAGGGTCTGGTGATGACCCAAAGGAAGTACATTACAGATTTTTTGACTGAAACATGCATGGTTGGATGCAGACCATCGAGTATTCCCATGGATCCAAGCATGAAGCTGTATGACGATGACACTGCTGAAGTAGACAAGAGGAGATATAGAGAAATGGTGGGTAAGCTCCTTTATATTACTATAACTCGACTCGATATTGCCTTTGCAGTAAGCCGAGTGAGTCAATTTATGGAGCAGCCAAGACAAGTTCATATGGATGCCATATATATGATACTGAGGTATCTAAAGTCTTCTCCCGGTTCAGGGTTGCTATTTCGAAAGGACACAGATTTATTTATTTCAGTATGTGCAGACGCTGATTGTGGCAAGGTCCAGTGCTGAATCTGAATATAGGGCCGTGGCGCAAGCAAGTACGGAGATGATGTGGGTTCGATTTGTGCTAGAGGATCTACATATAGCCGTACCTTTACCCATGCAGCTTCAGTGTGACTATCCGGCAACATTGTTAATTGCCAACAATCCAGGATTCCATGAAACAACAAAGCATATTGAAGTTGAATGCCACTACACTAGAGACTTGATCCAAAGAGGCTTGATATCTACATCTCACGTGAGCTCAAGAGAGCAGACTGCTGACATATTCACCAAGCCGTTGCTCAGAGGACCCTTCCAGAGTTGTTCTTCCAAGCTGAGCATGTTAGACATCTATGCTCCACCTTGAGGGGGTGTGTAGAGACCGATATTATTATTATGTTTTGTACCTTTTCATAATTCCTGTTTACTCTCTGGACTACTATGTAGAGACCGATATTATTATTATTACCCGTGAGGTCTCTCCCTATATAAGAGAGCCTAGGGTTCCTTGGAATATTAGATTGCTCACTTTTCCCAACAGTACTGCAGGCTCCTTGCCTACCAAAGCATGTTAGGAAGAAGATGTATCAGCGAGCGTTGGTACACCCAAATTTCATATTATAAAAAAACATGCATTTAAAGTGATTACAAAAGAGACAAGTAGAAATGCAGAAACATCTAAAATTTAATTCTACTTGCAATATAAAAAGTTTTCCAAGTGGCTTGTATACACCTCCCCATGTTTACCTTTATTCCAACATTTCCCATGTAAAATATTTTTATATTGTAATTGACTGCTCATAAGTATATATATCTCATATTATTTAGACATCAGGTTTTTGGATTTTGACGATGGGAAAAGTGAGATTGGAAAAGTTTATTGATATATTTAATTCTCAAGTCTAGTTGGTAGTATGTGGTTTTAGTCTTTGTATAACCTCACGCTATGACTCTAAGTCGTGAATAATGCCTTGGGGTTGGGGTGCCTCCGTAGGCATGCGGTGTTGTATAATGCATCCTAACTAAGTTTCCAACACGTCCACTTAACGTAATTATAATCAACTTTAGTCAACACTACATACACTTAACTTACTCTCTTAGGGAAGATCTATAATACTTCTCTCTAAGTTCAACTGAAACTCCCCCAAATGTAACCTCAAATGATTTCAGATGTAACATCGCCAAACCTATTGGCGAAGAAGTAATTAAAACTCAAGCGACGAGGTAGCCTTCTAAGAGGCTCTTCTGTCATGCCCTCTAATTGGAAGTGCGGTCTAATAGAGGGAAAGGTCTACTCCAAAACTATGCCCCGGAGACAGGTGAGAGAGACTCTCCGGAAAAGTAACTCTAGAAAATCAGCCCGACTAGTACGGGCAAACGATCTCGTAAGAAAAACTAAAATCGAGGATCCCTGCATGGGTATCCTAAAACAAAGGGTCAGTGGAGCTGGTCAAAATTCGAGATCTCAACGAGGCGTTAAAACACTGCGAGCTCACGTAAAAACTGAAAAAGGACTGGGATCCTAGACCCGCACACTAAGCGGCTGCTGCCCATACTCGGCTTCCTCTCTCCTGCCTAGTTGAGGGTCACCGCACCCTCGCCCGGTCAGGTATAATGGTCACCATAACCGATCAATGATTCTCATATTCTCACTTGATCATTGATTTCCAATAATTTCAATCGATTACTAATTCCAATCAATTTCAATTGTTCACTTTTTCATTCACCGAACCAAAACTTTCTCAATCACTCCTATAGTTGGCTTTACGGGTCTTATGAATATGGCGTTTGGTGAACGAGATTTACATGAGGTGATGGATTCCAAATTATTATTATTATTATTTTAATGTCTCATTTGTGGTCACTAAGAGGTATACATAGATCTCACTTTCTTTCTTTAATTGCTCCCTCAAAAGGAGATTTGGAAGGGTCGAGATTTCTTTGGAGGTCCCATCCTATTTTGATTTTTTTGACGCAACTTCAATGAAGTGGAAGGAATGGAACTAAGTCAAACCAATATTAGGCCCCGTCCATTGATTAAAACTCACCAATCTATTCTATCTCATTATATAATTAACCTAAGGAATTAGATGAATAATTTCATCTAATAAATAGACTTATTGGAATAAACCAATAGCTAATGAGATGGTTTTTTTTGAATCAAAAGAAGGGGGATCCCTCTCGAGTCGGGTGTCACCACACCAAAGTGTTCATTAAAGGACGAAAGGGTACATCAGTTGGATATCCAGAAATTGTATACAGCATTACAGTGTGCTATTACATTTTCACAGTAAAATCGCTGTCCCTTGAAAATACAGTCATTCCTGCCAAGCCAGATGGACCATAGGGCAGCGAAGGGCCTGGAAACATCACCGGAGGACCCGAGCCCCACCGATCGAATAGATATCCAAAAATGGCTCAAACCGGAAGTCTAGACCCAGGACATCCCCTAGGAATCCCATACATGCACCGAAGTCCTGCAACCGAAGAAAATGTGCTCCACGTCCTCTATGCCCTGCTGTCATCTGTCACACATCAGATCTGACACGTCCAGCATCCTCCCCCTCCTTACTTTGTCGCACAGACGGTTTCTCCTTAGGCACCAGAGGAACACCTTAACACGAGTAGGAATCTTGGCCGCCCAAATCAGTTTTATGTCCGCGCATAGGTCTTCATCGCTCGCCAATGTTCCAGCACTCAGCTTCCGATAAGCCATCTTAACCGAAAATTTACCATCTGCCCAACCAAAGTGATCCTGCTCACCTGACATCTCTCCAATAGAGGGAATCTCAGATAGCAGACGTAAGAACTCCAACCTCTGATCAGAGAGATCCGAGTGGAACCTCAGAGCCCACGATCCAAATTCAGCCACATCCACCTCCCGTGCCCCACTGTTAGCAGCTAAAGCCATCAACCTAGGAAAGCGATTGCCCATCGCCCCCTCCCCCGTCCAGCGTCCCCAGCTAAACTACTGTAGAATTGGTTGATCTCATGATAAATTTTTATCATAATTCCACTTCTTATCGTATTTAACACCACAATGGAGCAATGTCGCATATATATAGAGTCTTTCATTTAATGTCTGATAACCTGTGATCATGAATCATATATATTTTATAACCTTATCTATTAATATAATGAATTTGTATGCATTTGTCCAGAACCTGTACTAATCATGCAAACATATCATAGATATAATGAATTATAATTTGATATTATATGTATATTTCTCATCATACTTCAGTAACAGATATATATATATATATATATTGCATACAATTTCTATAAATCAATGTACACGCGTTTATGGGACATAGATTGGTAATAGTTTATTCTTTACGTATGATTTGATCGAAATATATGGATATTTAATGAGGATGTGTAATATAAGTTAAATCCAAAAAAAATAAATAAATGGTTTTTAACTCTTTTTGATTTAATATTGTAACTGATTTAAGAAAATTATTGAATTTCATACTTGGATAAAAATGGAAGATAATACTGTTAATAAAAAATCACATCAACTGGTTCACAACTTAGACAAAACTACAAACCTCTTTAATTATGAAACTCAACATATATATACACACACTCACACACTCACTCACAAATATATATGACTTAGACAAAACTACAAACATCTTTAATTATGAAACTCAACATATATAGACACACACACACACTCACTCACAACTATATATGGGTCACAATATATCTGATAAGGTTAGAGGCTTCTCTATTTCTGAATTCACTTTTACTTTAAGAAGTACGTTAGGAGGATTGCTTGCCATCTAATGAGAATCTGACATCTAAGGATGAAGGCTGTGGAAATCTACAAGTAGATCTGAATACATATAAATTTATATGTTCTAACACATAATATAATTTCATCATTTATATCTGAATACATATAGGAATTCACAATTAAAATCAGGTTTTGATTTAAGATATTTCTCTTCCAGAAATATATTCCTCCAAATCCCCCTACTTACAACCTAGACTAACCTTAAGGATCAAAATCATGTAGAATATCATGCATAGTAGCAAGAGGAGGGAAAAGAATAGGATTGTACATATAATTAGTCCAATATACATGCATGGCAGCAATAAGAGGGGGGGATTGTACCTTTTAAAATTAGATCTCCAAAATGGCATGCAGGCTAGAATCTTGAGTCAAGAACAGCATCTCCCGGTTGTTTCTCTCGACTGGGATTTTAAAGATAATATGGGGGAAGTGATGTTATGAAGAAAAGGAAATAAAGAGGACATACACAACTCTTGTCGTTGGAAATTGAGAATTAAAAGTGGGATAGAAAGAGAAAGAAGGGAGAGAAAGACAATGGAGGAAGGAGGAAGGAAGTTTCCTCCATTGTAGTGGAATCTTATGCCATTTCCATGACATCAGCAATGGCCCTCATACATGATATCATATATGACAATATACATGACATCATATTATACAACATATATAGATATATTAATATATTATATCTATACATACAAACATATTTTTTCTGGAATTCGGTTACAGTGCAACTGTTGAAATTAAATTATATATATATATTTTCATTTATTTGAGATGTTAAAGTCTTCCGATATCGCGCCTCGGACCTCGAATTTTGACGCGCAACATCTCGTTTTGATCGTCTCTGGACACCAATCGAAATAAGTATAATATTGATGTACTTTTGAGTGGGTTTCGATCCCCGAACTTTTCGAGATATGGTTTTGGGTTGGGGTTAAATTTTACGATTTAAAAATACCAAATGACCTCCGATTGACGAATGGTCGATTCTTCGTCGAATTGGATTTTGTGTCGGTCTCGGTTTGTTTTGTGGTTTCCGAATTTTCATCACGGCTTTTCCACGACACGTATTACAACACGGCCGATTTTTGATCAATTTCGCCCGAACGACTTTTGATTTACGATCAATTGATCGAATTAAGTTGTTTAGCATTGACCAACAACTTTATTGGGTTAATCGGACCCAAATCGGATCGATTTCGGGTTTGTGCGGATTCGGATGTTACAATTCACGTTCTTCTCTCAAGAATCTAAATCTTTCTTAATACCTCAAACACTCATGCAATGCCATAGTGGATCACCTTGTCTATAATACGAGGAATGGCGTCTCTCAACAATCATTTATATATATCGTGTCTTAATCATTTGTGGCATGTTGAGATATTTATCTCTTTATTTGTTATCCTGTTATTTTCTATTTCTTTCGGCTATCTATGTAATTTGCTCATAGAGCTTTTCTCCTATATAAGAGAGCCCTAGGGCTACGGTGAATATAACTTTTCCCTTTCATTCATTTCCATATGGTATCAGAGCGACAATCCTAGACCGGAGCCTGTGCCTTAGAGTTCCAAACCCCCACCAAAACCCTAGAGGCTGTTGCCGCCGCCCACAGGTAGCAACACCACACCGCCGCCAGCGGGTAGCAGCCCCCCACGCCGTCGCCAATAAAGCAGATGTTCCATCCTTGGGTGCCTTCAAAGGTCCCACACCCATCAAGTAGATGGATGGAACTAACTATGAACTGTGGGTCACACAGTTCATAAGTCTAATGCAGTGTAATGGCAAGAAGCACATTCTCACACAGGAGGAGCATGTGGACAAGACTGGGGTTCACGCCTCATGGGAGGCAGATGACGCGTATGCACGTGTATGGCTTTCAGGGACGGTGTCCATGGAGATAGCCAATGATATATTGGGTCAACCCACAGCTAAGGCTATGTGGGATATTCTTGCTACAACATACTCTCCAGCAAAGAACGAATCAAAGATTTTGCAACTCCAGCACGACATTTTCACGCCCGAGCAGAATGGCGACCTCTCCATACGCTTTACACTTCTTTAAGGGGTATGTTTGAGAAGTTACATGGCTACATTCCCTTGACTGCCACACAAGAACAACTCAAGGCATATAGGGATTCGATGATGATTGGAGTTTTCTAACGACACTTGACCCTGAATATGATGCTGCCAGAGCACAGATTCTTATGGACGCCACCATACCTCCAATGGAGGAGGCATATCGCCGGCTGAGCAGAGTCTTCATATTTTCCGGCGGTACTTCCGTGTCTCATACCTCTTCAGCCATGGCGGCATCTCGTGGTTGGGCGAGCCCTACACAATTTCGTGGTCGAGGAGGCTGTGGGAGAGAAGGGAGCAGTAGATCTCATCGTCAGCCTTGTACTTACTGCCACAAACCAGGTCATTCAGAGGAAACATGCTATTTAAGCATGGGTTTCCCGCTTCAGCACGTGTGGCAGAACAAATCCAGCAGGGCAGCAGTTCTTCTATAGCATCTGACCAGAGGTTTGATGAGTTAGTTGCATGGCTCAGGGAGATTATGCCTTCTCCTGGATCAACTAGCTCGCCGTCAGGATCTTCGGAGGTAGCAACCTCAGCTTCTACATCCACATCAGGTACAACATATGCTTTTACTTGATGTTACAGGGCAGACTTGTCAGAGTGGATCATGGATTCTGGAGCATCCCATCATCTCTGTGGTGACAGAGGTCAGTTTAGTACCTATTGTCCAACTCAATCGGGCAGATCTGTTGTGATAGCCGATGGGACCCACTCCCCCATTACTCGTCAGGGGGAGGTTCAGTTAACCCCTGAAATGCAGCTTCAGAATGTTCTTTACACTCCTGAATTCTCTATGAATCTTTTATCTATTAGTCAAATCACCAAGGATTTACATTGTCGTGACATATTTGACCCCTCTGTTCTTGTGTTTCAGGACATCATAATGGGCCGGGTGATTGGTTCTGGCCGTGAGCAAGGAGGCCTATATAGACTGGTGCAATCTCCGTATGCTGGTGTCTCCTCTCTTTGCACTAGATCTGTCTCTCAATATATGTGGCATCTCCGTTTTGGTCATCTTTTTCTGCAAAAGCTGCGTCATGTTCTTCCTCAGATCTCTCCTCGCTCTACTTTTCAGTGTGAGGCCTGCCAGCTTGGGAAGCATCACAAATCCATGTTCCAGGGTCGTCTGGGTCAAAGTAGTCGTAATCTTCTTGAGTTTTTTCATTTTTTATATTTGGGATCCCAATCGTGTTCCTGATCTTCAGGGACATCGTTTTTATGTTGTTGCTATTGATGAGTTTTCTAGATTGTCATGGGGTTTTCTGCTTAGGAACATGTCTGATGCTAGTCCTATCGTCCAGTCTTTTATTAATGAAATAAGGAATGTCTTTTATGCAAATGTCAAGTATATACGTTCTGATAATGCACTTGAATTCTGCAGTACACAACTCTCTCAATTTCTCGGATACCATGGTATTGTACATCAGATATCTTTTGCATATAAGCCCCAACAGAATGGGGTGGCTGAGAGGATATATTGCCATCTCTTGGATGTCACCAAGACTCTTCAGATTCAGAGCTGTGCTCCCCACTCATACTGGGGGGATGCTGTGCTCACTGCGTGTTACTTGGTGAATCGTATGCCTTCATCTATTCTGGGGAGAAGATTCCTTTTCTCGACTGCGTTTCCCGAGAAGGATCTTTTTTCTCTCACACCTCGTGTTTTTGGATGTGTTTCGTTTGTTCATCCGATGTGTCTAGGTCTTGACAAGCTCTCTCCTAGAGTAGTCAAGTGTGTGTTTGTTGGGTATTCCAAGACCCAAAGGGGTATCATTGCTTTGACCCTGTTCGACGCAGGTACTATGTTAGTGCAGATGTCACCTTCTTCGAATCCATCATGCATTTGTCTCCTACAGGTGACAAGCTCATTCCGTCAGAGCGTGGAGAAGATGTTTACATGCCACTACCTCCAGTTTCTCTTACTCCACCACCACCTCCACCTCCTCATCCACCACCCCCACTTCCTACACCTCCTGCCATATCTACTTTCTTTCCACAGGTTTACCGACACCGGCCTCGTGCTCATGTGCCTCCACCACCATCCAGCATGCCTAAGGTATAATCTGAGCATTTGAGTTCCTTTGATGGCACTGGTGATTTGAGTGAGTAGGATGTTATAGATGATACTCCTTCTGAGGATACCGTGGACCTGGATGTGCCTATTGCTCTACCGCAGAGGTAGAGGAAATGATGTACAGTACTATACATCCTCTTTCCTCTCATGTCTCTCTGGCGCGGCTATCTGGTGACTTTCAGAGGTTGGTTGTTACCTTATCAGCGGTACATATACCGAGGTCCTATCAGGAGGCCTTACAGAGTAGTCTTTGACGTCTTGCTATGGAAGAGGAGATGACTGCCTTACAGTCTCGTCGTACATGGAGTGTCGTCTCCGCTCCCCCATGTGCTTCTGTTGTTGGCAATAAATGGGTGTTTACCATTAAACTCCATGCAGATGGTTCCGTGGTAAAATACAAGGCCAAGTTGGTTGCTCGTGGATTCACTCAGACTTATGGGGTGGACTATTAAGACACTTTTTCTCCTGTTGCATGTCACTCTATACTCAGCATTGTTATTGCCGTTGCTGTGGTACATGACTGACCTCTTTTCCAATTAGATGTCAAGAATGCTTTCTTGTATGGTAATTTGCAGGAAGAGGTGTATATGCAGCAACCACCAAGGTTTACTGCTGAGGGGGAGTCTAGTATGGTGCATAAACTTCATAAGGCCATATATGGCCTTAAGCTGAGTTTGAGGGTTTGGTTTCAGAAGCTCTCAGAGTTGATTGAATTACATGACTTTACCATATCTACTGCAGATCATTCTCTTTTTGTTTTAAGAGAACCCAGAAAGGTATTGTTTCTATTTTGGTTTATGTGGATGATATGTTGTCACATGCAGTGATAACGAAGGAATTCAGGCAGCCAAGGATTTTCTTGGACAACAGTTCGTGACTAAGGATCTTGGTAAGCTGAGGTATTTTCTTGGGCTGGAATTTGCAAGAAACCAGCAGGGAATTGTAATGACACAAAGGAAATACGTCACTGATCTCTTATCTTAGACAGGTATGACCGGATGTAGACCTGCTATTACTCCAATGGAACCCAATGCTCGGCTATATGATGATGACTCTGCAGAGGTGGATAAGAGACAGTACAGAGAGCTGGTAGGGAAGCTATTGTATGTCACTATTACCAGGCCTGATATGGCGTTTGCTGTCTGCAGGGTTAGCCAATTTTTGGAGCAACCTAGGCATGCACACATGGATGCAATCAACATGATCTTGAGGTATCTCAAGTCTTCTCCGGGTGCATGACCTCTATTCAAGAGAGACACAACTCTGGTTGTGTCAGGATGTGCGGATGTAGACTATGCTGGGTGTCTCAAGAATAGGAAGTCAACTTCAGGCTTCACTGTGTTTGTAAGCAGCTCGCTGGTTTCATGGAAGAGCAAGAAACAGAGGGTTGTGGCCAGATCTAGTGCTGAGAAATGGCCCAACTGAGCACATAAATGATGTAGGTCAAGTCCGTTTTGACTGACCTAACTATGGAAGTGCCTCTTCCTATGCACCTAAAATGTGATAATCAAGCTGTGCTATTTATAGCTAATAATCCTGCATTTCTTGAAAAAACAAAACAATGCTAGTACACCCGTGCTTTGATTCAAAAGGGATTTATATTTACTTCTCATGTTGCTTCAGGTGATCAGATTGCTGACACGTTCACCAAAGCTCTTGTAAAGTAACCGTTTCGCCGTTGTTATTCCAAGCTGAGCATGATAGATATTTATGCTCCAGCTTGAGGGGGAGTGTTGAGATATTTATATCTCTTTATTTGTTATCTTGTTATTTTCTATTTCTTTCGGCTATCTATGTGATTTGCCCATAGAGCTTTTCTCCTGTATAAGACAACTCGAGGGCTACGGTGAATATAACTTTTCCCTTTCACTCCTTTCCACATGGCATATTTGTTAGTCGTTAACTTTGACTCTGGCTCATGAGAACACGATGATTCCCATCATCCTTTGATTGATATCGGGAAGATCTTTTATTATATGGCATAGTTGGTCTCCTCCAACTTTGACAATATGATCACAGAACATGTTTCTCTTCTTACTTGCATTAGTTGAATGTGATGTTACCTTGGATTCCAATCTTTCGAACATTTTCTCCCATATTAGAGCTGCAATTGTATATGAGCAAAGAAAGTCAATGATTAGAACATAATCGGCTTGTGGGAGGTGTAGAGCCGGTGGGAATGTTGGTGTTGTAACGAGCCATTGTTACTAGGAACGAGGTCACTAGTTAGTGCAAACCATTAAAGTGATGTAGGGTCACTTGGCGGCTTTTATTGGAGCTAGCATTTGGTGGTGAGGCTCATTGGTGCTGGATGAAGGGTCTGTGTGGATGTGGTTTTTTGTGGGGAATGAGTGGTTACAGTAAAAAGGTATAGATTACCGATCTAGGGGCACTGCTTTGATACTGCGAGAAATTAACTCCTTTGATGCATTGAAACGAGATTTATAATAATACTTTTTATATAAAGACATCGAAAGGTTATGGTGAACAGAACAAAAAATAAGAATACATCCATGTGCCCTATGCAGAATGGTTCAAACTCTTATGTTTCTTCGAACATCTTCTCGGTAGAGCGACAAAGGTGTACGAGCCGTTAGAAAATAAGAATGCGGAAGCTTGATCATAGAAAAATAAATAAACGTTCAAGAACGCTAGATTTTAACGTGCAACCCTACTCCCTAAGGAGCAGGATGAAACCACAGGAGAACGCCTCAAAGGGTTTATGCATGCATTGCACATTCTCACTGGATATTGGGGGTGAGGGGCTTCTTATATAGCCCTCACTGATTCTCCACATCTCACAACTGGTAGATGTGGAACTAAACAACTGGATGTGGTAAATGGATCCTGGAGTGATCCATTTACCCATCTACACCATAAGTGTCACATAACACATATACTCCAACACTCCCCCTCAAGCTGGAAGAAATCTCAAACTCACGCTACAAGCCACTATTGACAATATCAACTAACCACGCACAACTGTCGGCTGCTGTCGAATATGAAATCCGAAGAACTGTAGAATCTGGAAAAATCTGGCTCATCTGGAATCTGACATCGGAATCTGGAACATATCTGTGACTCTACACATTAAGAGAAAGAAGAAGAAAGGGACCCATGAGCTATGTTTCAAAATTAAAAAAAAGAAAAGAAGAGATGAGGGATATGCGTGGGCCTTTTGGGTCGAGAGTCTTTTGTTAAAAAAACAGAAACAAAAAAAACAAAAGAACGAGGTGCGTACAAAAATATTGTGTAGAGTCACAACTCTGATACTATGTTAGAAAATAAGGATGCGGAAGCTTGATCAAAGGAAAATAGATAAACGTTGAAGAACTCGTGACTTTAATGTGGAACCCTACTCCATAATGAGCGGTATGAATCCACCGGAGAACGCCTCAACGGGCTGATATATGCATTTCACTTTCTCACTGGATATAGGGGGTGAGGGGCTTCTTATGTAGCCCTCACTGAATCTCAACATCTCACAACTGGTAGATGATGAAGTATTTGGTTGTGCGTTATCCCCATCCAGTTGTTTAGTCCCACATCTACCAGTTTTGAGATGTGGAGACTCAGTGGGGGCTATATATTGACCCCCACACCCATTGTATTTAGACGAGAAAAGTAATAGACTATCAACCCTTTTAGGCGTTCTCCCGTGGTTTCATCCTGCTCCTTAGGGAGTACGGTTCGACGTTAAATCCCCTGTTCTTTCATTTTTTATATTTATTTCTCTGATACGCTTTCGCATTCCTATTTTCTAACATTGTATCGGAGCTATGTTATTTTCTAACACGGTATCAGAGTGGGTTCGATTCTCAAGGAGTTAGTTTTCATTCTTTATTTGAGATTCGATTTTTGGTGTTGTATTCTTGAAAATTATTGCTCACGAGAGAAGTGTTCTTGAAATTTTCTGTATTGAAGATTGCTCTTTATTGTGAGATCGTGCAAATTAGGGTTTCCTAACATAACCCTAATCTCAACGGCAATGTTGGTTCTCCATATCGCGGTATATATTAACATGGTGGCGCTACAACATATCCCACCGCTACGCCTTCCCATCGCCATTGATCTCCAGGCGGAGGTCCCCACAATGCCGCAGGAGGCATGGCCTCCCATTCAATCTCCAGGTAGCATCAGGCCGCATCTCATCTCCTGTTCCATGCGGCGAGAAGCCTTCAACCCAGGCAGTGTTCGGAAATGCGGTTCATGCGGCCGCATATGCGGCCGCATATGCGTATTCGATCACTTGACCGAAGCGCATATGCCATATGCGGCAATATGCGGTCTGCATATGCGGCATATGTGGCCGCGTATCTGATAGAACTCATATAAATCCATGACATGTTGATGACACATTGCCTCGTTTTTTTCCCGAGCAACTCTTATATCATCATTTCCATTGATGCATCTTTTCATTATTCTCGTGTATGTTGCATTTAGATATATGATTCATGTTATTTTTTCTCATATCCATTTTTTCTCATTATTCTCACCACTTATTAATGAACTATTAACTGCTTTTGAATTTTCCATCTAACGAAATTTATTCTAATTCTTCAAATAAAACATGAAATAATTGACTAATAGTCTGTTACTTTACATTTTTGTGCTTCTAATAAATTTTATATTTAAATACGAATTTCCCTTATATTTTGTGCCTACATATTTTGTCCCTTGGAGATATATATATGTGTATAATTTTGGATATTTGATTTTATACCTATGATTATTCTTTAACTTTTGCTATCTACTGGATCTATATATACGCTAAAGTTTTGCTTATAGAATTCGTGTGTTCCCTGTTGAATCTAAATTTGTATATGTATATATATATGCATTAAATTCAAAATACACACTAAAAAATAATCAATTTATAATATCATGCTTATATATCTTATTGATTATATTACCTTATTTGAATTTTTTTGTTTTCGATTTTGTTAAATCATCATTTTTTTATATAATCTCATTTTATTGTTTATTTTATAATATTTTAAATTAAAATATTATAAACCGCATAAACCCCATATACTTCCGTATACTCCCCCGCATATCCGCTTACTCGCTTTAGACCGCATGACCGTACGAATACCGCATACCACATTTCTGAACCTTATTACCCAGGCGACACTCCTTCAGTCTATGTCCTCTGCAACATCTCTGCGCGCTCTCCTCATGGAAGCCCCACCAGTGCGCAACCCATTCTTGGCGACGCTCCTTGTCTTATGCGCGAGACCGCTAGGCAGCAAGACCTCCTCCCCTTGCCACGTGTGGAGGCGGCGTCCCCGTGCTCCCCTCCAGGGAGCTCTCTCCGCGACCGCTACCGTCTTGCGTCCCTCGTTCTACCTGGCGACCAGGGCCTGCTCACGTCCTCCCGATCTTCGTCGGAGGCGACGAGGTCCTCTTCTCTCTTCCGATCTTCAGCGGAGGCAGAGGCGACAGTATATGGAATGCCTTATCGGGGGCGACATGCCTTTGAATTAAAAGGGTTCCCGTGGGAACCCTAAAAAGGGTGTCTAGTGTTAAAAAAAGGTCCCTGACGTGCGTTAAAAAGGGAGTTGGCCCGAGAGAAAAAGTTCACTCGGTATTAAAAAAAATGTTTTAAAAAGAGAGAGAGAAGATTGGGCCCAAGTAGACCGAGATGAAAAGAATTGTCTGTTTTTTTAGAAAGTCGCGTACAATAAAAAGTTGTACGCAAGATTTTTTACTGTGAAAGAATGATAAGAAAAGATTCGTTGTTTATTGAAGAGGTCTAGGGGTCCTTATATAGAACTAAACCCTAGAGGGCTCAAAGGAGAATATTCTTTAGAATATAGGATATTCTCTATAGAATATTCTCTTAACAAATAGCCACATAGAATATTCTCTTAAAATAAAAGCCCTCGTGGGGTTACAATAGAATATAAAGAAGGAAATCTTCTGCAATCTCTAACACTCCCCCTCAAGTTGGAGCGCTTCTTTGATAAGGCCTTTGTGAATATGTCTGCAAGTTGAAGATCTGTTGATATATGTGGTGTAGAAATCTTGCCTTCTCGTACAGCATCATGAACAAAATGACAGTCGATCTCAATGTGTTTGGTCCTCTCATGGAACACAGGATTTGTAGCAATATAAGTGGCGGATTTGTTATCACAGTATAAAGGAATAGGAGTAGTGATAACAATATTGAGTTCTTGCAAAAGAGACAGTAACCAGGTAATTTCGCATGTGGCTTGGGCCATTGCCCTATATTCTGCCTCTGCACTGGATCGGGAAACCACCGTTTGCTTCTTGCTCCTCCAAATAACAAGGTTACCTCCTACCATCTTCGCATAGCTTGTCGTAGAACGACGATCCTTAGGTGAGCTTGCATAATCAGCATCAGCATAAGCAGCAACCTTAGTGTATCCATTTGCCCCATAGAATAGACCACGTCTAGGGGATTCCTTCAGGTAGCGAATGATCTGAAGAACATCTTGCCAGTGGCTGTAGCATGGTTTCTCCATGTGTTGGCTTGCTCTGTTCACAACATATGATCTATCTGGCCTAGTAACAGTAAGGTACAGAAGTTTGCCAACCAGGCTTCTGTATCTTATAGTATCTTCAAAGGCAGGATCATCTGGTGTAGAATGTTTCTTTGGTTCTGCAGGTATGCCAGATGGCTTGCACCCAAGTAATCCTGCCTCAGTTAGTATATCTAAGCAGTACTTTCTTTGTGACATATGAAGCCCCTTCTTGGTGCGTAAGACTTCTATACCTAGAAAATAACGAAGTTGCCCCAAATCCTTGGTGACAAAAACCTTTTGCAGAAAAGTCTTCACTTCTAGCACTCCTTTATCGTCGTCACCTGTAACAACCATGTCATCCACATATACAGCTAGTATGACAGTACCTGTTGATCGTTTTCTGATAAAGACTGAACGGTCAGATGTAGTTCTCTGAAAGCCCAGAGTGCTAATCCTTAAACTAAGTTTGTCAAACCATGCCCTCAGACTTTGCTTTAGACCATAAATTGCTTTGCAAAGTCGGCAAACATACTCCCCCTCGACTTCGTAACCTGGGGGTTGCATCATGTAAACCTCTTCATCAAGATCACCATATAGAAATGCGTTCTTGACATCCAGGTTAAAAATTGGCCAGCCTTTGTTCACTGCTACAGAGAGGATAGTTCGAATAGACCCATACTGGCAACAGGTGAAAAAGTCTCGAAGTAATCAACTCCATATATCTATGTAAAGCTTTTTGCCACAAGTCTTGCTTTCAGTCTGTCAATAAAACCATCTGGAGAATGTTTCGCAGTAAAGACCCATCTGCAGGAAACATGCCTGACACCTTCGGGACACGGAATTAGATACCATGTTCCTCTGGATTTGAGAGCATCCATTTCTTCATTCATAGCTTGTCTCCACCCGTTGTCCTGTAATGCACTGTGATAGTCTCTTGGGACAGAGATTGTCATAAGAGCATCTGCATATCTTTTATCAGAACATGATAGGCTATCAGTGGACGTGAAATTAGACATAGGATGGATAGTGCATTGCCTCTTTGTTCTCTGCGTAGGGCAATGGGAAGCTCCTGAGGATTATCCGGAGTAGTATTGGTGGGGGCACTTGAAGATGACATATTTTCCTGCAACAAAGGAACAGGTAGAGGAACAGGAACAAGAGAGGACACATGTTTTCTTTTATAGATAATTGGTGGAGGAGAAAGTTCTAATAGTATGTCAGACACATCTTGATTGAAGAAGCGAGTTTGTTCGAAAAAGGTTACATCAACTGATATATAATAACGTTTACCACAAGGATCATAGCATCTATACCCTTTCTTTGTTTGGGTATAACCCAGAAAAACACATTTAATTGCACGTGACGATAATTTGTCTGCAGTATGAAAGTTGTGAACAAAGGCGATGCATCCAAAAATCCGCAGAGGTAGAGGAAATGGTGAGTCATTTGGATACAATAAGGCAGAGGGTGTGGAGCCATTTAGGGAGACAGAGGGAACTCTATTGATAAGATGGACAACAGTGAGAATAGCATCTCCCCAATAGGTTTTGGGGACCTTCATTTGGGTAAGAAGAGAGCGGGCAATGTCGAGGAGATGTCAAAGTTTTCTTTCGGCTACCCCATTCTGTTGGGAGGTATATGGGCAAGAGGTTTGATGGATAGCACCCTGGGAAGCAAAGAAGGTTGTCAAATCATTTTGTGTAAATTCCAATGCATTATCAGAACGAAATATTTTAATATTAGTGGAGAAGATGTTTTATACATAGTAAAAGAAATTCTTGACAATATTGTTAATTTCTGAGCGTTCCTTTATCAAGAAAACCCAAGATGATCGACTGTAGTCATCCACAAAGACAACAAAATATTTATGATCACTTAGACTTCGGACCAGACAGGGTCCCCAGATATCACAGTGAACAAGTGCAAAAGGAGTACGGTGGCGAGGCTCAGTCCGTGCAGGAAAGGAGGCTCGATGATGTTTCCTGAACTGACATGCTTCACACTCAAAGGGTTTCAGCATAGAAAGTTCAGGGAACATCATGGAGAGAGCTTTAGCAGAAGGGTGACCAAGACAAAGGTGCCATAGAAAAGGATCTTCAAAGATGGAGACCACACCAGAAAAGTTGGAATCAGAAGGGATGTCGAGGTAATAGAGGTTGTTCCTCTCATGACCCCCACCAAAAATCTTCCTCGTCCGGATGTCCTGAAAATAACAACAAACCTCATCAAAAATAGCACGACAGTTAAGTTGATGACATAGAAGGCTAAGAGGAAAAGCATGGGCACAATGAACATCTGTCAGATGCAGCTTGGAAGAAAAGTTGACAGTACCAACAATGGTCACTGGGGAATGATCCCCATTAGCAACCCGAACAGTCTTCACAGAGGAAGATGGCTGGGAGGAGGTTAGCAAACTTCCTTCTCCCGTCAGATGGGTAGAGGCTCCAGAATCAATAATCCATGCATGCTTAGACGCAGAGACAGAGTTTGCTACTGTACTTGAGGTAGTAACCAGGCTAGCAGTAGGGGCAGAAGCATTACTATCAGAAGGGCTAGATTCTTGCAGCAATTGTCATAGGCGAGCATATTCAGAAGCAGTGAATGGGGTTTGTGCCTCGCTGGTTTGTTGAGTAGATGTTTCTGCAGTTGCATCATACGATACTTCATCATAGGCATTGTTAGCATTAGGTTGCATCCCAAACGTTGCCCAACAACGATCAGAAGGGTGATTCCAGCGTCCACAGTGTACACATGCTGGATACCGAGCAGAAGAATCACGACCACATCCACGATCACGTCCGCGTCCAGATTCACGACCACGTCCACGCCCTGAGTCACGTCCCCGTCCTCCTTGATAGTTATGACACCCTCTGTATCCTGAAGAGGTATAGTGGGCCATCGTCTCTGTAGTGGTGTGGGTGGTAGAGTGCTGAATCGGAGCCTCTTACTCCTGTAAGCGTCCGAAGATGGTCTTAAGAGTAGGTAGAGTATCAACCATCAGAAACTGATCTTTCACAGGCTTATATTTTGGATTTACCCCCGAGAGAAATCTGTAAACCTGCCATTCATCACGTTATCCTACTTGTTTATCACAACATGCATGCTGAAAAATAAGGAGTTCCTCAAAAAGGCTTGTAAGAAGCCTGTAGTATTCGATAAAACTTGATTCTCCCTGAGTACCGGACCAAATTTTTGTGTATATGTCTGACAGACGAGACTTAGTCGTCTTTTTGAGAATATGTACGCTCAAGGTTTTCACATTGCCATAGCGGTGTCTTTGTAAAGAAGATTCGCAACAATGTTTGGATCGACGCTGTTCGTCATTCAGTGATAACCTGACAATTATCAACAAACCAAGTTTCATAGTCCTTATCAGTTTCCGCAGGTGGAACTTTTGTAAGAACATAGCTCTTGCGCTGGCCACCAACAAACACTTTGAAAGATCGAGACCATAGAACATAATTTTCGTAGCCCTTCAACTTGATAGAAGTGCCTTGTACCAGCAAAGAAGAAGTGGGGTACGTGGGCTTGATCTTGGCAGACGTCATCGTCGCGGCTTAGGTCAAGAAAAAGTGACCTAGAGAGTATATATTCCCTCAATTTATCATCAAATATCTAAACCCTCATCAAGGAATAAGAAGGATGAGGCAATGATCGTTTGATGGCACATGAGGGGGCCTGGCGGAGTCGGCCTGGCGGCGGAAGGAGGCCCTGGGAGGGCTGGCGGAGGCGCCTGGCAGTGCGAGGCGGGCCTGGCCGACCTGACGGTGGTACCTGGCTGCCCTAAAGCAGCCTGGCGACGCTCAGCCGAGGTGGCGCGGGCCTAAGGCAGGAGGCGACGCGGGCCTCAGCCGAGCCTGCAATATCTAACATTTACAAAAAAAATTAAAAGCCATAAAAATTGAAATGATTCATTACAATAAAAAGGAGAGAAGAGTTGGCTATTAAGAGCTATGTTATTTTCTACGCTTCCGCATTCCTAATTTCTAATATGGTATCAGAGCTATGTTATTTTCTAATAGTAGATGTGGAATTAAACAACTGGATGTGATCTACATCATAAGTGACGTATAGCACATATATTCCAACACGAGAAAAACTAATCGAACACCGGCATAACCTGCTTGTGACTTCTATGGCTGCATAGGCTCATGAGGAAGGTGGTGGTTGCTGTAACAGGTGGACGGCAGACATCACTAATTAGAGCCCCTTGAGTGCCTTTGGGGCGACATTTGGTGGTCAGGGCTGTTGGTGGTGGGGATGTCTGTTTGGATGCGGTTTTTTGTGGGGAAAGAACAGCAATGTTAAGGAGGTGTGTAATATTGATTTAGTGCTACTGCTGTGATAGCGCTCGGAATAAACTGCTTTGATGCATTGAAAAGCGAGCTTTAGTACTTTTTATTTAAAGAGATCCGAAGGCTAGGGTGAACACAATAAAAACTAGGAATACATCTATTTCCATGAAGGAGTGGTTCGAACTCTAATATTTCTTTTTCTAATTCTCTTTTAAAAAATCCTAGACACTGATTTGATGCATTTCCACTGCCTTCGGCAGAATAATAATTTTATTTAGTGTGCATCAAGTTTTTGGACAATAAATATATCTGCGCTGGGATGAGATATATGTATGACACCCGGCCCCAGACACCCTTTTTTTTAGGGTGGGAATGTTTGTGTAATTGGGTCCAACCATTTTAATCAGATCCACAACTACTTGTCAATCTAGAATGATACATTTCTGTATTGTTTATTATTGTTATTATTATTATTATTTCTCCTTTCAAGAAGTGTTTCCATCTTGAATATTTCTTCCTTTTGAATCTCCTTAGGTTTATATGGTGGAGCTCTATCAAGATAACCTTGTGGATTTATTGTTACCAAAAGGTTCAAAGCGTCAAAAGTTGGATATAAAGAAGGACTCGAAGGTGGCACTTCTCTCCTTTCTGTATTATAGATAAGCACCATTTTGCTTTTATATTTCCTCTGCTGATTTGCTGCGCTATCCAGTTTATCCGCAAACTAATTTTATCCTGTTTGATGTATTTGTCGGCATAAGATTATGTATAAAATGTCTGACTTGTAATGCTTATCCTACTTGTTTGGGGTTTTTTTAATCTAGAGCAATCTGAACGTAGCAGTTGTTTTGGGACTTGTTTCTTCTGTTCTTTATCTAGACTGCTGTTACCTGTGTTGATGCCATTGTTAGCAAAAAGAGATGACATCTCGCATATTGTGCTACCATCACATGTCACTAGTAACTATAAGCTCGTTGATGGTAAGAAAAAACAAAGGACATCTCTCATATTAAGCTACTATCCAATGTTACATATAACTGTGACAGTAAATGTTTTGAGACTAGTTCAATTGGAGTTGGTTGTATAATTATATCCTTGCCGAAGTTGGTTTTGTTATTTCATATAAATGACATTATTTAAGAAATCTGTTTCTCCTGTATGCAGTACTCTTCATAGCATCACCCGCTTGTAATGTTGTGGGATATTTGGAACTCAAGAAGAGTTGTTATGAGTGATGCTAGTCCATGCACTTCTTGGGCATGGAGAGAGAATAAATTGTTTTCTATATCTCGAAATGGTACTCTAGGACTTCTTATATAGAAAGATGCTAGGGTTATTGTGGAAATGCAGGGAATAGAATTATTTATTCATCGTAGCCCTATAGCTCTCTTATATAGGAGAAAAACTCTAGGGAGAAAATTACATAAAGTAGACAAAAGAAACATGAAAAAGCATGAGGCGGTCCGAGACGTTTTCCCCGAAATTGAGGTGAGGCGTAAGCCTCATTTAAAAAAATAAAATTAAAGCAAAATATATTAAAAACATATAATATTAAGCTTTGCTAGAAACACATTCAAAAATATCGGCAGACTAGTAAAAGATACAACACATAAGCGATGAAAGCATTGAAGTTAAAAAAACTAATATTAAGCGACTAATATATGAAATATCTAGATCCAAGTTCAACGATTCTATATGAGTACTGAACTAATGTTTATATTTAATACTGAAAGTACAATAGAAACCATACTTTTTAGTGTTCGAAGTAAAATATGTTGATATGCGTTGAATCCCAACCATTTGTTTTGCTGGATGTATTTTGAGAACCGTCATATGCATCTCCTGCCGTATCATACCCTAACAAGACGGGGGTCTCACAACTCATACAACCAAATAACAAAATTAAGTTGCAAACTTGAACTAATATAAAAAAATTTATTACAATTTAAACTCAAATTTATGTTCAATAGAACTAGTTTGTATAAATGTATGATAAATTGAACGTGATGTATACAAGATCATTGAACTAAGCTTGTTTCAGGCGATCTTTTCTTTTTTGCTTGGAGCTATATATAGAAATATGCAACTATGCAATGTTTAACATGAAAACAAAAACACAAACATAAAAAAAATAATGATTAGGTAAAAATATGGTCGGGTGCAAACCAAATAACAAAAAAGTAAAAAAAACCTCAATCTCAAGGCTTACGCTTCCGCCTCGCATCGAGCGCCTCTTGCCTTGAACGTCTCAAGCCTAGTCAAGTCGTACGCTCCACACAGAGGACCTGAGGTGTGCGCCTCGAGGCGATTTTGGCGCGCCTCATCTCGAGGCATACACCTTTGCACCTCAAGGCGCCGCTTTTTAAAATTATGAGAGACAATTATCTCAACACTCCTCAAGCTGGCGCATATATGTCTAACTTGCTCAGCTTGAAACACCAACGATGAAAATGACCTCTACCAAGGGCCTTGGTGAACATATCTGCAGTTTGGTTGCCTGACGCAATATAAGAAGTGTAGATAAGTCCCTTCCCTTTTGAATCATATCTTGAGTATAATGGCAATTCACCTTGATGTGCTTGGTTCTTTCATGGAAAGCTGGATTGTTTGCTATGAACAAAGTGGCATGATTATCACATTAGAGATGCACGGGAAGTGGTACCTCAATAGTCAGATCAGTCAGGACGGATTTAACCCTCATCATTTCCGTGCTCCCTTGTACCATGGTTCTGATTCAGCACTAGATCTAGCCACAACTGTCTGTTTCTTGCTCTTTCATGAAACTGGTGAACTACCTACAAACACTGGGAAGCTTGTCGTGGATTTCCTATACTTATGGCACCCTGCATAATCTGCATTAACACATCTTGTGACTGTAAGAGACATGCCTCTTCCAAACAAGAGTCCTGCTCCTTGAGAAGACTTCAGATAACTCATAATCTTCATGGGATGCTCAATAAACTGACCGACTCTACTAACTGTAAATGATATATCAGACCTGGTGATAGTGACATATAACAGTTTCCCTACTTGCTCTCTATATTATCTCTTGTCAACCTCCTCAGAATCATGATCGTATGGCTTAGCATTAGGATCTATGGGAGTAGTTGCATGCCTACATCCTGTATGCCTGTTTCGATTAGAAGACCAGTCACATACTTCCTTTGTGCCATCACCATGCTATGTTGATTCCTTGCAAATTTCAGACCAAGAAAGTAATGAAGATTGCCAAGGTCCTTAGTCAAAACTTTGACGCCCCGCCCGCAGATCCGGGTTACTCATTCACACAGCACTCGCAGTATTATTTTCAATATCAATAGCATTATTTATTGAAATTTAGGGAAAAATTTCATGATTCGAAACGACATTCACAATTAATGTAACTAAACAACATTACATTAATTTTCATATATAATACATGTAACAAAAAGGAAATTACATTGTATACATGCATCCCAAAAATGTGATAGAAAAGTAGGAAAAGTAGCACATTATATTGAACAAAATCTAAACATGTATACCGTCGAGAGTATCTGCCGAAGCTCGTGTTCAATTGTCAATCTATTACGATGCAGGCGCCTTCCCACCATATATGTTCGAAATAAGAGAAACGTCAACAATTATTGGAACAAACAAAATTTATTAAAAATAAAACATGTATTTTAGTGGTTTCAAAAGAAAACAAGTATGTTTGTGTTGATATTTAAATTCAACAAGCTACTTGCATAGAATTTTGTTTTCAAGCTGTTTTGTATACGGAACTCCCGATCACCCATCACCCTATAACTTTCCATATATAATCTTTTCACATATTTATGAATGATCCATATGTAGGTTATGATCTTTCTATCACTTATGACTCATGTTGATGGATCTTAAAATTGTAGATGATGAGTTCGTAATCTGGTCTTTATCTTTGTCAATTTTCTCAAGCCTAGTGGATAATCTGTGGTCTTGTCTGAATGTAACCTCACACTATAACTCTAGGACATGGAGAATCCCTTAGGGTTGGGGTGCCTCAATAAGCATGCGGTTGTAACATCCAGATTCTAACGAACCTGAACTCGACCCGAATAAGGTCCGAATAACCCAATTAGGTTATCTGACATTATTAGATAACCTAAAACGATCATTTGATCGAGAATCAAAGTCGTTCGGGTGAAATCGACCAAAAAATCGATCGCTTCGTAATGCGCGCCGCGAAAAAGCCGCGACATAAATTCGGAAACCGTGAAACGAACCGAGACCATCATTAGATCCGATTCGACGAAACAAGACCAACGGAATCGACCGTTCGTCTATCGAAGGTCGTTTGATAATTTTAAATTACAAAATTTAATCTTAAACAAAAACCGTTCTCGAAAATTTCAGGGGTTCAAAACACAACCGGAAGTATAGCAATATTATACTCATATTGACTGTCATTTTGAGACGATCAATTCGAGATATGGTGCTTCGAAATCTGAGGTCCGATGTTCATGTATGGTCAACTTAAAGTATATCAATTAAAGAGAGAAAAATGAAAAAAAATAAATATTAAATTTTTTTTACTGTAGCAGATAACAGTGCAATTCCCGCCGTTGGTTTTTTTTCCTTTTCTTAGCCTCCACTTGCCTTTTCCTTTTCCTTCCATTTGGTTTTTACTCCCACTCCACTTGGCATAAAATGAGCCCTCCTCATTGGTTATATAACCTCTCTTTTGCTCCCAATTCTCTAAGTTTCCCAGCCGTGAGAAAGAGCTCCAGCCCTTTTTATTTGTTTTTCTCTACAACAGCAGCTGGAGCTGCTATTTTTGGTTGCTGATCCAGCACTTGTTGAAGCCCAAGTTCCTATTGCATGTCTTGAGAAAGGTACTATCCCCTCTCCTCTTGCTGCCATACATGGTATTCTACCATTCTTGACCCTAATTGATGTCTTTTTATTGAGTAATATGGGAAGGAAATTTGGGAGAAACTATAAGTATGATACTTTTGTTTTAATATAGTTTATTGGGAGTTTTAGACCTAAAGGATGTTCTGTTTTTCTTTTCTCTGTTTAGCAGACTTTAGATATAACCAACAAATCTTTTTGATATGCAAATGTCAAATACGAAGTCTAGGTGTTGGAATATGTTCTGGAAAACGTAATATTGTCATAATTTTGTGTTAATGAATGTTGCCTTAAATTTAATTTATAAAAATATATATAAGTTAATTTAATTGGTTAGATTGAACAGAACAAAAAGCAGAATTAAGTGGAGCTGTGTTGGAATGTGTTCTAGCAAAATATATTATTGTCATAATTTCGTGTTAGTAAATGTTGCCTTAGTTTTAAATTACAAATATATATAATATCTATACATAAATAATAAAAATTGGTTAGATTTGAAGGCTATAGTCATAATAAGATTTCTTTGATTAATTGTGTTCTGTTATTAGTTTGGATGATAATATTAAAAGATTGAAGTATCTATAAAAAAAGGAAACAATTGAAATTGTGAAATGGGATCTGTACAACTCCATCCTCCTCCTCAATGCTGCCTTACATGTGCAAATCTCTCCCCTCCTCCTTGCTTCCATTGATACATTCTAGGCTTGATCGTATGCATAATTTCCCCTTACTAATTGTTGCCACGCATGCTTATTGGAATCTCAAAATTCTGTCTCCGATCAAATTTCATGACTTAAATCAGTGAGGTATATTTTTGTTTAAAGTCAACTCTTGCAATTCTTTGCATTCTGAAATACCAGCATCTGATTCATGTTAGATTATCTGTGTACCTTTAATATAATTACTCTTTGGTGAAGCATGGTTATTTATAACACTCAATAATGAAGATAGATATAAAAAGGGGATTCACTGTTCTTATTCTTGAAGGAAAGAAAGTGGATAAAACAACTTATAAATTCGTCATTTTATATAGTAAAACTCACTGTAAGAATTACTCTTCTCTCTACTGTAATTACATGCAACTATTATAGTGGTTTCAAATTTAATTTTTCATCTTATTATATGAAATGTTAAACAGACAGAGTTTAGTTATTTTTATGTCTGGAAAAGGGTATACGGATATTTAAAATGTCACAATAAATTTTTGTTAATTAAATGAGAATCAAACGACTGAGAAGGCACAAAATAGGATAGTTATTGCGAGATCATTGGATGTCCCACCGTTATACTGTTGTTTATACTGATAGTAAGAAATCTCGATTTTTTTTTATCTGAAATTTTGGAATCATGCTATGTACATTATAAACATATCATATCATTTAACCTTCTAATATCTAATAGTGGGAAAAAGAATTCTATAAACTTACATGATTATTGATAGTAGGTTGAGTGCCTTGAGAAGACTATTAAATGGAGATAAGACCTCAGAAGAGTGATGTTGGATAATTATTAACGATATGCACTTCTCATGGATTAAAGGTACCAATGGAATTATAATTATGATACGCAACAATTGACGTATCTTTTACACGTGATATCGATCAACTTAGAATGTTGAGTTTGAGGGTTATGGTTTCTTACATAATGATTTACTAGATATACTTGTTGGTTTATATATAACAATTCCAACTATTGCATATGGTTCATCAACTAGATAACCCTTATACAAGCGAAATTCCAGATGATTTTCATACAATCTTGAACAATGCAAGTATTATTCAAGAAAACATCTTAGTTATGATTTTATCATCTATGATAAAGATTGATCATCTTCATAAAATCATCCTTAGATACACTATGTGATCTATAAATCATTGTCAATAAAGATAGTTGATCTAGAGACCTAGATTGTATGACTAACTACAGAAGGGATTAGGAAAGAGTTGAGCTGTCAAGCAAGTGATGATGATCTTGAATCAATTATGTCTTGTGAATTAGAATGCCGGTCACGGTAAACCTTACACCTGACTGTGCGAGAGCGCGGTGACTCTCAACTGGGCGGAGGAAAGGAAGCCCAGTTATGGCAGCGGCCGCCAAGTGCGCGGGTCTAGGATCCCAGTCCCTTTTCGGTTTTTACACGAGCTCGCAGTATTTTTACGCCTCGTTGGGATCCCGACTTTAGACCAGTTCCGCTGACCCTTTGTTTTAGGATACCCAGGCGGGGGATCCTCGGTTTTCAGTTTTTCGTACGAGCTCGGTTGCCCGTTACCGGTCGGGCTGTTTTTCTAGAGTGACTTTTCCGGGAAGTCCCTCTCACCCGTCTCAGTGGCGTAGTTGGGGAGTAGACCTATCCCTCTATTGGACCGTCCTTCCAACTAGAGGGCGAGACGGAAGAGCCATTTGTAGGCTTCTTCACCGCTTGAGTTTTCTTTCGCCAACAGACTTGGCGATTCTACGTCCAGATCATCCATATCTATATCTATATCTACATCATTGAGAGTTACATCTGAGAGAGTTACTGTAAAGGTTTGGAGAAATTACAATTGAAAATTGAGATGATTGGGAGTGACTATAATCTGTTTCGAAATCCCTATAAAGATCACAGTTTAAGTTGAGTAAATGGAAGTGACTATAATCTGAATTCGAAATCTTAATAAGCTAGTGGACGTGTTGGGAACTTAGTTAGGATGCATTATACAACACCGCATGCCTACGGAGGCACCCCAACCCTAAGACTTTTCCCAAGTCTTAGAGTCATAGTGTGAGGTTTCACACGAACCAAGACCACAGACTATCCACTAGACTTAAGAATTTAATAAATAATTATATCTTCTTATCTCATCTTTCTCATCATCAAAATCCACAAATATGATCTCTAAGTAATATGAGAATAAAATATACTTACTTATGATCAATTAGTTACAATATAAATATGCGTATATGGGAAATGTTGGGATAATGGCTAATCATGAGAGGTGCTTACTAGAAATTTGGAAACCTTTTACATTTGCAAGTAGAAATAAAATTAAATTGAGTTGTTCCACCTTTCTACTTGTTACTTTTGAACATATTAAATCCTTGTTTATGTTTATAAGTTTTTGGGAGGTACCAGCGCCTGCTGACGCCTCTTTATTCCTAACATGTTTGGCAGGCAAACAGTCTGCTGTTTGGTAGCTATACATGGTTCCAGGAGATAGAGTTTATACGAGAAGGTATGTGTTTTTGTGTCAAGTTTTTTGTTCAGTTAATAATGTAATATGCTTCTTTTCTCTTCAGTCAAATTTTGGGATATTGTATGTACTAGCAGACATTGTACATGTTATAAAATTATATGGAAATTAATGAAATAAGATTTTGGTGCTAATTGTTCTATTAGCTTGTGGTTACAAATATGGATGTGAATGTCAGATGAAATTATTATAACGGAAAA
The DNA here is from genome assembly GCA_037367405.1 of Ottelia alismoides. Classification (NCBI taxonomy): domain Eukaryota; kingdom Viridiplantae; phylum Streptophyta; class Magnoliopsida; order Alismatales; family Hydrocharitaceae; genus Ottelia; species Ottelia alismoides. The sequence continues at coordinate 78,496 of JAZKJV010003908.1, forward strand.
AAATTTCCCTGCTTTTCTGTAACTTCTGCGATCTCATAATAGTGCAAATGTGTGATTAACAGGTACCCGGATCCTCGGGGGTTCACAAATTTGGTATCAGAGCAGTGGTACCCCGATACGCACATTCGCAGTACTACTATTCCGATCGCATTATGTTCTCGGATAGCGACAGTCTTCCGACTTGTCGTGAGTCTGAGAAGGGAAATATGACATTCATATTCAATCACCACAGATGCCACCAATTTCATTAATTTTCATACTATATCCCAAGAAGAGAAAAAACATTTATGATAAGTATCTGTGAATGACACATATTTCGCTCGACCATCTGGATCACATCGAGCAGAAAGACCTCCAACATGACCGACTCGGAGCACAGACATGAGCACTCCACCTACCCGGGCAAGTTTGTTGTTACTTGTGCCATGAGTGGGGACATTATCAGCATCTGTGTCCCCAGAGATCTAAGGCACAATGTTCATAGTCGATGCGAGCCTCGGCCACATCCTTCATAGTCGCAGCCTAAGGCACAATGTTCAAGGAGTTTCCGTGGCAGGAACTCCAATTTTAGGCGACAGCAGCAGAGGCAGACGCAGAGTGTGGCAGGTTTCAGTGCCGTACCAGTCAGGCATGGGCAGTTACATGCAGTTACTGAGGAGCAGTCACGTTCAACCGCTACTGTGGTGAAAGGTATGGTCTTAGTCTTGGGCCGACCTTTTCATGTTCTATTTGATTCTGGTGCGACGCATTCTTTCCTTTCTTCGAGGCTACTACCTTCTTTAGGTAGAGTCGCAGATACTCTTTCTTCTCCATATCACATCCAAGGGCCATGTGGCCAGTTGTTTGTTATTTCACTGATAGTCAGGCACTTGCCCGTATTGATTGACGGTCACGAGATGATCGCAGATTGTCTACTTCTGCAGCTTGATGAGTTTGACTTGATTTTGAGCATGGATTGGTTATCCGCTCATCATGCACTGGTTGATTGCTTTAGGAAGATAATTGTCTTCAGGATTCCTGATCTGCCCGAGTTCACTTTTGAGGATACTGTACATGACTCCACCATGGAGTACATTTCAGTGTTGCAAGCCCAGCGACTTGTTGATCAGGGTTGTGATTCATACCTTGCATTTGTTCGGGAGGTATCTGACCAGGAGTCGATGACACAAGACATCCGTGTAGTATCAGAATATCCAGATGTGTTTCCTGATGCCAGGATTGCCTCCTGAGAGAGTGATCGAGTTCGAGATCACATTGCTGCCAGATACACATCCGATCTCTATGGCATCATATCGCATGGCACCAGTTGAGTTAAGGGAACTGAAGGTGCAGTTGCAGGAGTTACTTGATTTGGGATTCGTGAGACCAAGCATGTAACATCCATATTCTAACAAACCCGAACTCGTCCGATTTTGGGTCTAATGAACCCAAAAACGTTGTCGGTCAATACTAGACAACCTAAAACGACCAATTAATCATGAATCAAAAGTTGTTCGGACGAAATCGACCGAAAATCGGTCACACCGTAGCGCTCGCCGTGAAAAGCCGCGACGCAAATTCGGAAACCGCGAAACGAACCGAGACCGTCATTGGATCCGATTCGACGAAAGAAAACCAACGGAATTGACCGTTCGTCAATCGGAGGTCGTTTGATAATTTTAAATCACAAAATTTAATCTTAAGCAAAAACGTATCCGAAAATTTCGGGTATTCAAAACTCGATCGGAAGTATATCAACATTATACTCATTTTGACCGTCATTTTGAGACGATCAAATCGAGATATTATGTGTCAAAATCCGAGGTCCGAAGAACGAATACGGTGCACTTTAAGTATGACAAATAAAGGAAGTTTTTGGGTTAATAATAATAATGATAATATATTATTCTATTGTACAGTCACAACAGAGACATATGGCCTCTAAATATCTTCTCCACTTGTATTCTTTTGACACCACTTGGCAATAACTAAGCCTTACTCCCCTCTATATATATCAGCCTTCCTCTCTTTATTTCTTGCCACTTTCTCTCAAGATCCAACGAGAGAAAGAAGTCCTGCAACTTCTGTCCAGCAGCAAGGAAGCTGCTGATTTCTTCTTCTCTTGAAGCTCTTACTGCAGTCTCCTTCTTCCAATTGCTACAGCAAGTTGGCTGCTGCCCAGGCCTCTTATTGGAGCTTAAATTGGGTCTCAAAACTTGGATATAAGGTACAAACCCTACCCCTTCTCTTGCTGTCATGTATGTACAATTCCTATTTTTCCCCTCTTGCTGCCCTGAAGCTTCCAAACAACCAATAGATGTTGCTCCAAATTGAGCAACTGTTGGAGCATTAACCAAGAAGAGTGTTGCAGCCCCTTGGAGCTTGAAGCTGCTGTTACATCTCCAACTTCATCCCCCCTCTTGCATGCAATTTGATCCTTCAAATTCTGAAGGATCTAAGGTACAATCCCTAGCCCATCTCTTTGCTGCCATGCATGTGTATTTCCCTTAATTATGTGTACAATCATCTTCCTCTCCTTTGCTGCCTTATATGTATCATTAAACTCCACTTTGGATGCCATGCATGTAGAATCCATATCAGATTCTCGATCAAAATTATATAACAAATCATGAGACCTTAGGGGAGGGATCCTATACTGCATTTGCATATGATATTAATTCATTTGCTTGAATAATAAACTCCAGGTCTTAAATATTATAGAGATTAGGGAGGTGTTCATCTTATACACATCATGGTAATTGTTATGTATATCTCGATTAGTTTGAAGGCCTTGTTAATCAAGAGGTATCAGATCTTGTCTTGGTTGTCGATAGACATTTTTTTGGTGATCTGTATTGCAGATTTTGACTAATGATAGGATCACAGTATACATATTTTCAATATATAATTATTAATATATTTTTCCAGAAACAAGATCTTTATTTGGTTATATGCGTTGTAGAATTTGAGCAGTAACCAATGTTACTGTTTCAGTGTTTTCAATATGTAATAATCATTCATATTTTTATTTATATTTTTTTTAAAGCAGATCTTATAAGTTGAGATGTGTTGCAGATTTTTACTAATGTATAGGTAGCAGAATGATTTCAATATAAAAAAAAATCTAAAGTTGTTGAGATCGAATTAGTACTTCTATATTTATATATTTGTGAGGTAGCCAATTGCGTCATGCTATTGCCTCCAGTGTATCACTCTTGTTGCGGGTGATTGGCCATCATCATCCCCCATAATTATTGGTGTTTGGACTGTTAATGTTTCTCAAATCCTAGATATAATAATCTTCTTATGATGTTGACGGATTATGTAATATGTATATAAACTCTAATGCTACCAATTAGGAAACCTCTATCAATCTGAATTCCGATAGTAGTGCATTTCTACCATATTATTTTTTTTTTTATATTTTCCTTTTTCCCATAATTTATTAATTATTAAAATATAATCTGGTCATTATGAATGTTCACAAAAGCCGTACAACAATTATTATAGTTATTATTTTTGCATTGGAAAAAAAATAAATGTGTTGCAAGATCCATCATCAACTTTTTAGAGGATTAGGGAGTACTGATAATGTACAATCATCTTCATCTTTCCTAAGAAGTTGTTTTATCTTAGTATGACAGTCCTTAGTTGCCAGCAGTAAAGAGTGGGCACCTTTAGGGAAATTGAATGCTGGGAGCACTTCACTAAGTATAGCACGTTGACTCTTAACACGACTACATCTCTTACTCTTTGTGATTCATGTCTACCAACTAAATCGGGATGCATCGACTCAAGTAGGTTATTAGTTGAAACCAACAACTTTTGTTCATGGTCTGATATTATTGTTATCCAAATGACCGCACTCTACTTTAAGGAATTACTTGGCTATTCCAACAACTTCCACTATCATGTAAAAAAAAGGGGGGTTTACATGAGTTTATAATTTCGATGAGTGAAATCTTAACCTAAAGTAAATCGGAGTTCTTTAAGTATATATATATATTCAAAACATAAACTTAGTTTATGGGGACGTCAATAATCGTATTTGAGGGTAGACAATCTGGCCTATATATAGATACCTTGGTGTTCACAAAGAGTCAGTTGTGTGAAATATAGATAAAATACTTATGAGTAAATCTAGTGTTGATCTTGATCGAAGAATTCGTAGGTTGAGCCTAACACCAGTTTTAAATGATCAGTAGAGAAGGGGGAATATGATGATGAGTTGAAGATGTTTGATGATCAAGAATGCCGGTCATGGTGACTTTAACTCCTGACCGTGCGAGGGCGCGGTGACCCTCAACTGGGCGGAGGAAAGGAAGCCCAGATAGGGCAGTGGCCGCCTAGTGCGCGGGTCTAGGATCCCAGTCCTCTTTCGGTTTTTACGCGAGCTCGCAGTGTTTTTACGCCTCGTTGGGATCCCGACTTTAGACCATTCCGCTGACCCTGTTTTAGGATACCCAGGCGGGGGATCCTTGGTTTTCAGTTTTACGTACGAGCTCGGTTGCCCGTTACCGGTCGGGCTGTTTTTCTAGAGCGACTTCCCGGGAAGTCCCTCTCACCCGTCTCAGTGGCGTAGTTGGGGAGTAGACCTATCCCTCTATTGGACCGTCCTTCCAACTAGAGGGCGAGACGGAAGAGCCATTTGTAGGCTTCTTCACCGCTTGAGTTTTCTTTCGCCAACAGACGGCGATTCTACATCCAGATCATTCGTATCTACATCTATATCTACATCATTGAGAGTACATCGGAGAGAGTTACAGTGAAGGTTTGGAGGAAATCACAATTAAAATTGAGTTGATTAGAAGTGACTATAATCTGATTTAAAAATCCCTATAAGTTAGTGGACGTGTTGGGAACTTAGTTAGGATGCATTATACAACACCGCATGCCTACGGAGGCCCCCCAACCCTAAGGTACTTTTAAATACCTTAGAGTCATAGTGTGAGGTTACACACAGACCAAGACCACAGACTATCCACTAATTTAAAGGAGTATGTAGAATTAAGGATCAAATCCATCATCATCATCATATCTGACCAATTATCGAAAACCATGACATGATCTCAATGACAAGAATGTAGCATTTACATGTGCCTTCAAGTTCCGCAACATGATCTCCAAGACCCAAAATCATGATCTTAAAACACAGGAAATCATTATATGTTAGATTTGTCATCTAAACTTTATATATATATATATATATATATATATGGGATGAATGGGAAAAATGGGAGAACAAATGAACTTAGTACCAAACAGATGAAAACCTTTTTACTTATGCAAGTAGATGTAAATAGTGCTTATTCCACCTTTCTACTTGCTCTCTTTTGCACATTAAATTACTTGTTATTTATTTTAAACTACGGGTTTGTATTCACGTTTGTGACTCCTTTTCTTCCTTGCACGCATGGCAGGAAAGGAGTTTATTGTTCAGTAGCTATACAGGTTCCAGAAGACAAGGTATATATACCAGACGGTATGTTATTCTTTTTGTCTCAGTTTTTGTTCGATTGTTAATATTATATGCTTCTTTTCTCTTCAGTCAGATTTTGGGATATACTGTATGTACTGTCAAACATTGTACATGTAAAACATATGAAAGTTAATGAAATGAGATTTTAGTGACAATTGTTCTATGAACTTGTGGTTATGAATGTTTATGTGAATGTCAGATGAAATTATTTCATTCGCGAAAAATTTTCCCCGTACTTTCAAGTTACTTAATGCGATATTAATGAATGTTGTAACGCAAAATGTGTGATTAACGGGTACCCGGATCCTGAGGGGTTCACATTTTTGGTATCAGAGCAGTGGTACCCCGATACACACATTCGCGGTATTACAATTCCGATCGCATTAAGTTCTCGGATAGCGACATTCTTCCGACTTGTCGTGAGTCCGAGAAGGGAAATATGACATTCGAATTAAATAACCACAGATGTCACCGATTTCATTAATTTTCATAGTATATCCCAAGAAGAGAAAAAGCATTTATGATAAGTATCTGTGAATGGCACAGATTTCGCTCGACCATCTGGGTCGCAGCGAGCAGATAGACCACCTGCAGAACTATCTCGGAGTATAGATACGACTACTCCACCGACCAGACCAGGAGATGACTAACCAACTAGCACACATACTGACTACCCTTACCGACCTTTCTATGTTCTATTCGATTCCGACGCGACATACTCTTTTCTTGCTTCAAGGCTACTTGTTTCTTTAGGTAGAGTCGCAGAGACTCTCTCTTCCCCATATCACATCCGAGGACCAGGTGGCCAGTTATTCATTATTTCACTGATAGTCAGGCACTTGCCCGTACTGATTGACTACAATGCCTATTCTTTCTCTTCCTTCAGGCACTCAGGACTATGCAGTCTACACAGATTCATGTGAGTAGGCCTTCCAGACACTGAAGGAGAGGTTGACTACAATGCCTATTCTTTCTCTTCCTTCAGGCACTCAGGACTATGCAGTCTACACAGATGCATCTGGAGAAGGTCTAGGAGCAGTGTTGATGCAGAGAGGACAGGTGATTGCTTACGCATCACGGCAGTTGAGACCGCACGATCTGAATTACCCCACACATGACTTGGAGTTGGCGGCAGTTGTCTTCGCTTTGAAAATCTGGCGTCACTACCTATATGGGGTGAATTTCGAGATCTTTACAGACCACAAGAGTCTGAAGTGCATCTTTGATCAGAAGGAGCTAAACATGAGGCAGCGCAGATGGCTCGAGCTACTGAAGGATTATAATTGCACGATCTCTTACCATCCCGGTAAGGGAAACGTAGTGGCTGATGCACTTAGCAGGAGAGCGCATGCTGATGGTACGACGAACTGGCTATATACATGGGATACGCTTACCCTTTGACCGATTGGCATCCTCAGGAGAATGCATCCATTTCTACCGCCATGACTCCACTATACAGTAGTCTTTGGGATCGTATTGTAGAGGGCCAGAAGACCGATCCTTGGATTCATGATAGATACATGCACGCCGTCAAGGATGAAGTTGATGATTTTGTTGTGACAGAGTCTATTTTATGGAAGGCAGGATGGGTTGTTGTACCTAATAACGAGCAGCTTCGCAGAGACATTCTCGATGAGGCACACAATTCACGGTTATCTATCCATCCAGGTAGCACGAAGATGTACCGAGATCTGCGTCGACATTTATGGTGGTATGGAATGAAGCGCGATGTAGCGTAGCATTTCGGGTGGGAGTGACTCTTCGGAAGAGTCACTCCAAATATCGGCCCGACTGGTACGGGCAAAGGAGCTCGTAAGAAAATCAAAAGGTCCCCCAGCGTAAAATTATTGCGAACTCGCGTAAAATCGTATAAAGAACTGGGATCTTATACTTGCACACTAGGCGACCACTGCCCTAGTTGGGCTTCTTATCTACCCCAACTGAGGGTCACCGCACCCTCGCACGATCACGTGTAACGGTCACCATGATCGCACAAATATCAATCGTCGTTGATTCTTATAAACCACCTAGATCATACCTCCATATCTTATATGATTGGCTTTACATGTCTAATTGAACGGTCCACTCCATCAATTGTGATAAGTCGTATTCATATTAATAGTTGTACTAACGATCATTGATAAAGATTATTACTTGTAAAGCACTTAGAATTTCACCCAAATTTTCATTTTAACATCATGAAATCTAGAACCAAGGACTGATCTGAATTTGGGATTTAATTCACACAATAACCAATTTTTGAGTTCTTAAAACAAGGATTTTTGAGCAATTGAATAGATTTGCAGTTTGGGTCTAATTTACACTAAAGCCCCCAAATTTTAAGTTTTTAAAATATAGATTCTGGAGCTTTTGAACAGATATGGAATTTGGGTTTAATTTACACTAAAACCCTCAAAATTTGAGTTGTTAAAACATGGATTATTGAGATATTGAACAGATCTGATTCTTGAGTTTAATTTACACTAAAACCCCCAAATTTAAGTTGTTAAAACATGCATATGGAGCTATTGAGCTGATCTGAAATTTGTGTTTAATTTATACTGAAACCCCTAAATTTAAGTTAAAATGTTAGAAAATCGGAAGCGGAAGCGAAACATGGATAAAAGAATAGGAAAATAAGAATGCGGGATTTTACGTGGAACCCTACTCCGTGAGGAGCGGGATGAAACCACGGGAAAAGCCCTCAACGAGGCATGCCATGCATTCCTTTTCTCAATGGATACAGGAGGTCTGGGGCTCCTTATATAGCCTCTCCAGAGCCTCCAAGTCCCACCGTTGGACGATGTGGGACTAAACACTAGATGGGGTAAATGGATCTCCTCCAGGATCCATTTACCCTGCTACAACACAATGGACGCATACAACGAATGCTCCAACACTCCCCCTCTAGCTGGAGCATGCAATGCTCAGCTTGGACAAACAGAAATAAACTCAACTCAACGCTACAAGACACTACGGACAATATCAACCCACTACGCACATTGTTGCAGTCGAGGGCGTTGCTTCTCATGCCGTGTAGGTGAGGAGGACGAACGAGCTGGAGTGTGAGTCAAGTGAAGACTCGAAAACTGACCGTCGAGTCTGAAACTGTGCCTGAAGTCTCCTCGTCGGAGAACTGGGTCTCTCCCATCTGGCTCAGAGAATGGTGCACTGCTCTGGTGTACCTATGATACCACATGAAAACCCTTGCCCTCAAGGGAATGGTCCTCTGCTCTGACAACAAGAAGAATGATGGGGACCGTTGACAATGATGGCAACATATGCTCATCTGAAAATAAGACCGCATCCTTGTGCGTGTCTGAAACTGAGGACTCGGAAGACAATCGTCGAGTTTGAACAACTGTAGAGTCTGAAATATCTGGCTGGTCTGGATAATTTGCATATGGCATCTGACATCTGAAGAAGACCTGTGACTCTACACCATAATCCCCCTTTCTCCCATACTTGTCGGAAAACAGACAAATCGACAAAGTTGGGAGAAGACAATAAAATGGGGAAAACATGCGCATTCAAATTTTCTTGCGGCTTTTTCAAATTTTTTAAGCCGTCATGTTTCCTTTTTTTTGTTTTGAAAAACATTTTTTTAAAAGCCGTTTCACTTTTTTCGACTTTCAATCTATTTTTTTGAAATGCGTGCGGCTCTTTTTTTTATTGCACGCGCCTTTTTTTGATAACTTGGCCCAACAAGCTGGGCCCAAATGGTTCAATCTTTTTTTATATACGCAGCTCCCCCCCTTTTTCTTTTCTTTTTTTAAACAAATCTTGGCCATAATGGGCCCAAACCATCTCACGGCTCACCTTCCTTTTTTTAATAACAACAAAAAAATAAACGTTGGCCCACATTGGGCAAAACCACGTTCTCACATAGGGTTCTCTGGGAACCTCTTCTCACGATGGAGCCGCCACCCCGATGGGGTCTTATTTCATATTGCCGCCACCGCCCAATAGTAGGGGCCTGGAGATCTCGCGCATTGCGAGATGAGAGATCCGATGGAAGATCTCTGGGGCCATGAAGATGTTTCGTCGGGAGGAATAATCCGCCAAATAAGGGAGGGGGGTTTCACGCTGTGGCGAAGAGGAACCGACTGCTGTGGGGGAGGAGGGATCATCGGGGCCTTCGCGTGGAGCATCGGGGTTGCGCGAGGGGTTTCGTGTGGTGGGGCGGAGCCTGTTGGGGCTGTTTTCACTGCGACTGGGCCGATGGCGGAGTTGCTGGACAGGAATCCGTCGCGTGCGACTTCGCCTGGAAGGAGGTGCCGCCTTTGCGCATGGAGTTGCCTGCGCGCGGAGGATGTCGAGGAGAGGAGGGCCCGCTGCCCGAGGGGGGGGGTTTGCTACTGGGAATCACGCCGCCATCTAAGGTTTGCTGCGCACAGGAGTGCGCCTCCTGAGAAGATGCGGTGCTCACTGGAAGAGAGCGCCGCCACCCGGGCTGTTTCGCGTGCAACCCTGTTTGGAGAGGAAGAGAGGTTGCGAGCGCCTGGCTTCTGCTGCGGCTGGAGATGTACGCCGACAACGACAATAAATCGCGCAAGAGCGCCGCCTGCTGGAAGAAGGAGCGTGCTTCTCCAGAATTTAGGGTTTCAAAACCCATAGAACAACAGAACTTGAGCCAAACTAGAAATCTCCGTGAAAAATGATCTTCAATAACCGCACATAAAAAAGAACTCGAATCTCGAACATATATAAGAATTTGAAATCCTCGAGAATCGACCCGCTTTGATATCATGTTAGAAAATCGGAAGCGGAAGCGAAACATGGATAAAAGAATAAGAAAATAAGAACGCGGGATTTTACGTGGAACCCTACTCCGTGAGGGGCGAGATGAAACCACGGGAGAAGCCCTCAACGGGGCATGCTATGCATTCCTTTTCTCAATGGATACAGGAGGTCTGGGGCTCCTTATATAGCCTCTCTAGAGCCTCCAATTTCCACCGTTGGACGATGTAGGACTAAACACTAGATGGGGTAAATGGATCTCCTCCAGGATCCATTTACCCTGCTACAACACAATGGGCGCATACAACGAATGCTCCAACATAAAACACGGATTATGGAGCTATTGAACAGATTCGAAACTTGGGTGTAATTTACACAACCCCGAAATTTAAGTTGTTAAAAATGGATTATGGAGCTATTTAACAGATCTGAAACTTGGGTTTAATTTATATTAAAAATCCTCAAATTTAAGTTGCTAAAACATGGATTATGGAGCTATTGAACTGATCTGAAACTTGAGTTTAATTTGCACTAAATCCCCCAAATTTTAAGTTGTTAAAACATGGATTATGGAGCTATTGAACAGATCTGAAATTTGGGTTTAATTTACACTAACCCCCAAATTTTAAACTGTTAAAACATGGATTATGATGAAGGATATGAGAAGATCCATAAGCGCATCACGGAAGCGTGAGGATCTCATCGTATGCGATCGGGAGCGACTAGTCGCACTAGTTGCTCGAGGCAACGGAATTTAATAATTTTCAATCGATGAAACGACATGATCGCAGAACACATCTCGGATTATTTAATCTAAACTACAAACAAGTATTAGGTTTACCTCTTGAAGCGTGGTTGCGATCGATCGAGTCTCTAAACGAAGAGACCTCCTGTATCAAGTCTGATCCATCGGATGAGACATTTGCGAGCTCGTTGATGAGACGCGTGCTCCTCGCAATCCATGTTGATGATCCAAGCGATGAATATCCTGATCTTGTCACACAAGATCCGATGTCTTCTTCACGAGCGAGGCACACCGAAGGAGACAGAGATTCACAGGCAAACAATCTGACAACATAACGATGATGCTGCGGCGATGGCGACTCTCTCTAGGTCTCCATGGTGGATGACCACAATGAGAGAAAGGGAAAGATACTTGGCATGTAGAGAGAGAGAGAGGGAGAGGGCAATTATTTTGATATCACTCGAAGAGCAAGGGGTGCCTCTTCTTATATAGTGTTTTCGGAGTCAATGGATCTCAATCCATTGATATAAAAATCAATGGATGAGATTGATTTGCGTTTCTTTCAGTGGCCATGATGTTTTTGCAGAAAAACAAAAATAATTAATTTAATTTAGATTAATATATATCGATAAATCAATATAAATTATTTTCAAATCAAATTAATTAATCAATCTTGGAGATAATGAGAAGATTGACCATATTCCCTAAAAGGGGAGGACGACCACTCAATCCCAATGGATGTTGGTGGTCGCCCACCCTCTTATGGTGGAACGTGCCAATTATCTCATGAGATCTCATTATCTCATGAAATCTCATTATCATGATATCTCCAAGATTTACAACAGTATTTGTTGTAAATTATTTCAAAAAAAGTTCATAATTATCGTGTTAATGTTGCAATAATGCCATTGGAAAAATGCGAATCACATTCACATCCCAAAACAAAATGTAAATTATATTTTCAATTAATCATCCAATGTGAATCCAATTAACATCAATAATTAATTAACAAATATAAATCACAATAGTCTCTCTCTAATATATTATAAATCACATTTATAATATACTGAAAGAAACATTATCCATATGCATGATAATTAAATCACATTTAATTATCTTGGATCTCCATCTCTCACGTGCTCAAATAATATGAATCACATTCACATTATTCACATATTGGATAACTAAATCACATTTAATTATCTCTAATATCTCTCCTTATAATATGAATCAAATTCATATTATTTATGATAATTAAATCACATTTAATCATTTTTCTCAATGCTCAGATACATATATCGACAGTCGAATTATTCTTGAACTCTTTCAAGAACAATGCGCTTTCTCGTGGATACTTGGATATAAGGACAGGACGATTTTATTGTTCCACGTATAGTGACTTGGATATTAAGGTCACATCTCAAATCCAGATCTTGCGGACCTCCTGTAGATGTTTGTTTAAATCAAAGTCGTAGATCTAATCTTCTCATTGTATTTGAATGACATTCAGATCAAGGTCCAACATTTGGACTATGATCAGATCATTTCTCTATGAGAGGAGTCACTCAAATCCAGACATGTTTCATCACTCCATCGGAATGTAAGCGTCATGGTTATACAATCGTTTATGATCACATCATCCTTAGGTATTCCTAATAACTGTACATCCTGCATACTGGAATACCCATAATAAACCTGCAGTAGACGAAGGAACAGTGATGCGACTCAGCCAAGATTTGGGAACGTGCTGCCTCATATTCTGGATCAAGGGCAGCCAAAAAACACCTACCATAGTGGCATTCCGATAGATCTTTTGTTGCTCTGTTGTGGCTGTGAGAGACATGAAGCTATAAAACTTCTCAAACACTCCACGTAAAGACGTGTACAATGAGTGTAGAGGCCATCCATTCTGCTTGATTGTAAAGATGTCATGCTGAAGTTGCAGAATCTTCGTCTCATTCTCTGCCTGTGAATAGATGGCAGCCAGAATGTCCCACATTGCTTTGGCAGTGGGCTGATGGAGAATATCATTAGCAATCTCAATTGCTAATGTTCCGGAAAGCCGGACTTTGGCATATGCGTCATCTACCTCCCAAGAGGCATTAACCCCTATCTTCTCGGCATGCTCTTCCTCAGTAAGAATGTGCTTTTTACCGGTTGATTTCATCATACTCATGAACTGCATGGCCCACAATTCATAATTTGAACCATCCATCTTCACAGTAGGCGCTGGACCTTTGAAGGCGCCTGTAGATGAAATATCTGTCTTGCTTTCTGATATTATGATATTGGAAGATTAGGGGAGTAGACTAAAGATATGATTGTCTACACGGACATCAACGGGTTTAGTTGCATATGTAGACGCAAGCAACCATACCATTAACCTGGAAACGCGCGCACGGAACGAGGCTGGAGCCGCACGCACGCTGGCCTAGGGTTGCACGCGCACGGGAATCACACGCACAGATGTGCGTGCAGATGTGCGTGCAGGATCACGAACAAGGACACTCACCGAGGCGTGCACGACACATCATGACGTGCACCAGCGCACAGGTGCACAGGTGCGTGCACAGACGCGTGCACGTGGAGACGTGCACAGGCGCGTGCACAGATGCGTGCACAAGCGCGCATATGCGCGAAGAGGTGTGCACAGGCGCGAGGAGGCGGCGCACGGAAGAACTGACACCGGAGTGGAGCGAGGCGGCTCGCGGCGGTGCGCAGAGGGCTTGAGGGTGGAGGCTAGGGTTAGGGTTTGGTTCAAGAACTCTGGTCTAGGACCGTCACTCTGATACCATGTTGGGAAAATGAGAAAACTTATTTATTCCATACGCCCTAGGCTCTCTTATTTAGGGGAGTAGCCTGTGGGTAAAATACATAAAGAGTCCAACAAGAAAAGAAAATATGAAAAAGGTACAGACGAGAATATCATAGACTAAAATATATATCTACAATTACCTGAGAAGAGTTGCGAGTATTGTGCCTGCATGTTTGCTTCAGTTTCTCATGTCGCCTCTTCGACATCATGTCAGTTCCATAGCACCTTGATCAAGGGAATCTCTTTGCTGCGAAGCTTCTTCACAATACTATCAAGTATCTGTATTGGCCTCTCCTCGTATATCAAATCATGCTCCACTTGAAGATTCTCATAGTTGATGATGTGTCGAGGGTTGTGCACGTATTTTCTTAAGTTTGATATGTGGAAAATATCTTGTATAGCAGAAATGTGTAGAGGAAGGGCTACTCGGTAGGGCACCTTCCAACACGAGCAAGAATCTCAAACGGTCCAACCTATCGTGGCGCCAACTTGTCACAAATACCAAATCTCTGTGCTCCCTTCATGGGAGATACTCGAAGGAATACCCGACTCCTACATGTATTTGTAGGAATTTCATCAGTATACGAGATTAAGTTAAATATTGATAAGTCATATTTGAATGGATAGAAGATGTTCGGATTACCTGAAACTCCAAATCTCTTCTCCAACGGTCTGTATAGCTTTTCTGATAGTTTTGTGCCGTCAGAAGCTTCTGCCTCACAAGATCAATAACCCTCACAATCTTGTCCATGAGATCTACGGAGTAAAGAGCATGATCTCCTGCCTCACGCCAACTGAGAGGTGTGAGGCATCATCGCCTGTATAGGACTTCTAATGGTGCCATGCTGATACTGGATTGATGACTATTGTTATACATGACTTCTACCAATGACAGGTGGTCCTTACGTAGCAAATCCTCTAGTGTCTGAATGGTATGCTTGCTCTATCCATCGGTCTGCATATGGTATGCAGAACTCATCTTCTGCTCTGTCTATAGTATTGACATGAACTGGTTCCAGTAGTGAGATGCAAACTTCATGTCTCTGTCAGATACCACCTCACTTGGTATACCATGAAGCCTGATAATTTTATGCACATATAACGTAGCCAACCTGGATGGAGTGCAGGTCATGCCGGTAGGTATAAAATGGGCTGATTTTGTCAACTCATCAATAATATCTCAAATATCATCATGACTATCTGGTATCATCGACAATCTAGTGGCAAAATCCATAGAAATACTCTCCCACTTCTACACTCGGGAATGGGGAGAGACTGTAATATCACTGGCGGTCTCCTATGCTTAGCCTTGACCATCTAACAAGTCAAGCATCTGCTAATATGATGTGTGCGCTTCATCCTGTCCCACCCGTAATGTCGTCGTAGATCACAGTACATCTTTGTGCTGCCACTATGAATAGACAATCGTGAACTGTGTGCTTCATCAAGAATCTCTCTGCGTAACTGCTCATCGTTGGGCACAACGACCCGGTCGACTTTCCACAAAATAGACTCTATCATAACCAAATCATCAAATTCATCCTTGATGACACGCGCATATCTGTCTCGAATCCAAGGATCTATCCTCTGTCCTTCTACTATGCCATCATAAAGACTGTTGAATCGTGTAGTTACGATAGTAGATATGGATGCACTCTCCTAAGGATGACAATTAGTCAAAGTTGCGAGCATATCACACGCATATAACTAGTTTACCGTACCCTCAGCATTAGCTCTCCTGCTAAGTGCATCTGCTACCACGTTTCCCTTACCAGGGTGGTAAGAGATCATGCAGTCGTAATCCTTCTGTAGCTCAAGCCACCCGCGTTGTCTCATGTTCAGCTCCTTTTGATAAAGAATATACTTCAGGCTCTTGTGATCTATGAAAATCTTGAAATTCACCCATAGAGATAGTAGCACCAAATCTTCAAGGCCAAGGCAACTGCCGCCAACTTCAAGTCATGGGTGGGGTAATTCCGCTGATGCGGCCTCTACTGACGTGATAAATAAGCAATCGCGCGACCTCTGCATCAACACCGCTCCTAAATCGTCTCCTAAGGCATTTGTATATGCTATATAATCCCGTGTGTCTGAAAGAAGTGCAAGAATGGGCACTATAGTCAATCTTTCTTTCAATGTCCTGATGGCCTGCTCACATGAATCATCCCAAATAAAAGGAACTCCCTTCTGTGTCAACTGCGTCAGAGGAAGAACAATTCGAGAAAATCCATTGACGAAGCGTTTGTAATAGCTTACCAGTCCAAGGAAGCTTCGAATCTGAGTGATTGTCTTGGGTTGCTCCCAAGACATGATTGCCTCGATCTTCGTAGGATCAATTGCGATACTGCTCCAGAAATGACATGCCTACGAAATGAGACTTAGGATAACCAGAACTCGCACTTGCTCAGCTTAGCATACAACTTGTGCTTTCGCAATGTGTCCAGGACTATCTTCAGATCATTCACGTGATCCTATTCATTCCGAGAATATATCAGCACTTCATCAATGAATACAACTACAAACTTGTCCAAGTATGGATGGAAGATCATGTTTATCATGTCCATGAATGCTGCAGGGACATTGGTGAGCCCAAACGACATCACCACAAACTTATAGTGCCCTTATGGAGTCCTGAAAGTTATTTTCGGAATATCCGATTCTCAAATCCTCAGCTAATGGTAGCACGATCGAAGGTTAATCATCGAAAACACTGAAGATCCCTGAAGCTGATCAAATAAATCATCAGAGTGTGGTAGGGGATAACGATTTTCCACCGTTCTCTTGTTCAGCTATCGGTAATCAATGCATAATCTCATCGATCTATCCTTCTTCTTGACAAAAATAACTGGAGGACCCCAAGGTGAACTCGGCCTCCTCTGCCACGAGGGCTACGACCACAGGTATGATGGTGACCTCCACGGCCTCTGTTGGCAGCCATGGCTGAAGCAGTCTGATTCGTAGCCGTAGAAGGAATAGTGATCCGGCTCAGTCTGTGAAAGGCTTCCTCCATAGGAGCACTAGTAGAATCTGCTAAGATCTGGGACCGTGCTGCCTCATACTCAGGATCAAGGGCAGCGAGGAAAACTCCTACCATAGTAGCATTCCGGTAGGTCTTCTGTTGTTCTGGTGTGGCTGTCAGGGGCATGAAGCTATACAGCTTCTCAAACATTCCTCGTAAAGATGGGCACAGTGAGTGTAGATGACGTCCATTCTGCTTGATAGTGAATATATCATGGTGGAGTTGCAGAATCTTTGTCTCATTCTTCGCTTGAGAATATGTGGCAGCCAGAATATCCCACATTGCTTTGGTTGTAGACTGATGAAGAATATCATTAGCAATCTTGATTGCCAGAGTTTCAGATAGCCATACTTTGGCATATGCATCATCTGCCTCCCACGAGACATTAACTCCAGTCTTCTCAGCAGGCTCTTCTTCAGTAAGAATGTGCTTCTTACCGGTTGACTTCATCATACTCATGAACTGCATAGCCCACAGTTCATAGTTCGAACCATCCATCTTCACAATCGGCGCTGGACCTCGGAAGGCGCCTACAGATGGAATATCTGCCTTGCTTTCTGACATACTGATAACCGAAGACTGGAGTAGTAGACTGAGGATATGATCGTCTACACGGACATAAACTGGTTTAGTTGCATGTATAGACTTCAAGCAACCAAACCCATTCCTTTGGAGGTGTGCGCCTTGGCTTAGGGTTCTGTAGATCTCAAAGCCCGATGCACGCAGGAGGCTCGAGGGCGCTAGGGGTACGTGCAGGGCTGGTTCACGGCGCGCTGAGGGCGAGTGCGCGAGACAGGAGGCGCACGCAGAGCGCACGTCAGGGCGCACAGTGCACGCGAGGCAGGCGCGCGCGGAAGGCGCACAGGAGGCGCGCGAGTGCGCGAGACAGAAGGCGCAGGGCGCGCGTGAGGGCGCACAATGCACGCAAGGCAGGCACGCAGAAGGTGCGCGAGAGGCGCACGGAAGGAGCGCAGGTGAGCGCGCGGGAGATGCGCAGGAGGCGCAGGCGCAGTATGTGGGAGGCCGAGGCGCACAACCGGCGGTGCGTGGAGGGAGAGAGGGAGGCTCGACGGTGGGGCTAGGGTTAGGGTTTCTTTGGCTCAAGAACTCCGGTCTAGGACCGTCGCTCTGATACCATGTTGGGAAAATAAGAGAACATGTTTATTCCATCAGCCCTAGGTTCTCTTATATAGGAGAGTAGCCTATGGGTTAATTACATAAAGAGTACGACCAGAACGGAAAATAACAAAAAAGTACATAAGTGAATAATATATGTTTACAGAAATGCTTGGCCTCACGAATCCCAAGTCAAGTAACTCTTGCAACTGCACTTTTAGCTCTATCAATTCAGCTGGTGCCATACAATAAGGAGCCATCAAGATCGGCTGTGCATCTGATAGCAATGTGGTCTCGAACTCAATCTCTCTCTCAGGATGTAATCCTGGTAACTCATCAGGAAATACATCTGGGTAATCTGATACTTACTCTAATGTCCTGGGTCTTCTACTCATGATTGGATTTCTCTCGAACAAATGCTAAATATGAATCACACCCCTGATCAACAATTCTCTGAGCTCTCAACACTGAGATGTACTCCATTTTGGAGTCATGTAATATACCCTTAAAAGTGAACTCTGTCAAATCTGGAATCCTGAAGACAATCGTCTTCTTAAAGTAATCAACAAATGTATGATGAGCTGATAACCAATCCATGCCCAAATCAAATCAAACTCATCCAGCTGTGGTAACAGACAGTTTGCGATCATCTCGTGACCACCAATCAACACTGGTAAGCCTCTAACTATCAGTGAATGACAAACAACAAGCCACCTGGCCCATGGATGTGGTAAGGAGGATATATAACATATGAAACTCTACCTAATGTAGCTAGTAATCTCGAAGTAATAAAGGAATGCGTCGCTCCAGAATCAAACAAAACTTGGAAAGGTCGGCTTAGGATTGAGACCATACCTTTCACCACAGTAGCTACTAATCGTGTATGCTCCTCGGTCACTGCATGTAACTGCCCTGTCTAGCTGGTACAATTCTCGAACCGACCACACTCTGTATCTGTCTCAGCGACCTCCCAAAGCTGGAGTTCCTACCACGGAAACTCCTACTATGCCGTGCCTGCAGCTGTGACAGTTGTGGCTGTGATCAAGGCTCACTAAAAGCCTGGGTGCACTGAGACCAGTAATGTCCCCACTAGTTGCACAAGAAACATCGACTTGGTTGGGTAGGCGTAGTAGTCATGTAAGTGCTCTGAATCGGTCTTGTCGGGGGTTTGTCCACTCTCTGCGATCCAGATGGTCGAGCTGAACTGGTGCCACGTCCGGTAAGTGCTCCTCCTGAGGTAGTTGCTGGAGATGAG
This sequence comes from Ottelia alismoides, assembly GCA_037367405.1. Lineage (NCBI taxonomy): Eukaryota > Viridiplantae > Streptophyta > Magnoliopsida > Alismatales > Hydrocharitaceae > Ottelia > Ottelia alismoides. Next base: position 97,644 of record JAZKJV010003908.1, read on the forward strand.
TGAGCACTACCTGAAAATGCCGAACTTGAAGGATGAAACCGCATGGCTGTCCTTTGCTGTTGAAACTGTTTTCGAATTGGTCTAAATGATTGTTGTGGTATAGGTGTCGGTCCTAACGAACTCCCAAAGCGTCTCTCTCTGATGTCCTCAAACTTCTCTTCTACATCAGTAGCCTCAGAGATGAAAGTGATACTTAGTTCGGCCAGCTTCTCCTGCACCTCTTCCCTCATACCTCTGATGGTTTTTTTTTCAGATTCTCATTTGGAAATGCAACGAATGCTGGTGTATGTCGTGACAACCCAGTGTATTGGATAAAATACCCTCTAGCTGTCATCCGCCCCGGATTGAGCTCTGTGAATAGTCGATGCTGGGACTCCTTCTATTTCCCAGAAAGGAAGTGGGATATGAATCTCTTCTCAAAATCGTCCCATGTAGCCTCGCATCCCAACTGGGAAACTGTCGCCTTCCACCATCTCTCAGCTAATGTCGTCAGTGAATACTCCATAAGAGATAACCACGAGTCTCGTGGTGCTTGAATCATCTGAAGTTCCTTCATCTGATGTCCCGGTGCCCTCGAACATGGGCACATTGGCTCACTGATAGGAGGTAAAAATCGAATGATGGCCGGGAATATCGGTGTGCTCGTGTATGTTCTCATCTTCAAAGAGTACAGGATCCTGCTCCCTATCATAATCTCCATCCTCAGCTCCTTGTGTTGGTATCTCCTCGTGTGGATCATCGAACTGAGGCTGTTGAACCTCTACAGACTATGGTTGATTATGTCGTATTCCATCTTGAGATGGATGGTAAGTGAAATCAGACAGCTCCTCGAACCTCATCTCTATGTTAGTCTTTTTGTCGGCAATCTTTCTCTGCTGGGCCATGATTTGGTCATGCTGACCTTGCATGACAGTTTGCTGCTGCTAGAGGTCAGTGAGAGTGGTCAGTATGCGCTCTACGCGATCAACCATCTCCTGGTTGGCTCTAGATGTCATGGTTCTGCACGATGATACCATCAATTGTGTTTTTCTCTTTCTTGGGATACTATGTGAAAATTAGTTGTAACTGGTGACATCTGTGGTTATCGAATTTGAATGTCATATTCCCCTCTCAGACTACGACAAGTCTGAGGACTGTCGCTATCCAAAAATTTAATGCGATCGGAATTTTATATTGCGAATTTATGTAACGGGGTACCATTGCTCTGATATTATTTTGTGATGCCCTGTCTATGGATCTGGGTTACCCGTTTACACATCACTCGCAGTATTACTTTCAATATAGATCGTAATATGTTATTGAAATTTAGGGAAAAAATTCGCGATTCGAAATGACATTCACAGTTCATGTAACTAATCAACCACAGAAACAACAGTGTATTATCAATTCACATTGCATTAATTTCCATATCTATACTACATATAATAAAAAGGATATTACATTATATAGATGCATCCCAAAAATGTGACAGAAGAAAAGGAAAAGCAGTACATTATCTTGAACAAAATCTAAACATGTGTACCATCGAGAGTATCTGTGTAAGGTCGGAGTCAATTGTCAGTCTACTGCGATGCATGCGGCTTGCTTGTCATATATGTTAAGAATAAGAGAAACATCGAAATTGTTGGTACAATCAAAATTTATTAAAAATAAAATAGGTATTACCCCATGGTTTCAAAAGAAAGCAAATAGATATGTGTTGATATTTAAATTTAACAAGCTACTGTGTGGAAATTTATTTTCAAGTTTTGAAATTTATTTTCAAGTTGTTTTATATACGAATAATTTTCCATATATAACCTTCTCATATATTTATGAATGATCCATATGTAGGTTATGATCTTTTTATTACTTATGACTCATGTTGATGGATCTTGAGATTGTAGATGATGAGTCCCTAACCTGATCTTTATCTTTGTCACTTTTCTCGAGCCGGAGGTTGAACCCGAATCTGCGAGCGGGCATCTCAATTAGGTATCAAATCAGTGGTACTCCTCTACACATTGATGGAGCGTTGGTGGAGAGCGGAAGTGCAAGCGGGTTTCTCGAAGTCGGAAGGTTCCTCTCTGTCGAGGCTCCCGTCGCTCCGGGAGCCGGAAGGCGACGCGAGTAGGGTGCGACTATGCATGGGAATGTGGGGCTTGGGGAAGTCGTCGGAGAAGGGTTCTCGGAGGGGGCTGGAGGCGGTTGTTTCGGTGTTGGGGAAGGTGAGAAGGGGAAGGGGGTGGCTTGCAGGGAAGAGGGGGGTGGCGGGTCGAAGTTGATACCGCGGTGCATGGGGATGATACCGAGTTGCATGGCGAAGGGGTTGGAGGGGGGTCGGTGCAGGTCTCCCACAAGAAACCAGAGAAGAGGTGCTTCCGGTGTGGGACTCGTGGACATGTGGTGTCGTTCTGTGGTGTTACCCCGAGGTGTTTCGCATGCGGGAGGTTGGGCCACCGTAAGGCCTCTTCCTAGTTTGGTTTCGTACGTCATGCCTATGGAGGTCCTGTACGTGCTGCTGCTGACCAAGTCGGAAGAAGGGTGTCCAGTGGGGTCGATACCTGCCGGGGATAGCGTACATTCGCGGCTGTGGTCGCGGGTGTTTCGAAGGGTTCAAGTGATGGCAACGTGAAGGTTATTCTGAAGGTGGTGGGTGCCTCCAACGTGCCGGTTGGCGTGGTCGAAGGAACGGCTTCAACCATACTAGCAGGTGGGAAGGATGGCGTGCGTAGTGACGACACCCATGCTGTGATCGGTTATGCCTTACGAAGGTGTATTTCCATGGAGGCGGTGAAGGATCATCTGTATGGATTCCTTGGGTCGTAGTTCTCGGGGGACATCATGGTTCTTGATTCACGGCGTTACTATGCTCGTGGTCTTTCAAGGTTACAGAGAGATCGTTTAATTCAAAAAGGAGCGGTGGACAATATTGTTTGGCGGCATCTTCGCTTTGCGGACGGGGCGATTACGGACGTCAAAGTTTGAGTGGCGGAGGTTCGTGGGGTTTCTTTTCTCTCCAGGACGGTTCACTGCCTGGAGCGGGTTCTCCGGCGATGGGGTCGATGCTCACGGTCATCGATGATGGGTTAGTACCAGGTTCAGCTCCTGAAGTCACTCGGGTGCTGTTGGAGTGCAACAAGGGATTGATCGATGACGCGAATGGCCGCGTCTTCTGCGAGTCTTTGGAGGTTGGACGCTTGGGGTGTAAAGTGGAGATGTCGATCGTAGAACCCCCTCCTCCGCCGGAGGTTCCGAGGGTGGTCGGTATCGCCTCGCCTTCTGAGCTCAAGGTGGGCTTCCCTAGGGACGCGTTGTATGGTTCGTCCCGCGAGATTAATTTGGTACGACCTTTGGGGTTCTCCACTCGGGTCCTGTGCATGGTATCTCGAAAGGTCGATTTGTCTGCTGAGGTGGCGGGGGTGGCTCCTAGTATCTCTGCGCCGCTTCACTCTTGGGCTCGGATTTCAGATCCCGACCTTCGGGATCCGCTCTCGGATCCTCTCGCGGGTCGGGCCAGTGGTGATGTCAACTTTTGTGCTACTTTCTTATCGGGCCGGAAAAAGCCTTTCGGACGTTCTTCCACTGCAACTTTCCTCAACTACATCGGACTTCTCGGAGCAGCTGTCTGGCCTGGCCCACTCGTCTGGGGTTCGCGGGACCTCCACCGTAATTGACTGTATAAACTCGGCTGCGGTAACCCCTTCCGTGGGCTGCGCTTCTCTGGTGACTACGTGGGAGCTGAGGGGTGGTCTTTATGCGCTTCGGCTTCGCCCACTGTTGAGGGCCCTTTTTCCGTCGCGTCCGGTGATGTTTCTCCCTCTCTTCCATCTGTGACTATCCTTGAGTTGGAGGGTGCTAGTGCTAGCGAAGGAACTTCTGATAAGAGGTCGAGGAAGAGATACAGGAGGAGGAATAGAACTCGGACGGCGATCTCCGAACCACAGTCCTGCTCGACACTTAAGAGGTCTGTTGCGGTGGCTGCTGGGGTGGTCCGAATTGGGGGGCGACGCGATGGTTCCCTATGAAGATTCTATCATGGAATGTGCGGGGGCTTGGGGAGGCGGGCAAGAAGAGGACTATGGGGTCGCGATTCATAGAATGGGGTTGTGATGTCATCATGTTGCAAGAAACAAAGCTTCAAGGGGTCAACGATGTTCTTTGGAGATCATTCGGTGCGAGAGGTGTGGATGAGGTCAGGGCTCTCGATGCGGAGGGTACGACTGGTGGCTTGTTGATTGCGTGGAGATCCTCGACTTTGGCTCTTGGCTTGGTTCTGCGGGGGAGGCATGTCATCTCGATTCTGTTGGTATGTGCCGGCTCTTCTTTGCCGGTTGCGTTTTCATGTGTCTACGGGCTGTGCTGTCATATTCAAAGGAGGGAATTATGGGAAGATTTGCGGAAGGCGAGTAGGGCGTTCGCGGGAATCCCGTGGCTCATAGGGGGGGATTTCAAAGTAACCCTTCGAACGTCCGACAGACCATGTTTCAGGGGTGGTCATGACTCGGGTTCTTTGTATTTTGCTGATATCGTGGATTCGTTGGCTCTAGAGGTTTTGGATGCGGGGGATGTCGCCTACACGTGGAGGAATTCAAATTCTCGCTCCCGTATTGATAGATTCCTGGCATCTATGGAGCTTCTTGATTGTTTCCCGCTTTCTTCTGTGCTTGCTCGACCGCGGAGCATGTCTGACCACACACCAATTTTGTGGGATTCCGGTGATCCGCCCGCGGTGAGGGGTTTCTTCAGGTATGAGAGGAGTTGGTTATTGGAGGATAACTTCAGGGAGTTGGTGGCTTCTTATTGGTCCCAAGTGCAGGTTGATGGGTCCGCGGTTTCCAAATTTGTCCACAAGCTCGTATCTTTACGCATGAGGTTGAGTTCTTTCAAGAGGGAGTCCAGGGCAGCGAGGCATGCTGCCCGGCTGGAGGCTGAGGGTGTTGTCAGCAGACTTGATGCTTTGGAGGATGATAGGTAGCTGTCGGTGGATGAGTTGGCTACGCGTTCGCTCGCTCAGAAACAAATCGCGGCTGAGGATCTCAAGCGTGTCACTGAGTGGCGTCAAAGATCGAGGACTGCGTGGCTGAAGGAGGGGGACGCTAATACGGCGTTCTTTCATCACATAGCAAGTGGAAGGCATCGCTCAAATACATTGCGTTCGATCACGATTAATGGCCTTCGTGTGGATGGTGACAGGGAGATGGGGAGAGCAATCGGCGCTCACTTCAAGGAGTTCTCGGCGAGGAACATTCCAAGGATTTGGAGGTGTCGGGGGTTGGGGCTATGTAGCTTTCGCCCTCGTTGTGTGATGGGTTGACGCAGGGGGTTTCCCTGGAGGAGGTTAAGGCGACGGTGTGGGAGTTAAACGCGGATGGGGCTCCGGGGCCGGATGGCTTCCCGGTGGCCTTCTACAGGGATTTTTGGGATATGATTGGCAATGATGTGTTGGAGGTCATCGCAGAGTTCTGTGGTGGAAATGCTGGCTTCGAACAGATTAACAAGTCTCTGATTGTTCTGCTTCCTAAGTCCGCTTCGGTTGAGCGGATTGAAGACTACCGCCCCATTGCTATTCCTAATGCACTCTACCTTATTGTGGAGAAGGTATTTGCTTTGCGGCTTGGTCGGGTTCTTGATTCCATCATCTCCCCTCTAAATCTGCTTTTATACAAGGAAGACAAATCTTGGACTGCCTTACTCTTACTTCGGAATTGGTTGTGGATTCGAGGAGGGGAGAAAGACACGGTGTGCTATGGAAAGTTGACTTCGCGAAAGCCTATGATTGCCTTGATTGGAAGTTCCTTTGGTCAATTTTGCGGAGGAGAGGTTTCCCGGAGATTTGGATTTTTAGGATGCGTCGTTGTATAACCACGGTCTCTTTCTCGGTCTTGATTAATGGCTGTCCGGAAGGGGGTTTCTTCCAGCCGCGTAGGGGGGTGCGTCAGGGCTGCCCCCTTGCTCCTCTTCTGTTTGTCATCGCTGCGGATGTCCTTGCTCACATTGCTTGCCAGGTTGTTGATTGCGGATTATCAGCCGGGTTCTCTAGGGGTGGTATGATGATACCTTTGTTGCAATATGCTGACGATACTATCTTTTTCATTGAGGGGGGCCTCGCGGAGGTCTCGGGCATGTCTATGGCCCTCGATCTATTCTGTGAGATGTCGGGTCTCTGCAAGAATGTGGACAAGTCGAAGGCGGTCCGTTTTGATCTTTCGGCGGAGGAGGCGGACGCATATGGGCAGGTTTTGGGGTCTGATTGTGGCTCTCTACCTATTGACTACCTGGGGATGCCCTTGGTAGTGGGAAGAGCTAGGCTGAGGGATTGTCTCAAGGTCGTGGATAAGGTGGAGACAAGGTTGGTTGGTTGGAAATCAGCCATTCTATCTAGTGGGGGACGCCTTGTCCTCTTGAAGGCGGTCCTCTCCGCTATCCCAGTTTACTTCTTGTCTAATCGTCGGTTGCCGAAGGGGATTCGCAATCGCCTTGAGAAGCTTATGTGGAGGTTTTTATGGGGCAAACATGGGGAGGAGTCGGGGGGGGGGTTCACTTGATTGAGTGGGGTGAAATCACGCGGCACAAGAACGAAGGAGGTTTCGGGGTGCAGAGTTTGGATCATGCGAATAACGCATTCCTTCTTAAGTGGGCCAGCAGAATTTGGTGCGCTGGGGAGGATTTCTTTAACAAGATCTTGCGCGAGATTTACGGTGTCAGTGGGGCGCCTCCGTTGGCGGCTGATCTGCTGGGATCCCCCTCGCCGTTTTGGAAGGGGGTGCTGGAGGTCTTCTCAAGGTTTGGTTTTTATCACTGTCTAGGCCTGTGCTTGGTAATGGTGAATCTTTCAGATTCTGGACTGATGATTGGACGGGGAGGGGGCCCTTGAGCTCGCGGTTCCCCTGCCTGTTCGCTCTGGCGGCTGATAGAAGTGCTCGGGTCGCCTCTTGCTGGTCTGATGGTAGTTGGTTCCTGTCTTTCTCTTCTAATTTCTCTGATCAAAGACTCGAGGACTTTTTAGCCTTGTTGGACTCTATCAAGGATGTGGGACGTCCTACTATGGGAAGAGATCACTGGACCTGGCAGATGGGCCCTTTCTCGGCGAAGAAGGCTTATGGGGCGATCTGTAGGCCCCCGCCCTCACGGTCGGAGAGTATGATTCGTGACTGCGGTTTCTTCTTGGGGTCTAAGGCTCCCTGAACGGATTGGTTTCTTCCTCTGGCTATTCCGTAGGCAAAGGTTGATGACGAGAGATCGTTGCGCTAGGCTACTTGGCTCCGTCTCTGATAGGTGCGTTTTGTGCGACCATGCGGTGGTGTCCCTTGAGTACCTTTTCTTCACATGCCCTAAAGTAACTGTGATATGGGAGGTTGCAACAATAGCTTGGGTGTGCACTTTCGATTTGGCGTCCTTCTGTGGGTCGTTGGTGGCCAACAGAGAAAGAGAGAGGCGGGCGATCCTTAGACCTGTGGCAACATTGTCGGCAGTATGGTTGGGCAGAAATGCAGCTCTTTTTTCGGGACAACGCTTTTACAAGGAAAATGTGGAGATGCACTGTGCGCGTTTAGTTGATGATTGGGTGTTATAGTTGCTTTGCTTGTTTCGTTTTTCTCATTACCTTTGTAAACTCCATGTTTACTTTGTTTTTAATAAATAAATGGGGCGAACACCACTGAGTGTCTCCCCCTGTTTCTGGCTTTCAAAAAAAATCTCGAGCCTAGTGGATAGTCTGTGGTCTTGGTTTGAATGTAACCTCACACTGTGACTCTAAGGCATGGAGAATCCCTTAGGGTTGTGGTGCCTCCGTACGCATGCGATGGAGCATAATGCATCCTAACTAAGTTCCCAACACATTCACTTGCTTCTTCTATCATTCGTAGTAGTGATTCTGAGTTTTGATTAAATGTTGATGATTTATGATGATTGACGATTTATGTCTCTATAGTTAACAACCTCAAGAACAATATCAATTTCACTATAACCAACTCAACTGTACCCAAAGTCAACTGTAACCAACCTCAATAGTAACTCATCACTAGAACCAATAACGGAACAGCTACCAAAACTCAAGCTGTGAAGAAGCCTCTTAACAGACTCTTCCGTCTCGCCCTCTAAGTGGAAGTGTGGTCCAGTAGAGGACTAGGCCTACTACAAAACTATGCTCCTGAGATGGGTGGGAGAGACTCTCCAGAAGAGCCACTCCAAAAACCGACCCAACCGATACATGCAAACGAGCTCGTAAGAAAACCAAAATCGAAGGTCCCCTAGCCTAGGTACCCTAAGATACAGGATCAACAAAACTAGTCGAAAATCAGAATCTCAACCAAGCGTAAAAATATTGTGATTTCGTGTAAAACCGTAAAAAAGACTGTATCCTAAACCCGTGCACTACGCGACCGCTGCTCTGACTAGGTGTAAGGGTCACCACACCCTCGCACGATCAGGTGTAAGGGTCACTATACAACAACAACAAAGCCTTTTCCCACATTAAGTAGGGTCGACTACTTGGATTCTTTTCCTCCATTCAGATCTATCTTGGGTCATTCTCGTTCTTAGATCCAAAAAACTAAGATCTCTTCGTATAGTCTCATTCCAACACTTCTTGGACCTTCCTCGCCCTCTTTTAGCCATGCCAACATTCCAAAACTTACATCTCCTCACTGGTGCATCAACTGACCTCCTTTGCAAATGATCAAACCACCTTAAGCGATTTTCTTGCATCTTATCCTCGATCGAAGCTACACAAACTTTGCTTTTGATGGCATCATTCCGAATACGATCTTTACGTGTATGTCCACACGTCCACCTTAGCATTTTTATTTCCGCTACTGTCATTCTCTGCACATATCTATGGTTCACGTGCCAATATTCAGATCCATAGAGCATATCGGGCCTCATTGTTGCTTTATAAAACTTTCCTTTGATTTTTAAAGGATTTTTCTTATCACAGGGAACAACAGAGGCTCCTCTTCACTTTAGCCAACCTGCATTTATTCTATTTGTAATATCTCCGTCAATTTCCCCATTATGTTGAAAATAGATACCAAGTATATAAAGGAATCTCTTTTCTGCATGTTATCATCACCTATCTTAACCTCAAGTCCTTCACCATTGCTTTCATCAAAATTGCACTCCATATTTTCAGTTTTAGTCCTACTTATACGAAATCCTTTAGTCACCAATGCATGTCTCTATACCTCAAGCTTCTCATTTACTCCATCTGTAGTCTCATCAATCAGTACAATATCATCAGCGAATAACATACACCAAGGTATCTCATTCTGAATGTGAGTTGTCAACTCGTCCATAATCAAAGTAAAAATGAATGGACTCAAGGTTGAACCTTGATGCAAACCAATGTTGATGTCAAAATAATCAGTCTTCCCAGATTTTATCCTTACACAAGATGAAGCCCTATCATACCTATCTTTTATGAGGTTAATGTATTGGACAAGTACTTGTCTCTTCTCCAAAACTCTCCGCAATATCTCTCGTGGGACAAAATCATCACCCTTCTCTAAATCAATAAAAACATGTGGAGGTTCTTCCTTTTAGCTCTGTAAATCTTCGTTGTTCTCCTTAGCAAGTGGATGACTTCAATAGTTGAACGACCTCGCATGAATCTGAATTGGTTTTCTCTTACTTTGGAAACTTGCCTCAACCTTCTTTCGATTACACGTTCTCAAATTTTTATAGTGTGACTCATCAGCTTGATACCTCTGTAATTTGAACAATTTTGAATGTCTCCTTTATTCTTATAAAAAGGCACCACGATGCTCCTTCTCCATTCTTCAGGTATTTTCTTGCTTCGCCAAATAACACTGAATAAATTTGTAAGCCAAGTCAAACCACGCTCACCTAAAACTCTCCAAACTTCTATGTTGAGCCACTCTCATAAGTAATTAGATGCTCCTCTCTCTTCTTGAAGAGAGTGTTTGTAATGAAAAGATTATAAGCAGTTACAAAATCCAGAAAGACTTTTCCCTCTTCATTTCTATTCCCGAAGCCATGTCCTCCATGAACACTAGGATACCCAGACGCATCCTTTCCCACATGTTCATTAAGATCTCCACCTAGGCAAATCATCTCTTTGTGGGATTCCTTGCATAATCTTATCTAAATCCTCCCAAAAAGCTTCTTTAATCCTACATCTAAACCAATTTGCGTTGCATAAACTGAGATGATATTAAGAATTTCTTCTTCGAGTACCACTTTTAGTAATATAATCTGATCCCTAGATCTTTGCACTTCAACCACACAATCCTTTAAATTCTTCTGAACAACCACTCCAACACCATTTTTGACCTTATCTTTACATGAGTATCAAAGACTATTTTCTCGATCTCCCTTGCTTTCTCTCCAACCCATTTTGTCTCTTGTAGACATAATATCTGAATCTTCTTTTTTTCCATCATATCAACTATCTCCATCGATTTGCCGTCAAAGTGCCAATATTCCAACTACCTATCCGCAACTTCGTTTGCAACCTCTTTTCGACTAACTTTACTTGCATGAGTCCATCATACGAGAATCCTTGCAAATTTCAGACTGCAATTGCGTGGCAATTCAGCAGAACTAACTTATTTACCTGCATGCGTTCTTCATGTGTGAACCCTAGCAAAATTTGAACTACATCCGGGCAGCGATGTAGCGGCCCTTGCCAAATTCTCATTGCATTCGTGCGATGCAACACGTCGTAAGTAGGGAGCGACCCAACGAAATCAAGATGTTATGTAAGGGTTACCATGACCGGCACAAATATCAATCGTCGCTGGTTCTTATAAACCACCTAGGTTCGTGGATTGTATATTCATACCTTCATATCTTATATGATTGGCTTTACAGGTCTAATTGAACGATCCACTCCATTTGTGATAAGTACTTATACTAAAGATCATTGATGAAGATTATTAGCATTGTAGAACACAAAATTACACCCAAATTTTCATCTTAACATCATGAAATCAAGAACCAAGGACTGATCTGAATTTTGAATTTAATTCACACAAAACACTCAATTTTTGAGTTCTTAAAACATGGATTTTTGAGCTATTGAACAGATCTGCAATTTGGGTCTAATTCACTCTAAAACCCCCAAATTTTATTTTTTTAAAGCATGGATTCTAGAGTTTTTGAACAGATCTGGAGTTTGGATTTAATTTACACTGAAACCTTCAAATTTTAAGTTGTTAAAACATGGATTATTGAGCTATTGGACATATCTGAATCTTGGGTTTAATTTACACTAAAACTCCCAAATTTTAGTTGTTAAAACATGTATTATGAAGCTATTGAACAGATCTGAAACTTGGGTTTAAATTACACTAAAACCTCAAATTTAAGTTGTTAAAACATGGATTATGAAGCTATTGAACAGATCTGAAACTTGGGTTTAATTTACACTAAAACCCCCAAATTTAAGTTGTTAAAACATAGATTATGGAGCTATTGAACATATCTGAAACTTGGGTTTAATTTACACTAAAACACCCAAATTTAAGTTGCTAAAACGTGGATTATGGAGCTACTGGACAGATCTGAGACTTTGGTTTAATTTACACTAAAACCCCCAAATTCAAATTTTAAGTTGCTAAAACATGGATTGTGGACTTATTTAACAGATCTGAAACTTGGGTTCAATTTACACTAAAATCTCCAATCTTTAAGTTTCAAAAACGTGGATTCTGGAGCATTTGAACAGATCTGAAATTAGGGTTCAATTTACACTAAAACCTTCAAATTTTATGTTTCAAAAACATGGATTCTGGAGCTTTTGAACAGATCTAAAACTTGGGTTAAATTCAAATTAAAACCCCCAATTTTTGAGTTTCTAAAACATGGATTCTAGAGCTTTTTAACAGATCTGAAACTTGGGTTAAATTCACACTAAAACCCCCAATTTTTGAGTTTAAAAAACATGGATTCTGGAGCTTTTGAACAGATCTGAAATTTGGGCTACATTCACACTAAAACCTCAATTTTCAAGTTTTTTAAAAATGGATTCTCGAGCTTTTGAACAGATCTGAAATTTAAGATAATACATGCAAAACCCCGAATTTTTATCCTTTAAATCATGAATCTGGAACCAAATCTTGGTATTTAATCGATGTATACAAAGGCACATATGACAAGAAGAGGAAGGCCGAGATTGTACCTTGTAAAATCTCCAAACTTTGGAGAGAATTGGTCTTGGATTTGGTAGCAGAAATGGTTGCTAGAACAAGCAGTAGTATGCAGATTTTTGGGCAGCAGTAAAGAGCAATCAACAGCTGCTTGTAACAAGTCTAGTTTCAAGTCATTGAGTGGTCCGATTGTTAGAACTATTTCGAAAACATTACACTTCCAGTAGTGTGGATATTTCTCTTGGGCGGGCGTGTCCTCGATGTTGCCGCCATTTCCCTTAAAAAATGCACATCCACGATATTATACTCTACCATCCATTGTTACACACACATCTATGTCGAAAATGTTGCATTGTTACACACACATCCATCTCTTAAATGTTTCCCATATTTTTCTTGAGTTTTGTTTGAAAATTATTGGAGTTATTGGAGTCACATTTTCACACGCAGCATATGTGACTTTTGAATTGAGCTTTGTTCTCTTTGATGTATTTATTCTAATTTATGATGTGTAATACTGATTGGTCATGTATTTTTTTAGTCACATTAATTGGATGCATACCATGTTTGGTAGGGTATGGTTTCTATTGAGAACGTAACAGTTGTCCCAGTTTTAACTCTTGAGGAATTGAGGGCTACAGTTTCCAGGGGTTCCGATCAACGTCATACAGCTGGCACACAAATGAATGTTGAAAGTTCAAGATCTCATTCCATCTTTTCAATTGTCATTGAAACTACTAACCTTCAAACTCAGTCTCTTGCTCGAGGAAAGGTATGTGCATGTTTAAAATTTCTATATGTTATTTTGATGCTTATTAAATATACAATATTACAGGAATGCTTTCGGTGAAGTACTTTCTATGTACAATATACTCAGTGTCTTCATTTCCTACTGTTAGAAAATAAACATGCGGAAGAAAATAAGAGAAAAGAATAAAAGTTTTTGGACATAGGGATTTTTACGTGGAACCCTACTCCCTAAGGAGCGGGATGAAACCACGGGAGAAGCCCTTAAAGGGACAGATATTCTATTGAATTTCTCATTGGATACAATGAGTGTGGGGGTCTATATATAGACCCCACTAAGTCTCCATATCTCCAAACTGGTAGATGTTGGACTAAACAACTAGATAGGGAAAATGGATCTTGGAGGTATCTATTTACCTATCTATAGCATAAATGCACACAACCAAATACTCCAACACTCCCCCTCAAGCTGGAGCATGCAATGCTCAGTTTGGACAAATAGAAAGAAATTCAATTTACGCTACAGGACACTACGGATAATATCAACTCAACGCGCGCAACTGTTGGCTGCTGTCGAGGACGTTGCTTCTCATGTCGTGCAGGTGAGGAGGACGAACGGGTTGAAGTGTGAGTAAACCTGAGGACTCGGAATATGACGTCGAGTCTGAGACTGCGGATCAAACTGTGGACTCAGATTCTGAACATCGATTCTGAAGCTACACAGTAGAGTCTGGAATCTTAATGGTCGGGAATGTGGAATCTGAAGAAGACTTGTGATTATACACAATACTCCCCCTTTCTCCCATACTTGTCGGAAAATGACATCGACAAAGTTGGGAGAAGGCATGAAGAAACGGGGAAAACATGAATCACAATTGATTTTTTTTGCGGCTATTTTTTTCTTCCTTTTTATAGCCGTCTCCCTTTTTAAAAAATAATTTATTCTCTCTCTCTCTCTTTTTCCTTTTTTCCAACTATATTCTCTCTCTCTCTCCATTTTTTAATAGCCGTCCAATTTTTTTAAAAAACAAATCTGCTCTTTTTTAATTCAAACGGCCCACTTGGGCCTCCTTTTTTTGTCGGGTCCTTTTTGTCTTTCTTTTTTTCTTTTTTTTAATCATCAGCCCATGTGGACTCAATAGCAGCAGAATAATAAATTTTTAAGGGATTTTTACCCAGCAGACCCTAAAATCTTTCAAAATTACCTCTACGACCTTTGAAACATCCTAATTCCTCCCCAGACCCTGTAATCTTACTAACCCTTACCCTACAGACCCTGCGGTTAAGGCCCGTTAATTTGCCCGTTAAAATTAACCTGATTCCGTTATGTTCATTTATATTATACCCATTTTTTATTAAATTTACGTTGAATGCCACTCCATCATCCGAAACCTGCCCCCCTCTCCGCGTCCCGGCGATGCTGCTCCCCCTCTCCCCGCACGACGGCGATTGCTGCTCCCTGCCTTCCCCCCACCGACGCCGACGATGGAGGCGCCCCCTCTGCCTCTGCTGCTTGCCCCCCACCTCCCCCGGCAACGATAAGCTACGCCCTGTTGCTGCTTCGGCCCCCTCCCGATGGAGCCCCCCTGCCGCTGACGATGGAGCCTCCCCCCCCTCCCCGATGGAGCTTCCCCTCCCACCCGATGACGAACCCCCCCTCCCCGCACCCCCCTCCTCCCCGATGGAGCTTCCCCTCCCACCCGACGACGAACCCCCTCCCTCCCCCCGGCGCTTCGCCCCTGCACCCCCTCGATGGAGTCCCTCGCACACCCATCCCGCGCCTCCCACCCTCCCCGATGGAGCTCCCCCCCTCCCCGATGGAGCCTCTCCTCCATCCCACCGACGATGAGCCCTCCCGCTGCTTCGCCCCCCCCCCCCCCCTCCCCCCCCCCCCCCCCCCGATGCTTCACCCCTGCAGCCCCCCTCGATGGTCCCTCGCCCACCCATTCTGCCGACGATGGAGCTCCTCCTCCAACCCTACGATGAAGCGTCCCCCCACTTCGCTGCTTCCCCCCGACGATGGAGCCTGCCCACCCCCTGTCACTGGAGTCCCTCCCTCCTGACCGTCGCTGCTTCGCCCCCTCCCCTACGCAAGAACGCCTGCATGATTTTTTTCCTTTTTTTATTTTGGCTAATCCTCACCGTTCGATGGTAATTGGTTAGGTTAACTCAAGACTAACCCGGGACGGAGCAAGATTACGGGGTCTAAGGAGGAATTACCATGTTTCAAAGGTCGTAGAGGTAATTTTGAAAGATTATAGGGTCTGCTGGATAATAATCCCATTTTTTAAATAAAACGTTCCCACTTGGGCATTTATTTTAGGGTTCCTCGAGAACCCTCTGTCGTCTGCCGCAACCTCGATGGCGACTGCTCCTGCACATCGTGCCGCCCCCGATGTGGGGGGGTCTAGGGGTTGTCGTTGAAGCCATAGAGGAGTGAGATGAGGTCTCTTGGCAGGAGCGCCGATGTCGCCGCTTGCATCTGGGACGGCGGCGGCATAACCTGGAGTGGTTGCATCACCACAAGGGAGCCTTAGGGCTCGTCAGACGATTCAATTGAGGAAGGTCACCCGCTAGGGCTGCGCGTCGCCAACGAGGATGGGGCACTGTCGCGTGGCGTCGCCTGGACGTCGGGGCGAGGACGAGGTTGCTTGTGATGGGAGAGATGCACATGGGCGATTGTGACTCCGCCAGGGAGGGGGAGTCGCCGCTCGATAGAGGAGGAGCCGATCTCTTGGAGCACAGCCTGGTTGGGAGCGCGCGAGGTTCCTTGTGCGCACCCACAAGAGGCGATGTTGGGATTTGGGTGCAATCACGAGAGGTATCGCCTGCTGGAGAGATGTTAGGATCTGGGGAGGCTCCTAGCACCAGTGAAGATGCGGCCTGGGAGAGGCGGCTTCGCTAGATGCTCGTGGAGGTGTGCGAGGGCTGGGGCTCACGCGCAATGGCCAGATACAAGGAGGGCCAGGGTTTTCATGTGCGCCTTGGAGATTGAGACGTTAAAAATTTGTGTGCCAGCCGAAACAGGGCTGCTGGAGAAGAGGCTCCCCGCCTGGGAGTACTTCGCAAGGAAATATGAAGATGATCCAGAATCAGGGATCCAAGTATCCTATTTTTTTAACTTAAAGAATACATGTTAACAATCTTCAATGAATAAATCATCATGAACATAGAACCCTAGAAATTAGGGTTTTCGCCGAAACCCTTGGAATTGAACTTGAACTAATAACATGATCTCCGCAAGAATGATCTTCAAGAACTTATGACAAGCGAATCTCGAACAAAAATAAAGAACATAAAGAAAATCCTCGAGAATCGACCTGCTCTGATACCGTGTTAAAAATAAACACGCGGAAGCAAATCAGAGAAAATAATAAAACTTTATGGACATCGGGATTTTTACGTGGAATCCTACTCCCTAAAGAGCGGGATGAAACTACAGGAGAATCCTCAAAGGGCGGATATTCTATTGAATTTCCCACTGGATACAATGGGTGTGGGGGTCTATATATATCCCCCACTGAGTCTCCACATCTTTAAACTGGTAGATATGGCCCGTGGGACTAAACAACTGGATGGGGTAAATGGATCCTGGAGGTATCCATTTACCCATCTACAATATAAGATGTGCACAACCAAATACTCCAATACCTATTGATGGAGATAAACAAGTACAATAACAACAAAGCCTTTTTCCCACAATTAAGTAGGGTTAGCTATATGGATTTTCTATTTCCATTCAGATAATCAGATTTATTTTGAGTCAATTCTCGGGCTTAAATCCAAATAATTAGGATCCCTTCCGATAATCTCATTCCATCACTTCTTGAGTCTTCCTCACCCTCTCTTAACCGCCTCAACATCTTAAATCTCGCATCTTCTAACTGATGTATCAGTCGACATCCTTTGCTAATGACTAAAACATCTTCAATGGCTTTCTTTCATCTTATCCTCTATCGGAGCTACAACAACTTTTCTTCTGATCGCATCATTCCAAATCCGATCCTTTCATGTATGACTACGCATCCACCTTAGCATTTTCATTTCTGCTACTGTCATTCTTTGCATATGTCTATGGTTCATAGGCCAATATTCTTATCCATAGAGCTAGCATGTTTTATGGGTGGTTTGTAATACTTTCCTTTGACTTTAAAAGGGATTTTCTTATCACAAAGAACACTAGAGGCTTCTCTCTACTTTAGTCAACCTGTATTTATTCTAGAGTAGCATCCCCATCAATTTCCCCATCTTGTTGCCAAATAGATCCCAAATATCTAAAAAATCTTTTGAATGTTATTGTCTCCAATATTCACCTCAAGTCCTTCACCATTGTTTCCATCAATCTTAGACCTACTTATACGATATCCTTTAGTCTGTAAGGCATGTCTCCAAACCCGCGTCTTCTCATTTACTCCATCTCTTGTATCGATGAACAACATACACCAATGTATATCATCCTGAATGTGACTAATCAACTCGCCCATAATCAAAGCAAAAAGGAATGGACTCAAAGCTGAACCTTGATGCATATCGATTCTCATGCAAATCTCGTTATTTAAAATCTTCCTGCACAAATGGGATTGAAGAATTCTTTCCCCAAAGCGGTGATCTGAAGTAGTAGAAACACACTAAGGCCCTGTTCGTTTGGGGTATAAGGAGGAATGGAATAAGGGGAATAAGCCTCCAACACGCTTCCCCGTGGTACGACTATTCCCCATTATTTCATCTTATTTCACTCTTATTCCTATCTTTATCCCACCTTACCTACCTTTATTTCACCTTATTCTCCTTATTCTTATCCTCTAGCCGAACGGAGAATAGACCCTTATTCCCCTTATTCCCCATCCTTATTCCTGCTTATTCTCCTACCAAACGGGCCCTAATGGTGGTTACCGTTATACACCATCAGATATCCTTCTAAAATGGAATGCCGTTAGTAAATCTTCAGTGTTCTTCCATACACCTAAAACGCCCAACTGAAATATGGCATGCCCGAGTCTTAAACTTTAGCTTCTAAATACTGTAAACGGCTGCACTTTGTTTTTATGCCTATTTCTTGAAATTCTCGAAAGTTAACTTTCCAAGCACAAAATTCTAGGTACTAAAACAGAAACACTCATGACTCATTTTAAGCAGCAAGTAATATTAGATTTAAATCCTTCTTAAAGGACATCTAGAGATAAAACTGGCATAAAGTCCATGCTTTACATTGGCCTTTGCCAACAGATTTCACCTATAGCCTCATGCTAGGAGATACTCTGAAGGATGAGGAATATCCATATGCAGCAACAACAAAGCCTTTTCCCACATTAAGTAGGGCCGACTACATGGATTCTTTGCCTCCATTATGTCTTGGGTCATTCTCGGGCTTAGATCCAAAAAACTAAGAACCCTTTGTATAGTTTCATTCCAACACTTTTTGGGCCTTCCTCACCCTCTCTTAGGCCTTCCTCACCCTCTCTTAGCCAACTCAACATCCCAAATCTCACATCTCCTAACCGGTGCATCAACTGAACTCATTTGCAAATGGCCAGACCACCTTAAGCGGTTTTCTCGCTTCTTATCGTCGATCGAAGGCACACCAACTTTCATTCTGATTGCATCATTCCGAATCCGATCTTTACGTGTGTCTTAAGATTTTCATTTCTGCTACTACCATTCTTTGCACGTGTCTATAGTTAACATGCCAACATTCAGATCCATAGAGCATAATAGGTCTCATGGCCGCTTTGTATAACTTTCCTTTGATTTTCAAAGGAATTTTCTTATCTTAGAGAGCAACATAGGCTCCTCTCCACTTCAACTATCATGTATTTATTCTATTAGTAACATCTCCATCAATTTCCCCATCATGTTTTCAAATAGATCCCAGGTATCTAAAAGAATCTATCTTTTGAATGTTAACGCCACCAATCTTCACATCGATTCCTTCACCAATGCTTCCATCAAAAGTGCACTCGATATATTCAGTCTTATCCCTACTTATACGAAATTCTTTAGTCTCCAATGCATGTCTCCAGACCTCAAGCTTCTCATTTATTCCATTTCTAATCTCATTTACACGAAGACTATCCATATAGTGGCAAAAAATATCGATATCATGGATTCGTTAAAAAAATACTTTTCATTATGAATATTGGGAAAGATATTGAAGTTGATAAAGAGGTTTGTTGAAGAATATATTAGGTGGGTAATTTGTTCTCTCCAGGATCCAACTACCACACCTTCATGTATAGTCCCACATCTTCCATTGATGGGACTTTCGTGCATTAGCGGGGCTATATATAGAGCCCCACACCCATTGTAACCTTTGGGAAACTTAATGTAGTAGCCAACTGTAAAATGTCTCCCGTAGGTTCATCTCACTCCTTAGGGAGTAGGGTTCCCCATAAAATCCATGTATTATTCTTTGATCTTATTTGTTCTATTTCTTATTATCGCTTCTTATTATGATTTTTACATGGTATATGAGCGCGTTTGTTTCTGTATCTGTTGAGATATTTCCTTTCTTATTGTTTTCCTGTTATCTATTTATTTTATCTACTTTATGTAATTTGTCCAATTGGTTTCCTTTCCTATATAAGAGAACCCAAGGGCCTCTCATTAATACAATCAATTCATTTCCCTCAACATGGTATCGAAGCGACGGTCCTAGACTGGAGTTCCCTTATCCCACAAAAATCCTAGCCTTATCCGCCCCTCTCACCGCCCACGGCTGGTCCCAGGCCGCCTGATCTTCTCCGACCCTGCCCAGGCTTCCCCCTGGCCTCCTTCGGCGCTGCCTAGGCCCTCATCCGGCCACAGGTTGTCATCGCCCATGCCGCCTTGTGCTTCCTACCACCGTACAACCCATTGGATGCTGCCTAGGCCGCTGCCAGGTCCGCCAAAGCTGTCGATCAGACAACCCCAAGCCGGTCAGGCCCTCCCCCACCCCCGAGGCCGCCACAGGACCTCCCGTGCGCATCTGTGCACCTATGCGACTCGAGTAGCAGTCTGAATCGGTCTGATTTTGATCGAAAAATGTGATTTCAGACCCATAAATCGTGTTTTTGGCCCTAGAGCGCAGCGGAGATTGATGAGGATGGTTGTATGCGTCTACACATACAACCAATCCTCCATATGATCGTGCAGACTCGTTCATATCGGTCTACTCGTTTGGAGCCTTCAAGGGCTCCGGTCGTGTAGACATGTACAACCGACCCGGTTGAGTTCCGTTGTTCGACTGTTTTCCCATCATGTCAGAGAACACGCGTGATATTTTTTCGTCCGGAGCCTTCAACGGCTCGACTCCCATCGCTAAGATGGATGGGGCCAACTATGAGTTATGGTCCATGCAGTTTCTCACCCTCATGCAGTGCAACAACAAGGAGCACATCCTGACAGATCCATAGCCAACGGATAAGATTGGGGCAAACGCTTCTTGGAAGCAAGATATCACGTATGTGCGTGTTTGGTTATGTTGGACCCTCACTATAGTGATAGCCAATGATATTTTGAACCAACCCACTGCCAAGGTGATGTGTGATACTTTGGCTTCCACCTATGCTCAAGCGAAGAATGAGGCCAAGATTCTTCAGTTGCAGTTTGACATCTACTGGGCCAAGCAGAATGGTCATCCTCTGCATGTGTACTACAGTTCACTCTGTGGAATGTTTGGGAAGCTTCATAGCTATATGCCTATTACGACATCTTTTAAGCAACAAAAGGCATATAGGAACTCCACGATGGTTGGAGTTTTCATGGCCGACCATGATACATAGTATGATGCAGTACGTGCTCAACTTCTCATTAGAGCTACCTTACCTCCCACGGAGGAGACCTATAGCTGTTTCAGCCGGATCATTATGCCTTCTACGACCACTCTTCAGCCCTCATCAGTTATGGTCATGTCTCGTGGAGGAGTGACGACCCGATTTAGAGGGCATGCCCCACGTGGTAGAGGTGGTGGACATCCGCATAGCCCTTGCATCTTTTGCCGTCGACCTGGACATGCAGAGGATACATGCTACCTGAAACATGGATATCCCATTTCTGGTCGCATGGCAAAACAAACTGCGCCTTCAGATACTCTTGCTCCCTAGGCTGATCCTCACCTGGATGATATCGCCTCTCGTATTCGAGAGATGCTGACTCCTGTTTCGAGCTCCTCAGGTATCGCTTATGCTTTATTAATAGTAATGGTGCATATATGATAGAGTGAATTATGGACTCTGGTGCTTCCCATCATCTTTGTGGAGACAAAGTACAACGGAGGTCCTACAGGACCATACCACGTGGTAGATGGGTTGTTATTGCCAATGATGACCATTTACCCATTACAGGATAGGGGGAGGTGCATTTGACACCGTCCATGCATTTTCAGAATGTTTTATATACTCCTCACTTTCAGATGAATTTACTTTCCATTAGTCAGATTACTAAAGATGTGCATTGTCGTGCCATCTTTGACCCTTTGTCTCTTGTGTTTCAGGGCATACTCATGGGAAGAGTGA
Source organism: Ottelia alismoides (assembly GCA_037367405.1). Taxonomy (NCBI): domain Eukaryota; kingdom Viridiplantae; phylum Streptophyta; class Magnoliopsida; order Alismatales; family Hydrocharitaceae; genus Ottelia; species Ottelia alismoides. The sequence goes on from JAZKJV010003908.1 coordinate 118,972, forward strand.
TTGGATGTGGCCATGACCAGTGGGGACTCTACAGACTGGTCCAACCTCATCATGTTGGCATTTCTACTATACCTACTGGACCAGTCTCACCATATCTGTGGCACCTTCATTTTGGTTACCTTCCTTTACAAAAGATATGTCATGTTCTCCCTCATATTTCCACGTGATCCTCCTTCCAGTGTGAGGCATGCCAGCTTGGGAAGCATCACTGTTCCTCCTTTCCATCTCGTTAGAGTCAGAGCAGTTCTCAGTTACCTGAGCTCCTATATTTAGATATCTGGGGTCCGAGTCGTGTTCCTGATCACCAGGGGCACCATTTTTATCTAGTTGATATCAATGATTTTTCCAGACTTTTTGGGTCTTTTATTGAAGAATAAGTATGTCGTTGGATCTGTGATCAAATCTTTTTATTAATGAGATAAAGAATATTTTTTCTGCCAATGTCAAATATATTAGTTCTGATAATGCTTTAGAGTTCTGCACCGTACAACCTTTTGCCTTTCTTACAGTCTCTTGGCATTGTTCACCAGACCTCATGTGCTTATACCTCCCAGCAGAACGGTGTTGCCGAGAGAAAACATTGTCACTTACTTGATGTGACCCGAACATTGTTTATAAAGAGTCGTGCTCCTCATGCCTACTGGGGAGATGATGTCCTCATGGCTTGCTATCTGGTGAACCGTATGCCTTCGTCTGTGTTGGGAGAGAACATTCCTTTCTCGATTGCGTTTCCTGAGAAAGATCTTTTCTCTCTTACACCTCGTGTGTTTGGTTCAATTGCTTTTGTTCATGATGTTTCTCCAGGTCATTACTAGCTCTCTCCGTGAGCTGTCAAGTGCGTTTTGTCGGCTACTCTCGTACCCAGAAGGGGTATCATTGCTTTGATCTGCTCAAGCGGAAATACAGTGCTAGTGCTGACGTTACTTTCTTTGAGTCTGTCATGTGTTTTTCTCCTATAGGTGACAGACTAGCCCCGTTTGACTCCGACGATGAGATTTACATGCCTCCACCTCATACTATCGTACCACCACCTCCCTCTACTCCAGCTCTACCACCACCTCCTCAACCACCATCGCCACCACCTACACCTACTCCTGCCTCTACACCTGCTCCTGTGGCTCCATCTTGTACTGTGACTCAGTTTTTGCCACGTGTTTTTAGTCGCAGGTCTCGCTCGGTTCCCCCTGTTCACAGGCCTTGCCCATCATCCAGCACGCCTCATGTATGTAATGAGCACATTGTTTCTACTGATGGCACTACTGAGATGTACGCAGGATTCCATACATGATGAGCAGGTGCCCTTGGCAGATGATCTTGATGTGTTGATTGTTCTGCGTAAACAGAAATGTAGGTGTGCTACTTATCCTTTTGCAGCCCAGGTTTCCTTGAGAAGACTGTCAGAGGATTTCAGGAGGTTTGCCTTTGCACTATCAACCGTGGAGATACCACATATATATCCGGAGGCTCTTCAGGACAGTCAATGGAGATTAGCCATGGAGGAGGAGATGTCCACATTACAGTCACGTGGTACGTGGAGTTTTTTCTGCTCTAGTTGGCACATTCGTTGTGGGATGCAAATGGGCGTTCACTGTGAAACACCGTGCTGATGGCAGTGTGGATCGCTATAAGGTGAGACTTGTGGCATGTGGGTTTACCCATACATATAGGGTGGACTATCGGGATATTTTCTCCCCAGTTGCCAGACATTCTGCATTGCGCATACTACTTCATCTTGTTGTAACACGAGATTGACCCCTTTACCAGCTTGATGTGAAGGATGCAATCCTATATGGTGATCTACAGGAGGAGATTTACATGCAACAACCGTCTAGGTTTGCTACTGAGGGGGTGTCAGAATGTTTGCAGGCTTCACAAGACTATCTATGGTCTTAAGCAGAGTCCAAGAGCATGTTTTCAGAAGCTCTCGGACTTGATAGAGTAGCATGGATTTGTGCGATCGACTGCAGATCACTCTTTGTTTGTGCATAGGACGCAGAGAGGTACTATTATCATCCTTATTTATGTTGATGATATTATTCTTACAGGGGATGACCAGCAGGGTGTTTAGAGTGTCAATGACTTCCTAGGTCAGCAGTTTGTGACCAAGGACCTTGGTAGTTTAAGTTACTTCCTTGGACTAGAATTTGCCAGGAACCGACAAGGTCTTGTAATAATCCAAAGGAGGTATGTTACAGATCTTCTTTCAGAGACAAACATGGTAGATTGCAGACCTGCCACTACTCCTATTGACCCAAGCATGAAGCTATATGATGATGACACCAAGGAGATTGACAAGATGAGGTGCATGGAGCATGTTGGCAAGCTACTATATGTGACTTTCCAGGCCCGACATATCCTTTGCAGTGAGCAAAGTGAGTCAGTTTATGGAGCAATCTAAACATACACATATGGATGCAGTCCATATGATTTTGAGGTAACTGAAGATTTCACCAGGTATGAGACTTTTTATTCGGCGGAGATACGTCCCTTCAGTTCAACATGTGCATATGCAGATTATGCTTGTTGTCCAAAGGATAGGAGTCTACTTCAAGGTTCATTGTGTTCATAGGGAATTCCCTGGTTTCTTAGAAGAGTAGGAAACAAAGCGTCGTTGCCAGATCGAGTGCTGAGTCAGAATACAGGGCCATGACACATGCTATCATGGAGATGATGTGGATTAGTTCTGTTCTTACTGACCTAATTATATAGGTGCATCTTCCCATGCATCTCCAATGTGACAATCAGGCTGCTCTTTTCATTGCCAACAACCCAATTTTTCATGAGACGACCAAACACATAGAGGTGGATTGTCGCTACACTCGTGACATGATACAGAAGGGTCTTATTGCTACTACTCATGTCAGCTCTGGAGATCAGACATCAGATGTTTTTAATAAGGCTCTGGCTAGAGGGCCTTATCAGAGATGTTGTTCCAAGCTAAGCCTGATCGATATCTACGCTCCAACTTGAGGGGGAGTGTTGAGATATTTCCTATCTTTCGTACTGTTTTCCTATTATCTATTTATTTTGTCTACTCCATGTAATTTGCCCAATTGGTTGCTCTCCTATATAAGAGAACTCAAGGACCTCTCATTAATGCAATCAATTCATTTCCCTCAACAGTATCTGTTTTGAAGTTTTATTTTGATTATGTTCATGTTCATTGTGGGGGTTGCGTTATGTAGCCACATGCCCACAACTAGCATAAAAAATAGTCGAATCATTCAACATGGATTTGAGTATGAATCCATGTAGTTGACCCTACTTAACGTGGGAGAAGGCTTCAACATTCACCGTGTTCATGTTCATATTGATCTTCAAGATATGTTCATGTTCTTATTGGTTTCACGCCACATTCTTGCCAGAATTGATAATCCAAATTGAGTTCAAGAAAAGCTAGGGTTCCTGATGGCTTGGGTTCCTGATGGAACCATAATTCTGCAAGGCAGTGCCGCATCTCCAGCGACAACCCCAAAAAAGAGGGTATTATTCCCGTCACTCGTGTGAAAAGGTATAAGACCTTCCTAGGTGCACAATTTCTCCAGTTGATCTGAACTGATCCAAAAACCCTACTAGTTGATTTCCAAACTCCAAGTGATAGGACCATCTAATAGACAATTCCTCCATACCGACGAAGGGTTCTATCTGAACCTTAGATGAAAGAGGTGTGCGATTCCCAAGCATGTATATCATCTAACTTCCAACGTATATCCTCTTCCAGCGAAGTCTTCTCCAACAGGCTTCAGGCGACACCAAAACCTTAGGTGACACATAATCTCAGGCGGTGCCCCTTCACTATTCAAAGAAGAAGAGGGGATGACGTACAAACTCCTCCAACATGCGATGACTTCTCTTGCCGCGTATTCCCAGGCATCTTCTCCAGCGTCAACACCCTTGGCTACAATATTTATATTCAGTTGCTGCAAGATGGGTTTTCCTCAAGGAAACCTAGTCGATAGGGAAGAGAAAGGGGCCTTTGTCCCGTCATTTAAAATCGAAAAGCCTGCTATTATAAAAAATGGGAGAGGGTCCGAAGATGGAGAGGACACAGAGGCAGAGAGAACGCCTTCGTTGGGAGGTGTGAAGCAGGGTAAAAGAGCGGGGGTGGGCCACCAAGAATGGAGAGAACTCAGAGGAGAGTCTCTTAAGGGCCGCCGAACAAGAAGTGGAAAGGGTAGGTGGGGCTAGTCGCTCGTTTCTCACTGCAAACGAGACTATCTGTGTTACTGTTGTAGTTGTTATGGCCACCGAGCGTCCTGTGCGCTTCCACCACATTGTTTTGGTTGTGGCCAGGTGGGTCACCGAAGGAACTCGTGTTCGTTGGGGTTGAAGGTCCGTGAACCTGTGTGCAGTGCTGTCACATCAAATCTTATGGTGATATCAGAACAACGGTCTCCTTCGCAATCTTAAGTGGCAGTAGTAACGTAACAAAGGCAAATCTTGGCTTCAGTAAAGAATGGGTTTCTCATTGGTTATACTAAAATAGAGTTTATAACCTGTTGGTTAGTGGGTAACTTTGATGGTCCTGGTGGGCTTGGTGTCGTCAACAATAGAAGCAATGTGTTCAATTAAGGTAGGGCGCACTTCTTTTTGTCTCCTAGTCCAATTACTCCTCCACAACCACATCCCTTTCCGATAGGGTAGACTATTAGGAGCCCCTCCACGTCAGCACTAGCAAAACATGAGCCGTTACGAGAGCATGGCCTCAAATTTCAGCGAAATTCGGTCGAATTTCTGTTGAATATCGATATCCAGTCGAAATCGAAATTCGACCGAAATGATCGAAATGACCGAAATATGGGGGTCCCAGTACAAAAAATGATCGAAATGACCGAAATTTCGGTAGAAATTCCATCGAAATTCCATCGAAATTCTGTTTTGGTCGATACCGAAATGGTGACCGAAACCGACATTTAAGGCCTTGTACGAGAGATCTCGCAAGATCCGTTGACGCAATCACTGGTATCCATTTTAGAATGTTTTCAAAACCACACTCCTTCGGATCTCCTCGATCAACCTTTGAAATCAAACACAAACCTGGAAATTGGGTCTTCAACAATTCAACCCCTTCTTTGGCATCACAAGCACCACTGCCCTTGCTTTTAAGGCCAAGTCTTGTTCTGGAGGCTTTCTCAGCTTTTCTTCATAATAAACATGCTCCTCTCTTATCGGGTAGAGACCCGAACCACCTATTATGATTGGAGGCTCCATTGGATAATGTCCAAATTCATGACCCGTTTACTGTTGTTGTTGAAACGGTGGATCCACTTAGCCTTGTGTAGCAAGATCCATGTTCAGAAGACCCTATTACAGAAAAAACAGCCGTAATGGAGGTCTACTAGACTAGGCGGAGGACCTCGATATGCATAGGGAAATTGTGGTCCTGCGAGGTTCTTCGAATGTCACCTCAGCTGTGGTTCCGCTTCGAGATCATTCTGAGATGGTCTTTTCTTCTCGGCCAACCACCATCGTTGCTGCCATCGATCATGTTTCTTAGTCGGCTGAGGTTTTTAATGTTGAAGTTTTTCGAGGCTCTGTCGAAAAACTGTTTCAGTCGTCTGAAACCTTGTTGGTGTTGAATCAAGTTGTTTGTAACTTGGAAGTTGTCGTCTCTCAAGCCATACCTCAAGAAAGCACTCTACTCCTGGTTGCTAACAGGGTTGTGGTCCTGACTTCGTCGTCTGGGAGCTCCGTAGCTGGAAGAGGGGGTTGATGTAGATCAAAGTGCTGCAGAAGTAGGAAGTGGGTGAGGAAGGTCAATAGGGAAAGCCCTGTCATACCTGAGCAAAAGTCACAGGTTGCTAAGGAAACAAGTGTGGTTCGAATTTCGGGACCGAATCTATCGTCTTATTTAATGTTTTAACATGGAATGTGAGGAGTCTTCGTGGCCTTGAGAAACATAACTCAATTAGTACTCTATTAACTGAATGGGGGTGCAACATGGTTTTGTTATAGGATTGAGGCTTGCATGTTGCTCCTCTCTCCTCTGGAGATCTTCAGGGGTAGGAAACTTATCTGAGTATATATCGCTATATGCTATTTGAACCACAAGAGGACCAATTATGGCCTTAAAAGAATCGACCTTCAAATTTATTTCAAGTCGGTTATGTTGGAACACTTTCAGTCACCCGTACGGTATGCTCTGTTTTGTGTCTATGCCCCATGCAGTTAAACTCTCAGGTAGGAGTTGTGGTCAGATCTCTGGTCTTCCAAGTGCGCCTACTTGGCGGTGGCTTGGCTAGTTGGGGGAGATTTCAACATTTCTTTGGTTTCTTCAGATAGACCCCTCTTGAGAGATGGATATTATGCTGGTTTAGTTTATTTGCTGAGTTGATCGATGATTTGGAGTTGATAGAAAGTGATGCATCAAACACTAAGTACACTTGGTGTAACTCTGGCTCTCGTTCTCGTATTGATCAATTCTGACATCGATGGAGCTCCTTGAAGTTTTTTTGCTTTCATCATCCTCATCTAGACCCCGCACTAGGTTGAACCATGCACTTATGGTCTGGACTTGGAAGTTGCCCCCCATCCCCCTGGGGATTCTTCAGATTTGAGAAAGCCTGGTTTCAGGAGGAGAATTTCAGAGATTTGATCTCAAGCCACTAGGCTTGCTTCGACTTCGGTTTCAGAATATGTGGCTTACCGTTTGGCTCAGAAGGTATATTCTTTAAACGTAAAGGTATGTGCCTTTAAGAAGGAGATTAGAGAGGACAGGAGAGCTCAACGAGTAGAGGCAAAGTTAGAGGGGAGCAGATTGGATGAACTGGAGAATGTTAGAGACCTTGCAGCTGATGAACTAGCTGAGAGAGCAGTGGCACAAAAAATAATCCTTGATGAAGATGAGAAACGTGTTTTCGAGTGGAAGCAAAGGTTACGTCAATCATGGCTCAAAGAATGGGACGTGAACACCACCTACTTTCATAGAATTGCTAGCGGGCGGCGTTGTCATAATCATATTCGATTTGTGGGGGTGGATGGGAATTTGGTAGAAGGTGATCGTGAAATGGGTCATGGTTTTGCAGATCACTTCCATGATTTCTCGAGAAGAAACAGTGACATAAGGTGGACATTGGTCTGGTCTTGGGGCTTCCCGCTTATCAAACCAGCATGCGAGTCACTTGGTACAAGTAGTTACACATGAGGAGGTTAAGGTTTTGTTGTTGTAGTGTGGATACTGCATGCAAATGGAGCGCATGATCCTGATGCATTTATTGTTTTCTCCGTTCGTGAGATTTGGGACCTTCTTAGTAGGGATGTGGTTGCTGTTGTGGACGGGTTAACTAGAGTGAATGCATGTTTTGATAGACTCGACATGGCACTTATTTTCCTGTTACCTAATAACGATGTACCTAAAAGAGTGGAAGACTTCCGACTGATTATCCTCTCCAATGCTATTTATCTTATTATCGCAAAGGTCCTGGCCATTAGATTGAACAGAATTTTGCATCACATCACCTCGTCGCTCCAGTGTCATTCATTTCAGGAAGATAAATTACAGACAACTATCAAGATTAATTCTCAATCATGGCAAATCTATTGCTATTCCTTTCGGTCTTTCAAATGCAGAAGCGCTTGACTATTATTAGAGGAAATGAGAATTGTGTTTATTCCAGAGAACCCTAGGGTCTCTTATATAGAGAAAACCCTATGGGTAAATTACATAAGGTAGAACATAGAAAAATAAAAAGATCAAACGGTACATAGATATATAATTCTTTCAACACTCCCCCTCAAGATGGAGCATAGATATCGATCATGCTTAGCTTGGAAGTGCATTTCTGAAATGGTCCTCTGAGAAGCGGTTTGGTGAAGATGTCGGCAGTCTGCTCCCCAGAACTGACATGTGAAGTAGAAATCAATCCCTTTTGGATCATGTCTCTGGTGTAATGACAATCTACTTCAATATGCTTGGTTCTCTCATGAAAGACAGGATTATTGGCAATGAACAATGCAGCTTGATTATCACAATGTAGTTGCATGGGTAGAGGTACATCTACCTGCAAATCTTCTAGTACAGCTCGAACCCACATCATTTCTGTACTTGCCTGTGCCATAGCCCTATATTCAGATTCTGCACTGGAACTAGCCACGACGGTTTGTTTCTTACTTTTCCAAGAAACTAGAGAGCTATCAATAAACACAGTAAAGCCTGAGGTAGACTTTCGATCCTTAGGGCATCTTGCATGTCAGCATCCACATATGCAGAAACAAATAAATTGGTTTCCTTCTTGAACAACAATCCCGTGCCTGGAGACGATTTTAGAAGCCTGAGTATCATATATATAGCATCCATATGTATCTGTCTCGGCTGTTCCATGAACTGGCTTACCCGGCTAACTGCAAAGGCAATATCAGGTCGGGTTATAGTTATGTAAAGAAGTTTCCCCACCATTTCTCTATTCCTTCTCTTGTCAACCTCATATGTATCATTATCGTACAGTTTCATGCTAGGATCCATAGGTGTAGTAGACTGTCTGCATCCGGTCATGCCAGTCTCAATCAGCATATCTGTAATATATTTCCTCTGGTTCATTACTAGACCCCGTGCATTCCTGGCGAACTCCATTCCCAGAAAGTATCGTAGTGTGCCAAGATCCTTTGTAACAAATTGATGACCCAACACTGCTTTGGTCATCTCTATCCCCTGGGCATCATCTCCTGTGACTAAAATGTCATCAACATACACCATGATGACAACTGTACCTCGAGTAGTCTTCTGGATGAACAATGAGTGATCTGCATTGGATCTCTTGAAGCCTTGTTCTTCAATCAACTGGGAAAGCTTCTGAAACCATGCCCTTGGACTTTGTTTAAGGCCATAAATTGCCTTATGAAGTCTGCACACCATATGATTCTCCCCCTCAGTAGCAAACCCCGGAGGCTGCTGCATGTACACTTCCTCCTGCAGATCCCCATACAAAAATGCATTTTTAACATCCAGCTGGAACAAGGGCCAATCACGTACCACAACGACAGGCAGAAGAATACGAAGAGTGGAGTGACGGGCAACTGGAGAGAAGGTATCCATATAGTCCACTCCATACTTCTGAGTGAAACCACGTGCCACTAGCCGTGCCTTGTATCGATCCAAACTGCCATCATCTGCATGATACTTGACAGTGAATACCCATTTGCAGCTAACTACAGATGCTCCTGGGGGAGCAGTAACCAGCGTCCATGTGCCCCTCGACTGTAGGGAAGCCATCTCCTCCTCCATAGCAATTCACCAACAATCAGTTTTCAATGCATCCTGATATGTCCGCGGGATCTCCACAGAAGATAAAGCCACTGCAAATCTCTGAAAATCTCCTGTAAGGCGATGAAAGGAAACCTGTGAAGCAAGAGGATACGAAGCACAACTGCGTTTCTGCTTTCTCATCGCAATAGGGACATCCAGATCATCAACTACTGAGGTCACCGGGCACGATTCGTCCTGTAATGGCACATCCTGCATAGGCACACTAATCGACCCATCATTAGTAGTAACATCTAGACAAACCTGGGGCGTGCTGAATGATTGTCGTGTAGCCTGAGCAGGACCAGATCTACGGGTATAGAACTTTGGTAGTGGAGAGATTAGTGGTTTTGGTGGAGGTGGTGGTCGTGGAGGCGGATGCAATGGTGGTGTGGACACAATATTAGGAACTGGACTGGACACAGGAAGATTCACGGTAGGAGGAGGAGGAACATAAACCTCATTAGTAGATGAGTTGGAGGTCAATCTGTCACCTGCAGGTGAAAAGTGCATAACCGACTCAAAGAATGTAACATCCGCACTGACAAAATACTTCCCATTTACTGGGTCATAGCAACGGTATCCTTTCTGCGTCCGAGAATAACCCACGAAGACACATTTGACAGCTCTAGGTAAGAGCTTGTCTAGACCAGGTGATAGCTGATGAACAATGGCAACGACCCCAAAATCTCGAGGAGTGAGCGAGAACAATTCTTTATCTGGAAAAACAATAGAGAGAGGAGTTTTCTCAACAAGTACTGTAGACGGCATACGATTTACCAGGTAGCAGGCTGTAAGAACAACATCTCCCCAGAAAGAGATAGGAGCACTTCTCTGGATAAGAAGAGTTCGAGTAATATCAAGTAGGTGACGATGTTTTCTCTCAGCAACTACATTTTGTTGGGAGGTATAGGCACATGTAGTTTGATGTATAATGCCTTTTGACCAAAAATATTGAGAGAGAAATCGAGAACAGAACTCCAATGCATTATCAGTACCAACATAATTCACTTTGGATGAGAAAACATTGTTTACTTCATTTATAAGATTTTTGATGACATCACCAGCTTCAGATTTATTTTTCAAAAGAAAGACCCACGACAAACGAGAAAAATCATCGACCACGACAAGATAAAATCTGTGCCCTTGGTGATCAGGGACACGACTACGACCCCAAATATCAGCATGAAGTAACTCAAAAGGGGAGCTACTGCTCCGACTCTGACGACTTGGGAAGCTAGCTCTATGGTGCTTCCCTAATTGATACGCTTCACACCGGAATGACGAACTGGGAGATATCTGAGGCAAAAGGTGACGCATCTTCTGGAGAGGCAGGTGACCAAAGCGTAGATGCCAGGTATAGGGTGAGACAGATCCAACAGCATGAGAGGAGACTCCAGCATAAGAACTCTGGTTCAGACGGTAAAGACCATCCTGCTCAGAACCACAACCAATCACTCTACCCGTTAGGATGTCCTGAAATATAAGAGACGATGGGTCAAATATAGTGCGACAATGCAAATCTTTTGTAATCTGACTAATAAGGAGCAAGTTCATCGAAAATTCATGAGCATGTAAGACATTCTTCAGATGCATGGAAGAGGATAACATAACCTCCCCCTGTCCAATAATGGGAGAATGAGTCCCATTTGCAATGATCATCGCCCGCCCTGACGAAATCTCCCTGTATGAAATAAGTTTGTCTCTGTCTCGACAGAGATGGTGCGTTGCACCAGAGTCCATGACTCAATCAGAGATGCCTGAACTAGAACATGTGTTGAAAGCACTAGATGAGGTGCTAGTTGTGGCAGAAGTACTGACAGAAGCAGATGCAGCGATATCCGAAGAGCCTCCAGAAGAATTTGTAGGAACAATAGGCATTATATCCCGTAGCTGAGCAACTAGGTCCTCAAACCGCTGATCCGAAGCCGAAGAGGATGGAGATGCAACATGTTCGGCCACCCTTGCAGACGCTGGAAAACCATGCTTAGAATAGCATGTATCTTCTGAGTGGCCCGTATGATGACAATAATTGCAAGGTGGACGAGATCTACCACCACGGCCTCCATTTCCACGGCCATGGCCACGGAATGAAAAAGAGGAGCCACCTCGTCCTCTGGAAGCAGCCATCGCAGAAGGAGGTGGCGTAGACGAGCTGGAGGGAACTGAGATGCGACTAAGCCTTCGATAAACCTCATCCATAGGAGGAATGGTAGCATCTGCGAGAATCTGTGATCTGGCCGCATCATATTCTGGATCAAGAGCCGCAAGAAGGACGCCTACCATGGTAGCATTACGGAATGTCTTCTGCTGCTCGGGTGTGGTCGTCAGAGGAATAGTGTTGTATAGTTTCTCGAACATCCCTCTCAGGGATGTATACAAGGAATGAAGAGGTCGCCCATTCTGCTTCATGGTGAATATGTCATGCTGAAGTTGTAGCATCTTGGTTTCATTTCAGACCTGGGAATATGTCGCCGCGAGAATGTCCCACATCGCTTTGGCGATGGGCTGATGGAGAACATCATTCGCAATCTCCATTGATAAAGTTCCTGAGATCTAGACTTTGGCATATGAGTCATCAGCCTCCCAAGAGGCATAGATCCCTGTCTTCTCTGCCGGTTCATCTTCGGTAAGAATGTGCTTCTTACCATTGGACTTCATGAGACTCATGAACTGCATCGCCCAGAGCTCATAGTTCGATCCATCCATCTTGACGATTGGCGCAGGACCTTTGAAAGCGCCTACGGATGGCATATCATCCTTTGATTCTGACATATCGTCGCAGAGAAAGAACTAGGGTTTGTAGATAGAAAAATAGATGTCTACACCGACTGCATAGGATTCAAGTGCGTATGTAGACTTACGCACCCAAATCCATATAGGAGATGACAGACGCGGCTACGAAGAAGACCGCCGGGGAGGGGATGCCGGCTAGGTCACTGCCAGCGGTGAATAGAGGAGGCCGGGGCCGGGTGCAGGAGGGTTGGGCGTCACCCGGGGGCACCCCGGGAGGGCTGGTGGGCGGCGGGGGCGCCCCCTGGACTGGGCCCGAGAAGGGCTGGTGGGCGGCGGGGCTGGGGCCGAGAAGAGCTGGTGGGCGGCGAGGCTGGGGCCGAGAAGCTCGAGGTCTTGGCGGCGGGCTCGAGAGAGGGGGGGCGGCGGGTGGAGAGCCTAAACCCTAGGCTCTGATACCATGTTAGAGGAAATGAGAATTGTGTTTATTCCAGAGAACCCTAGGGTCTCTTATATAGAGAAAACCCTATAGTTAAATTACATAAGGTAGAACATAGAAAAATAAAAAGACCAAACGGTACATAGATATATAATTCTTTCAACAACTATTATTCGGAGCTCGGCACAGAAGGTGACTCTCTACCCATCCGTTATTTATGTCATTCCTTATCGATTGGTAGACTTAAGATGTCTTACTGGGTTCCCATCAATTAGAAGATAGAGAAAAAACTCTCCGACTAGAAGGCGGCTACCTAATCCCAGGGTGATCGTTTGGTGCTTGCAAAGGGTGTCCTTTATGCTATCCATGTTTTTTCATGTCTTCCTGGCTTCTCCCCATAGGTATCAGACGATGGTTGGAATTTGATAATGCATATATTCCTTTGGGGCAAGACAGATCAGAATGGATCTGGTGTGCACCTAGTGGATTGGCTTCTTGGTAATGGTGTAGCTTTTGCTTTCTGGACCGACTACTCGATAGGTGAGGGACCCCTTTCTATCAGATTCCCCTGCGCTTTTGCTCTTGCTGCGACCTGTGAGGCAAAAATGGTAGAGTGCTGGCTTGACGGCAACTGGATGCCCTCACTTTTGACATACTTCTATGGAGGATTTCCTTCTTCTCTTGGAAAATCTAAGGCGTATTGACCATCCTGCTGAGGGACGAGATCATTGGGTTTGGAAACAGAACTTTTGTTCTATTAGGTGTGATTATAGTGCTATTACGAGGCCACCACCATTGAGATCAGATGTTATGATTCGCGACTGCAACTTGGTATGTAAGTTTAAGCTGCCCAATAGAATTGGCTTCTTTATGTGGATACTATGCAGAAAAAGTATCATGGCAACATATTGTTGTGCTAGGCTTTTCAGAGATATCTCTAATAGATGCCTCCTATGTGAGATACAGATTAAGACGATTGACTTTATGTTCTTCCACGTAAAAAGTCATCTCAGTTTGGGTGCAGTTATACGCTAAGTGGTTGAATCTTCAAAACCTGGACTTGCTTTGGGATTCTTTATTTGAGGCAAGAAAGTGACATAGAGAGGAAATTTTACATCCCGTCGCAATTATTGGGCAATTTGGTTAGCTAGAAATGCCACTCTTTTTTCATCTAATCGTTTTTTATGCTAAGAATGTAATTTTCCATTCTAAGAGTCTTCTTGATTCTTGGCTTTTGTAAATCCACCTATATTTTCGCTTAATTTTTTACTAAATCGTGGGCGAACACCATAGCGTGTTTCCTCCTTTTTGTCTCAAAAAAAATAAAAAAATGGAGAGAGAGAGAGATAAGGATATTACTATTACAAAAAGGGGAGAGATATATTTGGGCTCAATTTGGTCGGCAGACAAAGCAAAAAAGAAGGGGGGCGATGAAAAAGGAGACATGCATATTTTAGGCCCGATCGGACTCCAGTTGCCATGAAAAAAGTGGAAGGTCCAAGAAAACATCAGGGCAAGCGAAAAGTCGACAAAAAAGGGCTTATGAAAAAAAGAAAAGCCAAAAGTATGGCTTATGAAAAAAAGAAAAGCCAAAAGTATGGCTTATGTGAAAAAAGAGAGGAAGAGTATTTTTTTGTTTTCCGATCTTTATTTGTTCTCCCAACTTGGTTGAGTCGTCATTTTCCTACAATTATGGGACAAATGGGGAGTCTTCGTTCGTGACATACTATATTCGAGTGTTGTACTAGTTTTCTCCGAGATCTCCAGAGAGAGACTCAATGCAACCTCAATTCTCCAGTGATCGTGAACTCCAGTACGGATATTCGTAGGCTTTCTCCCATGTTCGTGAACTTCAGTACGAGATCCTTCCGATGTCCCCTGAGAATGACATGCTTCTTATATTTATGTTTGGTTGTTCCCACGACATTATTTTTTTGGTGCATTAGAGACTTGGAGTAGTTTTCCACATGTTACGCGGACTTCCATTATGTTGCGGGCCAGAGTACTTCATAGAGGAAACTCTTTCCTATATCAGTGACTATGACAGATGCAAATACATAGCACACGAGCCAGTCGATCCAGATTTCTCTGCAAGATCTATACTAGCACTCCATCCCTCCAGTTCCTTGTCACCAACATGACTTCAGAAGCAACGTTCTCAACATGCGACCAATGAAGTATGCATTGTGCTGATATTGTTTGTAGTGTCATGCATTCAATGAGTGATTCCTTATTTTTGTTTGTCCAAGCTGAGCATTGCATGCTCCGGCTTGCTTGGGAGTGTTGGGTAATTGGATTTCTACGTGATCCAATTACCACGCTCTCATGTTTACTCACACGTCATCTTTTGATGGGACTTTGGTGTGTTGGTGGGGCTCTATATAGAGCCGCACACCCACTGCAACCTTTGACAAACTTAATGCAGTAGCCAACCCGAGACGCTTTCTCCTATGGGATCATTCCGCTCCTTAGAGAGTAGTATTTGACGTAAAATCTACGTGTTCTTCCTTTTTCTTTTTTATTATACTATCGCTTCCACATTACGTTTTCTATAAGGTTAGTTCAACTTGTTTGCATCACTTTAGAGGTCTTGTTTATTTCTATCTTACAACGTGAGGTAATGTTTGTGGAGACGTGGATATGTTTAAGGTTATCCTTGTGCAATCAACGGTATGTATTTTATGACGGTGAGGTCCTGGTGGATTACCAACCAGAGCTGCAGGTGAAGATTAGTGGGATATAACTATTGCAATGAAATCTTGAAGTTTAAGAGAAAGCAGACATATGTTTGGTTGCCTGTTGGCTGTTAGAGGATTAGGTAGGGTGGGGGGATATCCAAGCTTATTTGGAGGTCATATATGGTGATTCTGTATCTTGAATGCCTTGTTTAGGCTTGGGACATGTGCTTTCTCATCAGTCTAGATGCTGTCCGAATGTGAGGCGTCACATTGCCGTGGCTGTACGGTTGTTCCAATTTTTAATAACAAAAGGATGACTTTATTTGTCAAGTTGGGCCGTTGTTTGAATTGATGGAATTTCAAGATGGCTCAAGGCTGATGGTGCCATTTAAGAGTGCACATAATTCGTATTGAATCCGATTGTATCTTACGCATCCACTCATACCTTAACATATTGAAAATTTTTATTAATCTCTTACATTAAATTTTGAATCCTCTTCAATCTAAACAATTGGAATACTAATTGGATCAATTTTATAATACATACATATTCCACTGTAATAATCTCCTCTCGTATTTGTAGCTCTCCACATTTGAATTATGGCTGGATAATCCAAATAGATGTCAAAAAAAGGATATTTGTTTCAATTGATGATAAATGTTTTATAGTTTAACCCCTAATAAGTCTCTTTTATTTCTAATGTAACATTGCATGCTTAATTATTGAAATTGTGTTTGACTTTCATGTAATTTCGTTTTGGTTTATTTGATTTGGGAGTGACTCACCTCAAGCTCACACCCTCTTTCCTTTAAAAAATGCAATTGACTAAGGAGTCCGTGGACGAAATTGATAAAGTGAAGTATGGAAGAGTTTTAATTTTATGGAATTTTATACTAATCTCAAATTTTCAGAAGGGAAAATCACGGATATATATAAACTAATTTATTGGATTGAATTTTCACGATGATTTGATTCAACTTGTAAAGAACATATTAAAAAAATTAGAATTGAGGTCGTGGAGGAGGTAATGGGGAGCCTAGCCTTTATAGCTTCTTGATCATCTTTTCCGAGGATTGGTTGAGCAGTTTACTTCAAGCATTTCAAGGTTTGATAGGGTCAACTAGGATCTTTTCCGTACGGAAATTTCCGAGTGCATGGACTATTTTAGGCATATCGATCTTTCTAATGTTGTCTCCCTCATTGTAGTGAAGATGTTTACACACATAATGTGGATTATCGTGGATGATATTGTCCTCGATCTAAAACACTTTTATCTTTGAGATATCGATGATGGATAGCCTATTGATGGCTACAAAGATTGTGGCTGACTCGAAGCTTTGTAAAGGGGATGCTTTGGAATATGGATTTTCTAGAGCCTCTGAAATTCCTATGAGCATTTTTTGTGAGGAGAGGTTTTTCATCTTATGAATTACTTTTATGAAGGGTTTTGTTACTTTTGTATCCTAGTCAATAATGTAACTTACTTAATACAGGTTAATAGCTGACCCGAGGATGTTTTTTTCCAAACTGAATGGGGGTTCGATAGGGTCACTCCCTTGCCCCGTTGCTCTTTTTTCTCGTTGCCGATTCATTTTTGTGTTCGTGGTTGGGCATGCAATGTAATGGGATGTTACATCTGGTTTCCTTTAAAACGACGCCTCTACCCTGAGTCTACAACAGAACGATGACACCACTTCTTTTATCGAGGGTAGGATGGTGGAGGCAATAGGGGATGTCTATGGTGATTGATATATTTGAGGAGCTTTCTAGTTGGATCATTAATTTGTAATTTGTTTGAGCTCTCAAAGTTGAAGGTAGCAGAAAGTAGGAGAGTGCTTGCTTCTACACGTGACACCTTGCTATGATCATTAATGGTTATTGTTGATAGTCATTTTGATGGATGTCTAGTATAGGGCCAGTGGATGTGCAAGTTCCCTAGGAAGAAAAGTGTTTTCCAGCATGCAAGCAAGAAGACAAAAAACCATTCTCAATGACGCGGAAATGGGGCAGTGGGGCGGATCAAAGCAGCCACATCTTCTTTCCATTCAAGAGTTCTATCTATTCTATTAGACTGTATGTATAAATCGACAAAGAGGGGAAAAACCTTTACCAACCTCTTTAGATATATTTTTCTTATTCCTTATGTTTATTTTATGTAATTTGATGTCTAGGGTTTCTCCTCTCTATATAAGAGAACCATATGACCCTCTGAATAAACAAGTCATTTATTTCCTTTCCACAAGGTATCAGAGCGACGGTCCTCCTGAGCCCAATGCTCCGCTACCCACCATCGTCTGGCCTTCCTTCTTGCGCGGAAACTCCCTCGGGCGACCTCCTTTATCGCACGACATCATTTCGTGTGGTCTCCCTCGTGTACGGGCTAACCCCATCATCAATCGAAGACTCGATGTCACAACCAAACCCCCTGGCATCCCTCCGTTCGGTGTTGCACCATCGGCATGATCACCCTAAGTGGTGCATCTGTGTGTTGCACTACCTCGAGGTGGTATCACATCGTCATATGTGGCATCTGGTGGTGTTGTGTTACCCGGCAACCCCTCCATGCATTCCAGCACCATCCTTGCTGTCTCTTAGCACTCCTTACAATCTAATTTTGGTGTCGTGATTTCTGACCATTGATTCTACCACACCGGCCCTAGGCTCTCTGAGGTTGATGGGAACAATTTCGATTTGAGTCTGCACACACAACTGGTTCCCCATATGTTTGTCTCGACAAGTTTAGATCGATCTACCACCCCAGTCATGTCCTTTCTCGACTCCTCTATTGTTATGTTAGGGAGCAAGGTTGATTTATCTTTCTCTAGAGTCTTCATGGGCTCGGCATTCGTCGTCAAGATGGATGAGGCCAATTATAAGTTATGGTCCATGCATTTCGTGAGCAATATGGAGTGCAACAATAACGAGTACATTTTGACACAGCATGAGCGGTCTAGAAGACTACGGTGAATGCTTCTTGGAAGTGGATGCATTCGTTTGGCTATTTGATATCCTTACCTTAGAGATACCCAATGACATTCTCCATCAGCCCACTACCAAGGCAATGTGGTACATCCTCGTCGTCACATATTCTCAGGTAAGGAACGAGACGAAGATCTTGCAACTTTAGTACGCCATTTTAATAACAGATTAGGATGGTCGTCCACTTCATGCATTCTACTCATGGCTCTGGGTAATGTTTGAGAAGGTTCACAATTTTATACATTTGAACGCTTCCATGAGCAACATACGGTGTACATGAACACCATAATGGTTGGAGTATTTCTGGCGACACTTGACTCATAGTGCGATGTTGTATGCACCCAGCTTCTCACCGGTGCTTCTATACCTCTCTTGGAGGATACCTACATCTGACTAAGCAGGGCTGCAGGATTACGATGTCTCATGCTAGCACTACTCAGACCTCATCTGCGATGGTTGCATCTCCTGACAGAAGAGGTTCAATACAGTTCAAAGGACGTGGTTTTCGAGACAGAATGTGGGCATCATCTTCAGTAGTGCACATACTTCCATCATTCTGGCCAATCTGATGATGCTAGCTATGAAAAGCATGGTTATTCAACATCTTCCCGTGTTGCCAAATTGGTTAGGTCTACTACTGCTTCTAATTAGAAGTTCGACGACCTTATCTCCTATTTAAGGGAGATCATGACTCCTACATGCCCTACTAGTGCTCCTTCAGACTTTTCTGACGGTTTCCTCTTCCAGTACCTCAAGTATAGCTTATACATTTATTAGTTGCTATAGGCCAGGTGTTTCAGAGTGGATTACGAATTCTGGAGCATTTCATCGTCTTCGTGGAGACAAAGCACAACTTACTTCCTACATATCAGTATATTCATGCAAATCTGTAGTCATTTCTGATGGGACATATTCCCCTATTACGTGACGAGGGAGATTCGACAACACACTATCTATGCTTATGGTGAATATGCTTTGTGCGCTTGACTTTTCAATAAACTTGTTATCTATTAGTCGGATTACCCAGGATCTCTATAAGCGTGTCGTATTTAACCCTTCTTCTCTTATGTTTAAAATGTACTCACGGATATGGTGATTGGATATGGTCGTGAGAAAGGGGGTCTCTATAGACGGAAAGGGTATTGGTGCTTTGATCTTGTTAGATGGAAGTATAGTTTATTGCTGACGTC
Organism: Ottelia alismoides; assembly: GCA_037367405.1. Lineage (NCBI taxonomy): Eukaryota > Viridiplantae > Streptophyta > Magnoliopsida > Alismatales > Hydrocharitaceae > Ottelia > Ottelia alismoides. The sequence continues at coordinate 138,230 of JAZKJV010003908.1, forward strand.
ACATTCTGAATCTGATATGTACTTTTCTCCTACTAGTAACAGGATAACTTCGTTTGAGTATGGTGAGGGAGGTTTATATTCCACCTCCTTTGCCTCCACCTCACACCATGCCTCTTGCACCTCTCATGGCTCAGACTTTGCCTCGTTACTAAGTCTGCAGGCCGACTAGCGTACTACATGCTCATGTGCCTTCTCCATCATACACAATGCCTCAGGTAAATTCTGAGCATTTGGTTTCTATTGATGGCACTATTGATTTCTTGTATAGCAGGATACTTTGCAGGTTGAGCATGTTGCACCTTAAGAGAGTACTATACAGTAGATAGGTCATCTATATGATCTTAACCAGCCTATTTCTCTTTGGAAGATGGGGCATACTTGTGTTGTGTATGCTCTAGCCGCCAATGTTTCATTAGGAGGCCTTTCAATAGATTTTCAGGAAGTTTGTGATGGGACTATCTGCCGTAGAGATCCTAGACACATATTAGGAGGCTATGTAAAGCAATCGTTGGCATCTTGCTATGAAGGAGGAGATGGCTGCACTCCAATCACGTGATACATGGAGTTTGGTTATTGCTCCAGCAAGGGCTTCTATGGTTGGTTGCAAATGGGTCTCTATAGTGAAGCAAAGAGCATATGGCAGTGTTGATCGGTACAATGCTATGCTTGTGGCACGTGGGTTCACTCAAACATATAAGGTAGACTATCATGGCACTTTTCCCCCCAGTTCGTTCTTATCTTAGGATCCTCCTCTGTGTTGTTGTGGTACATGACTGGTCTCTTTCTTAGTTTGATATCAAGAATGCTTTCTTGTATGGTGACCTGAAGGAGGAAGTGTATATGCAGCAACCATGAGTTTGTTGCTGAGGGTGGGTGTCGAAAGATATGCATACATCATAAAGTTATTGTTGGGAAACGTGAATGAGTTGTTTATTCCATAGCCCTAGGCTCTCTTATATAGGAGAGTAGCCTATGGGTAAATTACATAAAGGGGATAACAAGAAAATAAAATAGCAAAGAGATACAATACTAAATATGCGTCAACACTCCCCCTCAAGATGGAGCATAGATGTCAATCATGCTCAGCTTGGAAGCACACTTCTGAAATGGGCCACGTAACAATGCCTTGGTGAATATATCTGCAGTCTGGTTCTCTGAAGTAACATGGGATGTGATAATGAATCCTTTCTGAATCATATCACGTATAAAGTGGCAATCCACCTCAATATGCTTGGTCCGTTCATGGAATGCAGGATTGTTTGCAATGAACAAAGCAGCCTGATTATCACACTCCAAGTTCATAGGAAGTGGTATATCTAAGCATAAATCTGTCAGCACCGCTTTCACCCACATCATCTCTGTAGTAACCTGGGCCATAGCCCTATATTCGGATTCAGCACTGGATCTAGCTACCACAGTTTGCTTCTTGCTCCTCCATGAGACTAGAGCATCTCCAACATAGACAGCATACCCTGAGGTGGACTTCCTATCCTTAGGACATCCTGCATAGTCTGCATCTGCGCATGCTGAGACAGAAATCCCCTTTCCTTTCTTGAATAGCAGACCTTTACCTGGAGAAGATTTGAGATATCTAAGTATCATGTGTATTGCATCCATATGCACCTGACGTGGTTGCTCCATGAACTGGCTCACACGGCTCACTGCAAATAATATATCTGGCCTAGTGATCGTGACATATAACAATTTGCCTACCAGCTCTCTGTATCTTCTCCTGTCAACCTCCTCTGTGTCATCATCATACAGCTTCATGCTAGGGTCCATTGGTGTTGTGGCAGGACGACACCCTAGCATACCTGTCTCACTCAGTAGATCTGTGACATACTTTCTCTGTGACATGACTAATCCATACGGATTTCTGGCAAACTCCAGCCCCAGAAAATATCTAAGGACTCCCAAGTCCTTGGTTACAAACTCGGTCCCCAGCCTTTCCTTTGCCTGCTTAATGCCCTGGTCATCATCACCTGTAATCAAGATATCGTCAACATAAACCATGATTACAACAATACCTCTTGCCGTCTTCTGTACAAACAAGGAATGATCAGCATTGGAGCGTTTATATCCTTGTTTCTCAAAGAGGTCTGACAGCTTCTGGAACCATGCTCTGGGGCTCTGCTTAAGGCCATAGATAGCCTTATGTAATCTGCAAACCTTGGAACACTCCCCCTCAACAGCAAAACCTGGTGGCTGTTGCATGTAGACTTCCTCCTGCAGGTCGCCATACAGAAAAGCATTCTTCACATCCAGTTGATAGAGTGGCCAGTCCCTAGTAACTGCAACTGATAAGAGGATCCGCAGAGTGGAATGACGAGCCACCGGGGAGAACGTGTCAAGGTAATCTACTCCATATGTCTGTGTGAATCCCCTTGCAACCAGGCGTGCCTTGTACCTGTCAATGGAGCCATCTGCATTATGTTTCACTGTAAATACCCACTTGCAACTTACTGGGTTGACATCCGGTGGTATAGTAACCAAGCTCCATGTTCCTCTAGACTGAAGTGCCGCCATCTCTTCCTCCATGGCTAGCCGCCATCGAGAATCCTGCAAAGCCTCATGGTGGTTCCGTGGAATGTCTGTAGCTGAAAGTGCCAATGCAAATGTCCTGAATGGTCCAGATAGCCTCTCAAACGAAACTGCTGCTGATACTGGATACTTGGCACAGCTTCTTTTCGGCTTGCGTAGAGCGATTGGAACATCCAGATCCTCTGTGGTATCACCATGCTCCTGTAATGCATCCTGCTGAGAAATGTCGTCAGATCCATCAACATTAATATTTTCATTACATACCATAGGCGAGCTAGTTGACTGGTCAGGACCATGAGCTTGATTCGGCCGCCGGGTGTAATGGAATGGTAACGGAGAAATTATTGGTGGCGGTGGTGGTGGTGGTGGTGATGGTAATGGTGGTGACGGCTGTGATGTTGGTGGTGACGGCTGTGATGTTGGTGGTGCCATGAATACGGTATCAGGAGATAATGGTGGCGGCTGCATGTTCCCGGGTTCTGAAAAATACATAATGGATTCAAAGAATGTAACATCCGCACTGATCATATACCGCCGACGCACAGGATCAAAACACTTGTACCCCTTTTGGGTTCTGGGGTACCCCACAAAGACACACTTGACAGCCCTAGGAGAGAGCTTGTCAGAACCGGGTGACAACTGATGGACAAATGCGACAGACCCAAAGACACGAGGGGTAAGAGTGAACAGCTCCTTATCAGGATATATAATTGAGAAAGGAACCTGTTCATTCAAGACAGACGAGGGCATACGATTTATAAGATAACATGCAGTAAGGACTGCATCACCCCAGTATGTATACGGGACATGACTCTGAATGAGAAGGGACCTTGTAACGTCAAGAAGATGACGGTGTTTTCTTTCTGCAACCCCATTTTGTTGAGACGTATGAGCACAGGATGTTTAGTGAACAATCCCTTTTGAGGAGTAGTATTTGGCTAGATTGTTGGTGCACAACTCTAAGGCATTGTCAGTTCTCATAATTTTGACCGTTGTGGAAAAGACATTCTGAATCTCATTTAGAAAGTGAATAATAATATCTCCAGCTTCAGACTTATTTTTCATTAGAAATACCCAAGATGCTCTAGAAAAATCATCGACAAATACAATATAAAACCTGTGCCCCTGATGATCGGGAACACGACTCGGACCCCAGACGTCGACATGAAACAACTCAAACTTGGAGTTACTACTCCGACCTTGACTACTGGGAAAAGACGACCTGTGATGTTTTCCCAACTGACATGCCTCACACTGGACAGTTGTGTGAGACAGACTATAGGGTAGGACAAGACGTAACTTCTGAAGCGGTAAATGACCGAAGCGCAGATGCCACAGGAGAGGAGATACTTGTTCTGCGGGAGAGGCTATGATTCCGGCAAACGGGTTCTGGTTCAGACGATAAAGGCCTCCTTGCTCATAGCCATGACCAATCACGTTGCCCGTACGGATGTCCTGAAAAATCAACGAAGATGAATCAAAAATAGCTCGACAATGGAGATCCTTCGTAATCTGACTAATCGACAACAGATTCATGGAAAAGTGCGGTGCATGTAAAACATTCTTGAGCTGCATCGAGGATGTCAATCTAATCTCCCCCTGACCCGTGATAGGGGAGTGTGTGCCATTGGCAATCACTACTGTCCGTCCTGGAGGGATCTGAGTATATCCTGTAAGTAGACTCTGGTCGCCACATAGGTGATGTGTAGCGCCGGAGTCCATGATCCACGGCAACGTATCTGATCTACTACTATGAAGAGCAAGTGTACTACCTGAAGTACTCGTAGAGGCAGAAGCAGAAGCAGCGGCATCAGTTTGATTCTCTGTCGACGGTGCTTGGCCAGATGGTGGTATAATGCCCCTGAGACGGGCAACCAGATCATCAAATCGTTGATCCAGTGTGGAAGCGGATGGTGGCTCTATCTGCTCAGCAGCTCGCGCAGATGCAGGAAATCCATGCTTGGAGTAGCATGTGTCTTCAGTATGGCCGACTCTGTGACAATATGAGCATGTTGGTCTAGTGCGACCACCCCTTCCACGGGGAACACGTCCACGGCCCTGGTATTGAGAACCACGGCCTCTGTTGGCTGCCATGGCTGATGGATTCTGACTAGTGGCTGCTGAAGGTACAGTAATCCTGCTCAATCTGTGAAAGGCTTCCTCCATGGGAGGAATAGTCGAGTCCGCCAAAATCTGTGAACGTGCTGCCTCATACTCTGGATCGAGAGCAGCGAGAAACACACCCACCATCGTCGCATTCCTGTATGTCTTCTGCTGCTCTGGTGTGGCGGTAATAGGCATGAAGCTATGTAGCTTCTCAAACATTCCCCTCAAAGATGTGTAGAGAGAATGTAATGGGCGGCCATTCTGCTTAATTGTGAATATATCATGTTGAAGTTGCAGAATCTTGGTCTCATTCTTCGCCTGGGAATATGTTGCTGCTAGGATATCCCACATGTCTTTGGCTGTGGGTTGATGTAGAATGTCATTGGCGATCTCAATAGCCAATGTGCCAGATAGCCACACCTTCGCATATGCGTCGTCAGCCTCCCATGAGGCATGAACTCCAGTCTTCTCTGCAGGCTCGGGCTCTGTGAGAATATGCTTCTTGCCCGTGGACTTCATCATACTCATGAACTGCATTGCCCACAGTTCATAGTTCGTACCATCCATCTTGACGATTGGCGCTGGACCACGAAACGCGCCCATAGATGGAATATCAGCCTTGCTTTCTGACATACTGGAAGACTGGATTGACCAAGAGACAGTAATCTTTGTCTACAATGACATAAACGGGATTGGTTGCATGTGTAGACGTCAAGCAACCAACCCCATATGTATCACGATCTTGCCCTAGAGTTTAGGGCGTGGATGCTGCACGTTGCGCGGAGGCTGCGCGCAAAGTGCGTGATCAGGGCTGCGCGAAAAGTGTTCGTTCAGGGCTGAGATCCAGAGTATGCGCGCGAGAGAGTCTCCTTCTGGGGCTTAGAAATGCGCGCAACTTGTTCTGATCAGCGCTGGAGGATCGGTGCGGAGAAGGTGCGCTATGCGCGCATGCGCTGGCGATCGGAGCGCTGGAGATCGGAGTGCTGGAGACCGATCAGCGCGAGATGCAGATCAGCGCGAGATCGATCATCGCTGGATCGATCAGCGCTGGAGCGATCAGCGCTGGAGGAGCACCGCAGTGAGGTAGATCAGGCGCCGCAGATCAAGCGCAGAGAGATCAAGCGCAGTGATGCGCGATGGAGATCGGTGATGCGCGCTTGGAGATGCGCGCTGGAGATCGGAGGGCGGCGCCGAGAGAAGAGAGAGAGAGAGAAGAAAGGGCCGGCGGGTGGGGCGGGTTAGGGTTAGGGTTTCGAGAACTCCGGTCTAGGACTGTCGCTCTGATACCATGTTGGGAAACGTGAATGAGTTGTTTATTCCATAGCCCTAGGCTCTCTTATATAGGAGAGTAGCCTATGGGTAAATTACATAAAGGGGATAACAAGAAAATAAAATAGCAAAGAGATACAATACTAAATATGCGTCAACAGTTATTTATGACCTTAAGAAGCATCCCAAAGCATGGTTCCAGAATCTCTCAAACTTGATAAAGCAGCAAGGCTTCACGAGATCAGTTGCAGATCACTCTTTTTGTATCCAGACACAGAGTTATTGTTGTCATTCTGGTTTACGTTGATGCCATCTTTGTTACATGAGATGACTTATGTAACATCAGTTAGACTAAGGCATTCTTTGGACAACAATTTGTCACCAAGGACCTTGACAAACTACTATACTTCCTTCGGCCTGAGTTTGCCAGGAACTAGATGTTTTTTATAGCATAGAGGAAGTACGTTACAGATCTCCTTTTAGAGACATGGATGGCAGGGTGTAGAACTGTTACTACTCCCATGGATCCCAGTATGTTGCGAACTTAGGGGCCTCAATCTTGTTCATATGCACATGTATCCTTCACCTAATTCCCAACAAAATGGACAATTTGTGTTGAAGGCAAAGAATAGAAAGTTTTTGGTGACAGTTCTATGGGGACATCTTCGTGAGATGCATTGAATATATATATATATATATTTATTTATTTATTTATTTTGTGACAAAGTTTATCGTGGCTGAAATGCACGTCCACAACCATACGAGAAAACAATTTTTCATTGATAAAAGTTCTAGAATGTGGGGTTACCATGTCTCTGAGCATGAATTTTATTGTACATAATTAAATTTGACAAGCATTTGGGTGCTCTACATTTTTGGCTTAAGTATTTCAGTTTTCTTGTTTAAATTATATTTTGCCTTGTACTTTCAGCTTAGTTTTGTGGATCTAGCTGGTTCCGAGAGAGTCAAGAAATCAGGCTCTGCAGGACATCAGTTGAAGGAAGCACAAAGCATAAACAAATCTCTCTCTGCCCTTGGGGATGTTATTGGTGCTTTATCTTCAGATGGTCTCCATATTCCTTACAGAAATCATAAATTAACGATGCTCATGAGTGATTCTCTTGGTGGAAATGCAAAAACACTCATGTTTGTAAACGTATCTCCTGCAGAATCTAACTTGGATGAAACACACAATTCTTTAACGTATGTACTCTTGTTTTTCTCGAGTTTGTACACATTTTCATTTCTGTTCAACTTTCGATTCCCGGTTTAACTGCTTTAATTTTATACTATCAGTTTAATATCATAGATTGACTGGAAGTTGTATGACAAATTGGTTTGAAGAAGCATCCTTAGGTGCCATCAGCATTGCAGTCGTTATTGTTGAGGATATAATTGATAGAAAATCATAAAGACGAGACCAAGAACACATGCAATGTGGTGCCTGACAGAAATTTTACCTCATTTCATTGGAGAAGACCCCACAACAAGTTTCTTAACTTATAATTTGAGACTAAACACAAGGCCTTGTATATCAGATGACTCTTGGATAGCTATTTGTCCATCTATCCATCTAATAAAGACGTAATTTTTAACACCTGCAATGAAAGTTGACTATTGTCTTGGGCATAAAACATGAAAGCTATTGTATCACCAAGTTAGGGTGAACCTAATATACGGAGCACAGCTACTTACCTTGACGTTGTCTTCATATATTCATGCCTTTTTCAGTGTTTCGGTCCATTTTCTATATTTTCCTGCTTCTGTTTTACGTCAAGCAAAAAATATTGCTTTATTTTCCTTTTTTATTTTTCATCCCATGGGTGTAATGTAAAACTTGTGAACTTCCTTTCAGATATGCAACCAGGGTGCGCTCAATCATAAACGATCCTACGAAAAATGTTTCCTCAAAGGAAATAGTGCGTCTGAAGAAAATAATTGCATATTGGAAAGAGCAGGCTGGTAAGAGGGGCGACGAAGAGGATTTAGAAGAAATTCAGGAGGAGCGACCTATGAGAGACCGAGCAGATGGTCGTCTTTCCACTTGACACTTTTTTCTTTCTGGTAGTCTGTTCACCTCTGGGTATTCATGTATAAATCAGTCTTCTTGAAGTTCGGCTTTTCATCTAAATGGCAAGAAGCATGGAGATGCACGTGTTGATCTCAAATGAAGGCACCAGCTGCACCTCGTGCATTGACCATATATCGCGGTGCTGGTGTATATAAGAAAATGACACTTCGGATGCTCCAAATTCTTCTCTCTGAATTAGGTCAAAATCAGTTTTGTAAAGTTCCATATTATGTTCAGTACAAACAAACATCACTAATGTTGCTGGGTAAGAGCACGAAAAGAAACTGAGTTCTTAGTGGAGCAAAATTTCTCTTTCGTGGAATACCGGTGCCGTGAGCTTGCTTTTCTCATTGTTATCTAAGTTGTAGCTGTTGGTTTTCACGGTTGCTGCAACATTCTCTTGGTGGATATCAAAAACCCAATCTTTGAATGAAAGGTTCGTTAAATACAACCACCCCCAAAACTTTTGAAGTAACATACCAGTACACTCCAACGAAACTTAATTTCTCACCATCACAATTTACTCTGAATTCCCTTGTTTATGACCAACGCTTCTCACATGTGGACTTAAATTTCTTTTTGGAGAAAGTACTCTGGAATCAACTCTAACTTATTCCGTTCTACACGTGTCTACAATTTATTGATGCTGCATATTTCTGCCCGATTTACTCTTCTAGGCCTCAAGGGTGAGTTTTATGGCAGACCTATTAAAGATTAAGTCTGATGACGGGCCATATTGATGATTAATGTGCATTGGCACCTGTAATGCAAGATTTCTTGCCTCAGATAAATTTTACCCAGATGTTGAGAATGCGTTGATTGCTTTGAATTTCGTCCTGTTGCAAAGATAGACTGGAGAGAAATACTTTGATGTGTATTGCTCTTTTCACTGCCATTTACTTATGTATTGCAGAGCTTCTTGTCAACAGGTTGCACATAGTGTTGCGAGATCTGATGAGTTTTAGTATGGTGTTCGACAGCTTGATTGTATGGTGATAGCTTCAGAAATTGGGGCAGATTGGAGGAAATGTGCTTGGTTATTTTGAAAGGTGAACTTATCCAAAGCTTCCGATATTGTGCATTAACGTTGGACAAGGTTGTACATGCATAAACTTTTATTTCACTTAAAATAAACAAATGCGAGTTTTATACCATTTATTTTGTATACAACTAAGTTTAATCTTCATGAATTTCTATTAGTTATTTATGACAATGAAGCTTGTTTTTTACTTTATTATTGAAGAATTTATTGTTTTCTTTATTAAGAGTTCTAAATAAAAGGAAACGAGTTAAAAAAGAGAAGTTGAAATATCTGAAGTTGGAAATATGCACAATGTATTCAATTTCTTAATCGGGTTCAGCAAGAGATGTTTGTTGTGTTTGAACGGTTCCGATAAATGACCTTAAGTGGTCAACAACCGCACTCCGGCCCTTTCGCGGTCGACGGTTGCTGGATGACCGAATCCGGCGGAAAATGTTGTGGGGTGCAGGGATGATGGGGCGGACGGCTCGAGGGGCTAGAGCCCTATAAAAGGACTCCCAACGGAGGAGAAGGAAATCATCCGAGAAACACCTCGAGTTTGGGAGCCCCCATCCATCCCTCTCTCACATTCTCTCCCTCGTTCTCGACTAATAAGAAGACGTCGACGTGCCTCGACTCGATCCTTGACTGGTATCAGAGCTACCTCTGATCGTCGTCTTCACTAGTTGCCGAGGCGGTTGCTTCCTCCTTGAGTCGCACCACCGGCCGCGCTAGTTGCTGCAACCACAACCAACATATTGCAGCAAACCCTAGCACGGGTTCAAGCAGAGATCAACAAAATGACAAGCAAAACCATTGCCACTGAGGTAGGGAAAATTGAGTACCTTAACGGTACTAGTTACGAATTATGGAGTAGAAAGATCTACTATGGCTTGTTGTACGATAGTATACACACGATCATAGACAAACCCGACCCAACTTTATCTGATAATCCGACTATGGAGGAAATTAGGTCCCGCAAACAGTGGGAGAAAACATATAATAGGGCTAGGAGTTTTATGCTGACCCACATGGATCTGAACTTGATTCGGGTCTTTGAGACCTGCGAATCATCTTACGAGCTCTGGACCATGGTCAAAGAGAAATATCACTCCAAATCGGATGTGAGTGTCCAGCTTCTTCTACACAAGTACAACTCGTTTAGAATGAAGGAATCTGAAAGCATCCTCGAGCACGTGAACAAGATGATCGTGATGGCCAAGGATCTTGCGGCTGCTAATTGCGCGATTCCGGAGAGGATGCTGATCACAACCATATTAGGAACTCTCCCACCGTCATTCGACATGGTTGCCACATCTCTGCGGATGAATGGCAATATTAAGTCTGTGACGAACCTACCTGCACAGTTGGCAATTGAGCAGGGCCAGGACCTCTCTAAACAAAGATCGAAAACTGAGATCTTTGAGGTCGAGGAAGAAGAAGAAGCAAATGTTGTACATGCAAAGAAAAGGCTAGGCCCCTCCAAGGCGAATTTCAAGGGAAAGAGTGGGAAATGCCCACGCGGCTCTTACTACGGTTGTGGCAAATATGACCATTTCAAGGTCAATTGCCCCAACAAGAAGAAGCCAGGAAATTCTAAAATGCTTGAAAACAAAGGCAAAAAGAAAATGGAATTCGCGGTTGTCGTGGAATGCAACTCCGTCGTCACGGACAGTGACGGATGGTGGATCGACTCTGGAGCAACTAGACACATCGCCAAGACGAAGGAGGGCCTGGTGGACTTCAAGGAGCTGAGCAAAGGCGAACAGAGGATCTTCATGGGGAACAACACCTTCCTGGACATGGAAGGTGTTGGGACATACAGACTTGACCTGGGAGATAGCATTATGGTATTGAATGATGTATTATATGCCCCAGGGATACGTCAGAACCTGATATCTGTCCCAGTGCTGCTCAAAAAAGTCTTCGAAGTTAGGTTTTATAATAAGTGTGTGTCAATAGGCAAGAATAAGAAGGTCTATGCGATGGGAAAGTTTGTGCCCGAGCATGACCTGTTCTGTCTTCCTGTAATAAATTCTAGTGAATCAATGAATGTCGCTTCTGATTATTCCTTTTGTTTTTTTGTCTGATTATGACTTGTGGCACACGACTGGGTCATCCAGGAAATTCTAAGATGGATCAAATGATAAAGGCAAATTTGTTGCCTAAGATCACAGGTGCAAGGACATTGCCCTGCGAACACTGTCTGACTGGTAAATTGACGAGAAGACCCTTCTCAACCGGAATTCGATCAACAGAGTTACTAGGTTTGATCCATTCAGACATATGTGGACCACTGAGCGTCAGCACACATAGAAATAAGGAATATTTTATAACATTCATTGATGACTACTCGAAGTTCTCCTATGTCTATCTCTTAGGAAGAAAGTCGGAAGCACTTGAAATATTGAAGAGATATAAGAGGGAAGTGGAGACAAGATTGGGAAAACCAATCAAGACTCTTAGGACAGACAGAGGTGGGGAATATACCTCAAAGGAGTTTGAGGATTACTGTATTCGGACAGGCATTCGTAGGCATGCTACAATGCCCTATACACCACAACAGAATGGTGTAGCAGAAAGAAAGAACCGAACTTTGATGAATGCGGTAAGTTGTATGCTTTCACACTCAGGACTCTCCAAGAAATTCTGGGGAGAGGTAGTATTGACTGCGAACTACATGCATAACAGGATTCCCACCAAGTCCGTAGAATCAACGCCATATGAAATATGGAATGGTAGAAAGTCTGAGCTGGGCCATCTCCGGAAATGGGGATGTGTTGCACATGTTCTGATACCATGTCAGCTTAGAGACAAGCTAGGCTTCAGGACATTAAAGTGCAGGTTTATTGGATATAGTGAGAATTCTAATGGATATAGGTTCTTCCACGAAACTAAAGGTCTAATCAAAAGTCGTGATGCGACATTTCTTGAAATTCATCAAAAAAAATTAGCATGAAGTGGAGGAATCAGATCCTCTGATTGTCCTATAAGATAATGAAGACAACTTGAGCATTAGACAAGAACTTGAGGATGATATCGATCATCCAAATGTAGATAATGAACCTATGGAACATGATGATCCTTTAGAGGAAGTGGGTGGACCCACACAACCCACGAGTATAATCGGCAACAAGAGACCCAGAACACGGCCCACGTGGATGGAAGATTACCATTTCTATGGATGCGAGGCATCATGTTACACCGTGGATGAGGATGTCGCGGATTGTACAGATCCCATATCCTTTGATGAAGCTATGGCTTCGTCTGAGTCGGAATCATGGTCGACCGCCATGAGAGATGAGTTGTACTCAATTGAGCTAAACGGTGTTTGGGAATTATGTGATTTGCCAGAAGGTAGGCAATCCATAGGATGTAAATGGGTATTCAAGAAAAAGTACCGAGTTGATGGTACAGTTGACAAATACAAAGCTAGATTAGTTGCCAAGGGTTATACTCAGTAAGCAGGAATAGATTTCCAGGAAACCTATTCTCCAGTAGCTAAGTTTGCATCCATTCAGATGATCTTAGCCATAGTCACATATATGGATTTGGAATTGTTCCAAATGGATGTGAAGACGACCTTCCTTAATGGAGAATTAAAGGAGGAGATTTATATGCGACAACCTGATGGATCTCAGGTTGAAGATCAGGAGAAAAAGGTTTACAAGTTAAGAAAGTCATTATATGGCTTGAAGCAGTCTTCACGACAATGGTATCTCAAATTTCATGAGAAAGTTATCCAATTCAGATTTGTTTCAAATAAATTAGATAACTGTGTGTATGTCATGAAGAGTGGGAGCGGTTTTGCAATCATGTCATTATATGTTGATGACATTCTGCTTGCAGGTAATGACATACAAATGCTCAATGAAATCAAACAGAAATTGAGCAATGAATTTGAGATGAAGGACATGGGCGAAGCATCCTATGTTCTTGGAATTCAAATAATAAGAGACAGGGACTCAAGGACATTGTGCCTTAGTCAGAAAAGATATTTGCATACTATATTAAGAAGATTTGGAATGTAGAACAACACTCCAACTCCAATACCACTTGTGATGGGAAAGAGACTCAGTAAGAGTGTCCCGGAAAGGGACAGAAACCTTTAGATGTACGACATGCACAAGCGGTGGGTAGTCTAATGTATGCAATGATGTGTACTCGACCTGATTTAGCTTACCAAGTAAGCTTAGTCAGTAGATATCAAAGCAATCCCGGTCCAGCACATTGGGAAGCTGTAAAGAGGATTCTTCGATATCTGAAAGGGATATTACATCTGAAACTTGTGTATCAAGCAGAATCGCTTGAAGTGGTAGGATACTCCGATGTCGATTTCGGAGGGGATGTGGATGATAGAAAATCCACATCAGGTTACATGTTCATGTTTGGTGGTGCAGCCGTTTCTTGGGGTAGCAAGAAACAAGGATGTGTATCTCAACATACACAGGAGGTTGAGTATATTGCATGTAGCATGGCCACCACTCATGCTGTATGGATCATGCGTTTTCTAGAAAATCTAAGCCTCGAATTGGTCAAAGGGCCAATTGAAATGTATTGTGACAATCAAGCTGCGATAAGCATGATTAATAGTGGGGTTAATAGTTCTAAAGGAAAACATATTGAGATCCAATATCACTATATACAAGAGATAGTGGGGAAGCAAGAAATCATGGTAACCTGCATACCTACCAGTGACATGTTGGCTGATTCCTTTACCAAGGGAATAGCAACAGGAACATACATTAAACATGTTGGTTTAATGGGACTCAAGAATGTATGAGTCAAGGAAGAGGTTTCATAGATAATGATCCTCATATGATAAATCTCCATCTATACACTACACGAATAGTGGGAGTGTAAAGTCTTTGACCACTACGATCAAGTGGGAGATGAAGAACAGGTCCAATGACTGCGTGGTCATGAACCGTCGCCGACCATTGCGTAGCCGGCGGTTGTGGCAGTTGCACAAGGACCGAGTCTCACGTGAGACTCGCGTGAAATGGGCGTGGGAGGAGTGGCGCGGACTATGCGAGGGGCACAACACATCATATAAATACATATCCATATGGAAGAGGAAGAACATAGAACAGACGATTACCTCACATAGGGAGCCCTCTCCCAAACCATATCATGCGGATTTTATGCAACTACGACCTCTTTTATGAATTTGAGTAATGATTTCATAGACGGAGTGTTTTTTCAAATACAACGGTGTGGGTGGTAAAGGGTGTCATCTAGCACCTCTTCTGTTTTGGTATATGATGCTTTGCTGGAAACAATGTTAATAGCAAGAGACTTGCAATGAGTTGCCGCTCATGGTGATGATACAGTAAGTGTTGTAGGTGCAACATAACAGGTGGTGTCGTGACAGGTGTTGTAGTGTAGCAGGTTCTATAGCAGGTGCACCACTACAGCAGCACTCGATGAACTGCTATGGTGTTTAGGCCATAGTAGATGCGCCACATGAGGTACAACATGTGACATGCTACAACATTCCCTTAGGTGGCTAACTACAAATGCTTAAATGTGTTCCAGCGCTTCTGGAGAGCTCCAATTGTCCTGTCGGTCACTCCTTATGTTTTTCTCTCCAACGAGAAGAACCAAACATTTGAGAGAAGTACATAGCATAGAAATTAGGGTAAAAACCTTGTGTACCTTAATGTCACTCCAATCGCCCCTGTGTGGGTCCGATTAGATCTCTGGAGAATCCTTCGTGTGGTTCTTGGATTGTGGGACAATGTAGGAGAAGTAAGGAGGCATAGCGGCTATGCCCTATTTTGAGGAGTGCTACAGATTTGGCTTCAACTTTAGGTGGTTTCTTTCTTTCTCCTCCTGTTACCTAGTTTAGTGGTGTTCCTGGATTGATATACAATTCATCCCCAACTATAGTGGAATGGATTGGATCAAGAAGGTCTTGTTGTTTTTTCCTTCTTATTTTTGAGTGTTTCCACATTACAATCGATGTGCGTTTTGTGCTTGATGTTTTTTCTTATGATTTCTTTTCTTATATTTGCTCGTAATAGCTACTTGAATTTGTCATTCGTCTTAGATAGAAGTCTAAGCTTCCATCCCACTTGCTTCCGCAAGAAGAGTTACTTGTGATCTAACCATACCAATTTGTGTCAGATACAATGAAGGGATAATGATTAAGTTGACAAGCATAACTGACAAATCTAAAAAGCAAAGATGGAGTGTATTTTGCACGACAAGGACCTACATGATTTGGTGAAGGGGGATGCTACCAAGCCACAAGAAATTTTGTTGGAGTTTGGACAAATCTGAATAGGAAAGGCGTCGTAATTATCAAGAAGTGGTTAGATTTGTTTGTGTTCCACCAATTTGCAAAATAGATAAATGCTAAAATGTTATGGGAAAAGTTGGCAGAGCTATATGAGTAGAAGATCACCACAAACAAACAATTTTTGATATGGAAGCTTGTAAATATGAAGTATAAGGATGGGGGAATTGTTGCAGAGTGCTTGAATGAGTTCTAAATCCTTATCAACAAATTGAGTTCCATGAGCATGATGTTAGATGACGAGCTACATGCGCTTCTTCTACTAGGTTCTCTACCAGATAGTTGGGAGACACTGATAGTCTCTATAGCAACTCTATTATGGATAGAAAGTTGACCATGACTAAGGCCAAGAGTAGTCTCATGAACTAGGAGATCATACGTTGATCATCAAGAGATGTCTCATCCTCTTTTTCGCATGTGTATGCAGTTGAGAGAAATGACATGTTTATAGCAAAGAAAGAACACATGAGAGGCAGAAATCCATGATCAAGTCAAAGACTAAGGGCAAGTTCCATCACTGCAAGAAGCCATGCCATTGGAAGAAAGGTTGTTGGATCTTGAAAAGAGAACGTGCTAAAGCCAAAAGGACAACAAAAAGAACGAAGGTTAGAATATATCCGTGGTTATATCTGATGACAATGATTATGATGTGATTCTTACTGTGTAAGAGAAGTGCCAACATGCAGACAACGATGACTTAAAGTGGGAGGTTGATGACGTTGTTTATTACAATGTGACTCCATATAGGGAGCACTTCACTTTGTACACGAAAGGTGATTTTGAACAAGTCAAGATGGAGAACAACAATTACTCCAAGGTCATTGGCGTTGGCTTTATCATAGTTGAGATTGTTGAATCAAGAAATTTTGGGTTTTAAAGATTAAAGTTAATATGCAATGTCATTGCAACCCGAAAAATCCCTTAACAAAAATTTATTTACTTCTCAAGCAAAATTAAATAAATAAAACGTAGCAAGAGAAAATTGTTATTTAATTTACATGTATAGCTAACATGATCGAACTCAGAGAGGCTACAAAAATCCTTTGGGTTATTTTATGTAATGAAAAATCAAATGAAAAGAATAAAGGAATCTCTATGCACACTATACTTATTTTTTGTATTTTTGTATTTTTAATGAAATTTTAGTTTTATAATTTTTATTTGGTTTTCTGATTTTTTATTTTTTTTATTTTTTATATTTTGGGAAAGTTTTTTTTAAAAACAATGGAATAATTAAAGAAAAATAAAACAAACACACTCTACTAATCTTTTTTGTATTTTTCACATATATCAAAAATAACCAAAAAAATAAGCAAAAATTATTTTTGGATTTTCGATAGTTTCCTAAGGGTTTTTATATTTTTTCAGAATTTTTCACAATTTTTAAATCCCTTAAATAAATCTAACATAAAAAATAAAATAAACAAAAAATAAACTGACTGTTTTGGATTTTTAAAATATCAAATAAAATCAAAAATAGATGAAAATGTATAGAATAAAGATATAATTTTTATGTTTTCCATAAACCAATTTTATAATTTTTTTTGGATTTTTAAATAATGTATATGAACTTTCAATATTTTTAAGAGATTTATTATTTTTATGGATTTTATGAGGATAAAAAATGCAAAAATGGATAAAAATTAAAATGAAACAAAAGAAACAAATAGAATTTTTTTAGAATTTTCAGAAAGATTTTTATAATTTTTATTGATTTTTTGATGCAAATAAGCAATTTTTATGAGGTTTTTGAATTTTAAAAATAATAAAATAATGAAAATGAGAAATGCAATTATTGAATTCAAGATGAATGTAACAGGAGGCTAGATCATTTTTTGTAGAATTTTTAAAGTGGTTTTGATTTTTTTATTTGATTTTAATGTGCAAAATTGATGTAGACTCACAGGGATTGAAATGCAATTATTTAAAGTTTTAATACTAAACAATAACAACTAAACTAAGTGCAAGGTATTTTTTGTAAATTCCCCAAGAAAACATGTGCCAAGGCAAGTGCGCCTCATTGGACTGGACATAAATGTAAATCAAATAATTTCAAGGTCCAATTAATAACTCAAAATTGCAGACAATATATTGCAAATTACCCAAAAATCATGTATTGCACGCGCGTTACAATTCAAGCTGGACTTAAGTACAACTAAAATAAAGATGAAGGGCAAACATGTAAATGTTTAACACTTAACAAACAGATACATGTCCGATGGGGACTTATTTGAAAATAAAATAAAGAAAGGGTTTCATGCGCAAAAGTACCCTTAAATGACGTGGCACGAGGAGCGGCTCTGATGCTCTGCAGAATAGATCGGACGGTGTAGGTTGCTCATGCATGAAGGGCTTCGATCAAATCTGGAGGCTTTAATCAACGATCGAGCTTTGGGGCAACTTCAAAGGCTGAGATCACAACTTGGACGAATGCTCTTGATCGTGTGGTGTTGTGTACCTCTGGAAGAACTGGGAAGCACAATGCGTCCGGTGAATTTCAATCAAGCAAATCTTGGTCGTCCTCTGCCTCAATCAACTGCTAAATGGTGGAACGTCTTCTTGAGATCCTCCTCTATCGATCAATGGGAACAATGGAGTTTGAAGATCTTCAAGCGTGGATCTGGGGGTTGATTTAGGTTCAGCTTCAGGTGAACCCTCAAATTCTGCTCCTTTGCTCCGATAAGCATCTTTAGACATCCAAATGGAAACTTATGCTCGGAGGTATCCTCCGTCCTATAAGTTAGGTGCAAATCATAGAAGATGGAGGATGGATGGGGGTCTCCAGCAACGATGGTCAGAGGGGAGACTGTGCCTCAGATCTGGAAGGATACAAGGGTGTTCATATAATGGAAGAGCTGGAGAAGGGCCAGGTGAATGTATTGGCGTGGTAGGAAGTAGTAGATGACGATCAGAAATCCTCTGATCATGTAGATCAAAGATTAGCAATGATGATCTGATCTAGGTGATTTAGATGAAATTAAAGCGAAAAAGAAATGCTAAATCAAAGAATAACTACCTATGTTACCTACGGAGAAGGTAGAGGGGTGGATTCGCCTCGATCTGCGATAGACGATAGATGGGCGAAACTTTACGATGGAAGTCTCCGGCGAAGTGCTGGATCACGGCGTTTGGCGCTCCTTCTCATGTTCTCGATTGGAGGACATATCCTCTGTCACTGGAGGTTATCCCATGTCACTCAATCTCAGATGAAACGGGGCCAAAGTCCGATCAAACCCTCGTCAGAGGTGGAAGTGTAATATTTATAGGGTGAAGACATGTGTCGGTTTGAATTCAAAATGGGCGACATCAGAGGCATGGTTGGTGGATCTAAGACGTTGGCGATGAAGTTGACCGACGTGGCAATAATTATGGAGAAGTGTGACACCCTCGGATTCGTGTACCCATTTATGTCGCATCTGCAATACCACATTTTGCTTAAAGATCGCACTAAGTAATGAAATTTTGAGAAAATTTTTCTCGTTTGATATGACATTCACATTTAATGAATAAACCACATTGACAAGAAGAAGAAGTGCCACTAATATTTCGTTCATTTCCATATAACATTACATGTAACAAAATAATGTATTACAATGTACATGTATATATCAAAATATATGACTGAAGAGGAAGGAAGCATATTACATCATAAGCTGAACCAAAAACTAGAACAAAAGAAATCATACCGTCTAGAGTATACACTATCAACAAAAGTCATCAACCTGCTACTGTGTTGCAGGCTCCTAGTTGATCAAAACATGTAGGGAAGAAGAGGTATCAGTGAGTGCTGGTACATCCAAATTTCATATTATAAAATAAGCAGGCATTTAATCTGGAAACAAAAGAAACAAGAAGAAAGGCCTAACAACCAAAAGTTACAACTACTTATTTTGAAAAAGATGTTTTTATGCTACTGATATGGATGTTTCAAGATTTTCTCATTACCTCCCGTATGTCATATAATCTCTCGTTGTGACTATATGTAATAATTTTCGTAATTGCTTTATAGCCTTATATATATGTGTGTAATTAGTTTGTGACTCATATGTATTATATATCCATATAATTATTAATTCCTTGCTATTTATA
Organism: Ottelia alismoides; assembly: GCA_037367405.1. Taxonomy (NCBI): domain Eukaryota; kingdom Viridiplantae; phylum Streptophyta; class Magnoliopsida; order Alismatales; family Hydrocharitaceae; genus Ottelia; species Ottelia alismoides. The sequence continues at coordinate 157,628 of JAZKJV010003908.1, forward strand.
AAACTAGAAATATAAAGTTTTATAATGAGGATGATTTAGGTTTTGAACTTATTCTTAATTCTATTTAAATTCTTAAGTTTAGAGGATAGGTTGTGGTCTTGGTCTTTGTGTGACCTCATACTATGACTCTATGGCATGAAAAAGTGCCTTAGGATTGGGGTGCCTCTGCAGGCATGCGGTGTTGCATAATGCATCCTAACTAAGTTCCCAACACATCCACTTAACTTAATTATAATCAACTCTAGTCAAAATAAGTTACACTCAACTTCCTTTCTTAGACAAGATCTATAATGTTTCTCTCGGAGTTCAATTGAAACTCCCCCAAATGTAACTCCAGATGATTTCAGATGTAACATCGCCAAACCTATTTGGCGAAAAAGTAATTAAAACTCAAGCGGTGAGATAGCCTCCTAAGAAGCTCTTCCGTCTCACCCTCTACTTGGAAGTACGGTCCAATAGAGGGAAAGGTCTACTCCAAAACTACGCCTCAGAGACGGGTGAGAGAGACTCTTCGGAAAAGTCGCTCTAGAAACCGGCCTGACTAGTACGGGAAAACAAGCTCGTACGAAAAACTAAAACCGAGGATCCCCTGCATGGTTATCCTAAAACAAAGGGTCAGCGCAGATGGTCAAAAGTCGAGATCCCAACGAGGCGTAAAAACAGTGCGAGCTCACGTAAAAACTATAAAAGGACTTGGATCCTAGATCCGCGTACTTGGCGGTCGCTGCCCTAACTGGGCTTCCTTTCCTCCGTCCAGTTGAGGGTCACTGCACCCTCACACGGTCAGGTACAAAGGTCACCATGACCGGCATCCGCCATTATTAGTGATAATAATTCCAATATTTTCCCCATTTTAACTACTCATTTCTTTCTCAGCCATTTCATTGGTTGTCCATACAGATTTTGGTCTCTTTTTGTCATAATTTTTAGTCTTGGTGATGAATATATGAATAGTAGAGTATACTTCAAGAATTAATCGATTTAAGATTTCTACAATGATCTGTTAGGACTACTACCTTTGTGATGATAGAACATGTGTATTTTACTTTAGAGACATTCCATACCCATAGTTCATTAACTCGAGGAACATTTAAATTTTTTTTAAAAACTAAATTTCTTCTGTCGTTCTAATCCATGCTGACTGATACCACGAACACCATAAATTTCCATCTATAGTATCTTGATTCATTAATGTATTTTGATAATAAACTTGTTATTATGTAATTAATATTTAGAAGGAAGCTTTGAAGAAATTTATATATAACTACGTCGGATTATGTAGTGTCGAGATTTGAAAAAGATATATGTGAAACTCCTTATATATTTTACTCAATTGCTAATAGTTTACTCTTCAAAGTCATGATGATTGTTTCCATGCCTAAATAATGTTTCTAAATGAAGTGTATAATGTAGCTTACCACACATAAGGTAAGGACATCCTTTGTTTCTAAGTTTTAACTATTTAATTTATGTCGATGTGTTTAAGGGGTAGGATCTGTTTCCGGTGTTACGTGATTTCTTTGCCACTTAATCTCTTCTTCATTTCACTTATAATTTATCTGATGTTTGATTAAAGGCCAAATCAGTGGAACAATAGGTATACAGACAGGGATAATAATGGCTTATTCTTGGTTGACTCGTTGTATTCAAAACATTAAACTCTTCACAAGTTCAAACAGTCAGCAATACTTGATACCTATTAATTGATCATCATCAGTCATCATAAAAATTTTTGACCCATAGCCTCAATTTTTTTGATAGAAGAAACCAGACCCTCTAATGAAGAAAGCTTTCTTTGAGGCTAAGCTGGTTTCTAATTTAGATAAGAAATATCCTTAAAGCTAAGCCGATTTCTATTTAGATAAGAAAAATCAATATAATCTTAATCGAATCAACCAAGTTAATTTAATAACTTGTTTAATTTATAGATAAAACCAGCTAAATAATAATAGATTAACAGATTTGGAATTTTGTCACCAATAACTACCAGATCTGGATTTTTTACAAAAGAACTGAGCCTTTGTAACAATATAAAGTGAACATGCAACAATCTGCACAATACTTATACTCATAAGAGTGAGAGAGAGCTTCAACGAGAATAATTGTTCTTTTTAGATCTAAATCATGGTTACATCGATTCAACGGTTATAATGGCAATAACATGAAACTTGTTCTTAATTGATAATATCATAAACAATGTGATATTTGCAGTCTAATGATCTGGTTATGTGACATTTTACAGTCTAATGATCTGAATATGTGACATTTTTCAATATAATGATCTGAATATGTGACATTTTACAATCTAATGATCTTATTGCATCACCAATAAACAAGAAGAAAAGAAAAGAAAGAGGGGTGAATGGATTACATGCATAGAATCAATAAAGGGGAGGGGGATCGTACCTCATTAGATATCTTCAAATTGGAAATGACGAGTAATTAGAGTTGAAATCAGGAGCAAGAATCAACAGTAGAGAGCTGCAAATTTTTTTCTTTTGAAGCAAATGGAGTTCTGTGGACCTTCGATCGCGGATTGAGGGGAAAAATGTCAACATATAGAGAGAAGAAGAGTTTAGAGGAAGCTCTCACATTGGGGATGTTTAAGGTAAAAAGAAGGCAACTTGGTGATATTTATAAGGGAAATGGGGGCTTGGGGTGTAGCCAAATGGATTGGAAAGAAGGTCAAATTGGAAGAAATTTGGAGAGATAAGTGGATACTTTTGGATTTTCCAAGCGACTATTAAAAAATATTTTAAATTTTATTTTAGTAAAAAATTCTCTTTATTTGATATACAAAAGTCGACCTTATTAGTGCCTCGAGCATCGAATTTTGACGCACAATCTCTCATTGTGATCATCTCTGAACGACGATCAATATGAGTATAATATTGATATACTTCCGATCGGGTTTGGATGCCCGAGATTTTCGAGATACAATTTTGGTGCGGGGATAAATTATACGATTTAAAAATACCAAATGACCTCTGATTGACAAACGGTCGATCATTGGTCTTGTTTTGTCAAATCGGGTTTAATGGTGGTCTCGGTTTGTTTTACAGTTTCGGAATTTGTGTCACGACTTTTTCAGGCACGCATTATGATGCAACCAGTTTTTAGTCGATTTTCCCCGAACTTCTTTTGACTCGTGATCAATTGATCGATCTAGGTTGTTTGGCATTGACCGACAACTTTATTGGGTTAATCGGGCCATAATCAGGTCGGGTTCGAGTTGCGTGGATCCGGATGTTACAAATAAAAAACCTCAAAGGGAGTCTCGTCCTCGAGACTCGAGTCAAGGTCATTAGGTGCCTTGTTTGAATTTCATAGGGCCATAAAAACCTTAAAGGATTTTGAACCCATAAAAACCTCAAAGGAAAAACAAGTCATATTTTTAACATGTATCTAATTACAAATGCTTGTTTTGATGATTACCTTAGAAAAGCTGCAGATATCTTTCCCGCAATATCAACTTCGATCTCCCACGTCGCCTCTTTGATGCCATGTCGGTGCCACAACACCTTGACCAATGGGATTTCTTTGCTTCGGAGCTTGTTGACAGCATTGTCTAGTATTTGCACTTTCCTCTCCTTATATGTCAAATCTGGCTCCACATCAAGATTTTTGTAGCTGATGACATGCCGAGGGTCGTGCACATACTTATCCTTAGGTTGGAAACATGAAATACATCGTGGATGCCTCAAAGGTGTGGGGGAAGGGCTATTCGGTAGGCCACTTTCCCCACTCTAGCTAAAATATCGAATGGTCCAACATATCGCGGCGCCAACTTGCCACGAATGCCAAATCTCTATATTCCCTTCATGGGAGATATTCGAAGGAATATCCAATCTCCCACCTGCAATTTACAGGAATGTGTTCAGATTAAGTTGAAACTTATTAAGTCATATTTGCCAAAGGAGTAAGAGAAGAGGATTGGATACTTGAAACTCCAAATCTCTCTTATGACGGTATGCATAGCTTTTCTGGCAGCCTTGTGCCATCAGAAGCTTCCGTCTCACAAGATCAATAGCTCCTGCAGTCTCCTCCAAGAGATCTACGGAGTAGAGAGCATGATCACCTACCTCACACCAACTGAGAGGTGTGAGGCATCTTAGCCCGTATAGGGCTTCGAATGGTGCCATGCCAATACTGGAATGACAACTTTTGTTGACGTGATTCTGTTAAAGGCAAATGGTCCTTCCATGACCAGTTCCACTCCAAAGCACATGCACGAAGCACATCCTCTAGAGTTTGTATGGTGCGCTCACTCTGTCCATTTGTCTACGGATGATAAGCAGAACTCATCTTTAGCTCTGTCTGTAGTGCTGACATGAAATGATGCCAATAATGCGAAATAAACCTCGAATCTCTGTCAGATACCACCTCTTGTGGTATACCATGTAGCCTAATGATGTTCTGCACATATATCTTGGTCAATATGGATGGAGTGTAAGTCGTGTTGACAGGTATGAAATGGACTGACTTGGTCAACCTATCAACAACGACCCAAATAGAATCATGGCATCCTGGTGTCTTCGACAAACCTGTGACGAAATCCATAGAGATACTCTCCCATTTCCATTCGAGAATGGGGAGAGACTGCAGTAATCCTGGTCATCTCATGTGCTCATCCTTGACCATCTGATAGGTCATACATCTGCTGACATGTTGCACCACATCGTGCTTCATCCCATCCCCCCAGAAATGTCGACGCAGATCACGATACATCTTTGTGCTACTGGGATGAATGTATAATCGTGAACTGTGTGCCTCATCAAGAATGTCTCTACGCAACTGCTCGTCATTGGGCACAATGACCCATCCTGCCTTCCATAAAATAGACTTTGCCATAACAAAATCGTCAACCTCATCCTTAACGGCGTGCATGTATCTATCTCGAATGCAAGGATCTGTCTTCTGACCTTCGACGATGCGATCCCACAAACTATTGAATCATGGAGGAATGGTAGTAGAAATGGATGCACTCTCCTGAGGATGCCAATCAGTCAATGATGCAAGCATATCCCATGTATATAGCCAGTTCGTTGTACCATCTGCATGAGCTCTCCTGCTAAGTGCATCAGCCACCATGTTTACCTTACTGGGATGGTAAGAGATCGTGCAGTCGTAGTCCTTCAAAAGCTCGAGCCACCTATATTGTCTCATGTTCATCTCCTTCTGATCAAAGATATACTTTAAGCTCTTGTGATCAGTGAAAATATCTAAATTCAAACCATATAAATAGTGACACCAGATCTTCAAGGTGGTGTAATTCCGCTCATGTGGCCTCAATTGTCATGATGCATTTGCAATCACCTGACCTCTCTGCATCATTAGTGCTGCTAGACCTTCTCCCAAGGCATCTGTGTAGACTGCATAGTTTTGAGTGCCTGAAGGAAGAGCAAGAATGGATGTTGTAGTCAAGCTCTCCTTCAGTGTCTTGAAGGCATGTTCGCATGAATCATCCTAAATGAATGGAAATCCCTTCTGCGTCAATCGTGTCAGAGGGTGAACTATACGTGAAAATCCACTGACAAAGCGTCTGTAATAGCCCGCTAATTCGAGGAAGCTCCGAATCTGAGTAACTGTCTTGGGCTGCTCCCAAGACATAACTGCCTCAATCTTCGCAGGATCAACTGCGATACCTACTCCAAAAATGACATGCTCTAGGAATGAGACCTGTGATAACAAGAACTCACACTTGCTCAACTTGGCATATAGCTTGTTCTCCAACAATGTGTCCAAGACAGTCCGTAGATCATTCGCATGATCTTGTTCATTCTGTGAGTATATGAGCACATCATCAATGAACACCACCACAGATTTGTCCAAATAGGACGAAAGATCCAGTTCATCATATCCATGAAAGCTGCAGGTGCATTGGTAAGCCCAAACTGCATCACCACTAACTTATAGTGTCCATAGTGAGTCCTGAAGGCTGTCTTTGAAATATCGAACTCTCGAATCCTCAGCGGATGATAGCCTGAATGAAGATCAATCTTATAAAACACCGAAGATCCTTGGAGTTGATCGAATAAATTATCGATACCCGACAATGGATAACATTTTTTTACTGTTCTCTTGTTCAGTTGCCTGTAATCGATGCATAACCTCATGGATCCATATTTCTTCCGGACGAATAGAATTGAAGCACCCCAAGGTGAAGTGCTCAGCCTAACAAATCGCAAATCAAGTAACTCTTGCAATTGCACCTTCAGCTCTCTCAACTCAGTTGGTGCCATGCGATATGGTGCCATAGAGATCGACTACGTATCTAGTAGCAAAGTGATCTCAAACTCGATCTCTTACTCTCAGAAGGTAATCCTGGTAGCTCATCAGGAAACACATCTGGGTGGTCACATACTACATGGATGTCATGTGCCATCATCTTATGATCAGATACCTCTCAAACAAATGCTAGATAGGAATCACAACCCTGATCAACAAGTCTCTGAGCTCACAACACAGAAATGTTCTCAATCCTGGAGTCGTGTAAAGTACCCTCAAAAGTGAATTCGCGTAGATCCGGAATCCTGAAGATATCCGTCTTCTTAAAGCAATCAACAAGTGCATGATGAGTTGATAACCAATCCATACCTAGAATCAAGTCAACATCAAGTTGTAGAAGTAGACAATATGTGATCATCTCGTGACCGACAATCAGTACTGGCAAGTGCCTAATTATCAGGTAAATGACGAACAATTGGCCACCTGGCCCACGGATGTGATATGGATAAGATAGAGTTTCTGCAACTCTACCTAAAGAAGCTAGTAGCCTCTAAGCAAGGAAAGAATGTGTCGCTCCAGAATCAAATAAAACATGGAAAGGTCGGCCCAAGACTGAGATCATACCATTCACCACAGTAGCTGCTGAACGGGCCTGCTCCTCTGTCACTGCGTGTAACTGACCCCGTATGGCTGGTGCAGTACTGGAACCAGCCACACTGATGAATCTGCATTTCATCATCTTTATTCATTTATTTTAGCTTAAAATACCTTTAAAAAACTTGTATATAATAATAATTCCATTTTCTTACTAACTTGCATCTGTGTGTAAATATTGTACACTTCTTACCATTTTAACCTAAAAAATTAAATAAAGAAAGGAAGGAAAAATAAAGAAAAAAGGAATTGACTGTATATATGTAATAGATACAGGCTGGCCTGAACCCCGAGAGAAGGTCTAGACTTCACCTGACCAACTAGGAATAATGTAGGGGGAGATAGGGTCCTTAATCAGAAAATCCAAAAAAATATATGGTGTGTATATTTGTATATTTACACTATTTTATTTGTACATAAATTGACCTCAAATCAAACAATTTTCAAAACAAAAGTTGTAAATAAAAATTTATCCTAAATAATAAAAATAGTTGCACAATCAAATTATGTACAGAATAAAAGCAAGCACACTTGGAAAAAGCCACTAAGAGATAATTGAAAGACCAATTCCGGCTCCATATGGACTCCGATTGAATCAAACTCACTTCCATTGTATTCTAAATTAAATTATCTTTAAAATGATTGTCATTTCATAACTTTTGGAGTTACGGATGAAAAGTTGATTTTCTAGGGTGGTTTGTGCAATTTTACAATTTATTTGTACATATTGTATTTTGTAAATATTTGTAAATATTTTTACTAATTATTTAAAATAAAAATAAAAATTATAAAACAAAAAAACTAATTTCCTTATTTGACTATGTATATAGTGTACCATATGTATATAGTATATGTATATATTTGCTATTCTTAAATAACCACCACAAAAAGATAAAAAATTAACATTTTTTTATTAAATGTAATTATGTGATGAAAAAAAGTTATTTTTTTATAAATAATTTTAACATTTATCTCTTCTTAGCTCTATCTCAATTCAATTTTTTCTTATCTCTTTATCTCATTTCAAATTTTTGAATTCAAATTCTTATCTTTTCTATTTATATGGCTCCTTCTCCCTCATTCCATGGTGAGAGGAGCCCGGTCTTCGAGAGTCTTCTTGTCGCAGAAGGGTGCCTAGCCTCCGAGCCGTCCGGTGATAGCGAGTCAGCCTTCATCGAGGTGATTAAAGTCTTTTCCACTCTTAAGGTGAGATCCACATTTTCTCGTGTTTTTCTTAGGTTAATCTTAGTTTTATTTTCCGCTCTTTATTTCGTCGTCATTTTTTTCATCTAGATCTTAGAATCCATCACGATTTAGTCCGCCACCGACTCAATTTTTCATTTAATATCTCGATCTATTCACGTTCTTTTCTACCTCACGCGATCTCTCACCTCCGATCACGTACGATGGTCAGAGATCCTGTTCCATCCATCATTTTCCTCGGAACCACACTCGTTCATGTCATCCATTTTGATTTTTAGATCAAGTTGTCTAGCTCCTATCATAATTGTTTATAAATAAAAAATTTTAAAAAACAAAGAAAACATTTTTCCTTCTTTCTTTCTAACATTTATTTCGCAGGAAATTTTAAAAAATAAGAAAAATTTTTTAAAAAAATTTTCATTTCTTTTTTGTCTAAAAAATATAAAAAATTTATTTATCATTTCTGATTTTCAATATAAAAAAATGTCGTGCGCCAGACGTAGGTGGCGGGCCTTCCTCCGTCACCAGCATCCTCCTCCTCATGAGTTAGAGCCACACTCCAGCGCCGTCGAAGCTGCCTGAAGCATCTGACCACCGGCCCGCCATAGAAGCTCCTCTGCCAGACCTTCTCCCATCTCGACGCTGACCATCACAGCGACCACCACCATCTCTCCTGGAACCACCGTGCTCTCGTGACTCCAGCCGCTAACACCACCAGCGCGAACCGTCGGCCGACTTCCATGCAGCCACTACCCGTCTCCGCCAACACATGTGTGGGGGCCGATCTTTAAGCTGTCACACGCTGTCCCACAGCTCATCGACGTTCAAACACCACCTAGAGTAGCCTGCCCAGCCATTGTTTTGCCCCCGCGCCCCCGCGTGAAGTCAGCCCATCTGCGTCGTCATCCTCACCGCCTTTCAGATCCACCTCCATCAACCGAAGCGTGCACCATCCTTCGCAACCTCACGCGCCACCTGCGTGAAGAAGCTTGCGACCGCCAGCAGCATATCCACCACGCAAGAGCACCACCCCTCGTGCTGCATCTCTCGCCCATCAACGACATCAGCCTCCGCCGCCCATCTTCGTGTCGACCGCTTGTTCGGAGGAGAACAAAAGAGGTGGTGCGACACCCTATTGGCTTGGACAAGAAGACAAGAGGGGTGGCGCCCTCGGCCCCCCCTCTTCCCTGTTTTGGCTTTTGAACGAAGGAGATAACAGAGAACCCTAGGGGTCATTAAAAAAAGAGATTTAGAAAAATATGATACACCTCCCCGGACATTTATGAAATTGCAAATGAGCCCCTACATGGAACAGCACGTGCCTTGCACGCGTTTAGCTGGGTAAATTACATTTTACATTCCACGGTTTATTTTTATTATATTTTTCATGCAAAAACTTTAGCTTTTTACATTTTAGTCCTTGAATATCTAGACCTTTATTTTGCTTGCTTTTCTTATTAGAATAAATATTTTTGTTGCTCAATAAATTCCCCAAATGTTATGCTCTTGATGTGTGTATCTTTTTAGCATAATTTTTTCATTGTATTTTATCATTATTTGTTATTATTAAAAAACCAAATAATGCCATTTTCCCTTCCTAAAATTGAAAAATTCATGAAAATTTGAATATTTCTCTAAAAATTCCAAAAAATTAAGTAAGTGTATTTCATTCTCTATTAATTTCTATGCAAATTTCGTGCATTAACTCTTTTCAAAACCCAAAAAAATGAATAGCACCAAAAATCTTTGAAAAATCAAAGAAAGTTCTACAAAAATCTAAAAATTGTCATTTCACTTCCTATTTGTAGATATTTGTTTTTAGTTTAGAATAAAAATAATTGCTAGGAGTTTGGGCATTTAAAATATTTTTAAGTTTCAAATTACTCCAAGTTGTGCACTTTTTATCATTTTTGCCACTGTTTGATTTTAAAAAAAATACAAAAACATCTGAAAATTCTACAAAAATTCCCAAAAAATTCAAAGCCTTTAAAACCCAAAAAACAATCTCTAGATTTTTCTGAGCATTTTTTATATAATTGAAAAATACAAAAAGAGTGTGGTGAGCATATTTCTTTTCTTGTGCATATTGTTCATTATTTGAAAATTTAAAAAAATGCAAAATTTAAATCACTAAAAGTTTAAAAATTAGAAAATAAAAAAATAGAAATAAAATATAAAAAGATAAAAAATCCATAAAAACCAAGGATAGTTTGCCTTTGAGATTCCTGCTTTTTCTCTTAATTGATTTCTCGTCGATTAATTAAATAACCGTCGGGAATTGTTTCCTTCCTGAGTTCGATTATTTCTGCTATACAGATAAATAAGTAGCAAAAAATTCTCTCGCTTCATTATTCTTGTAATTATTTTTGTAGCTTGAGAAGAAAAAGATTGCTTGTTTGTTGACGCTTGATTGGGTCGCAACGACATTGTTCGTAGTTAATATAATCAAAACCTTATCATAAAACTCATCAACACACATTCTGCATCTGTCTCTGTTGCTGCCTCCTGAAGTTGGAGTTCCTGCCACGGAAACTCCCTGAATGCTATGCATGTGGCTGTGACTGTGAAGGTTGTGGCTCACCAGAGCTCTGGGAACACTGATGCCGGTAATGTCCCCACTCATGACATAAGTAGCATCGGACTGGCCGAGTAGATGGAGTGGTCATGTCTGCTCTCCGCGGAGTCGGTCCTGCTAGGGGTCTGTCTACTCTCTTGGATCCAGATGGTCATGCTGAATCTGTGCCACGTCCAGCTAGTGATCCTCCTAAAGTAGTCGATGGAGATGAGCGAGCACAGCCTGAGAAGATTGAACCAGTAGGTCGGAAATGCCTAGCTGACCTCTGCTGTTGAAATGGTCAACAAATCGGCTCAAAAGATCATTGTAGTCTAGACGCTTCTCCAGACGAGCTCCCAAAACATCACTCTCTGATGTCCTCGAACTTCTCCGCTACATCAGTAGCCTTGGAGATGGAAGTGATGTGCAATCTGGCCAACTTCTCCTATACCTCCTCTCGCATGCCACCGATGAACTTTTCCAGATTCGCTTTTGGAAATGCGGCAGCTGCTGGTGTATGTCGAGACAACTCGGTGTATCTGACGAAGTAATCTCTGGCTGTCATCTGTCCCTTACGAAGCTCTACCAAAAGTTGACGCTAGGACTCCTTCCACTTCACAGAAAAGAAGTGGGATCTGAACCTTATCTCAAAATCATCCCATGTAGGCTCTTGGCCTAACTCAGAAACTACATCATCCCACCATCTCTTAGCAAAGTCTGTCAATGAGTACTCCATGAAAGATAGCCACGTGTCTCGTGGCACGCGAATCATCCTATACACCTTCATCACCATCTTGAGCCACTGCTCAGCAACATCTGACGTACCGGTGCCCTTAAATATGGGCACATTGTCCCGCTGGTAGGAAGTGAAGATCGACTGGAGCATGTGAATGGCAGAGTACTCATGTGCACCCTCATCTGCAAAGTCAACAGAGTCATGCTCCCTTTCAAAGTCTCCATCCTCCTCAGCTCCATGCTCTGGTAACTCCTCAAGTGGATCATCGAAATGAGGCTGTTATACATCTACTAACTGTCGTTGGTCCTGGCGTGTGCCGTCATGAGATGGATGGTAGGTGGAATCTGACAGCTCCTCAAATCTTATCTCTATATCAGTCTATCGGTCTGCAATCTCAGTGTGCTATTCCAGAATCTAGTCCTGTTGGCCTCTCATAGCAGCCCGCTACTGAAGGTCGGTGAGAGCAGTCGGTATGTGTACCAGCTGGCCAGTCGTCTCCTGGCCTGGTCGGGATGTCATGGCTCTGCATGAGAATCATTTTAAGTCATAAAAATGCCATTCACATATACTTATTATATATGCTTTTTCTCTTCTTGAGATATAATATGAAAAATAATGAAATTGGTGACATTTGTGGTTGAATATGAATGTCATATTTCCCTTCTCATACTCACAACAAGTTGAAAAACTGTCACTATTTGAGAACTTAATGCGATCAGTATTATAATACTACGAATGTGCGTATTAAGGTACCACGGTTCTGATACTAAACTGTGATGCCCTCGGATCCGGGTACCCGTTTATGTCGCATCTGCAATACCACATTTTGCTTAAAGATTGCACTAAGTGATGAAATTTTGGGATTTTTTTTCTCATTTGATATGACATTCACATTTAATGAATAAACCACATTAACAAGAAGAAGAAGTGCCACCATTATTTCATTCATTTCCATATAACATTACATGTAATAAAAGAATGTATTATAATGTACATGAAGATCTCAAAATATATGACTAGAGAGGAAGGAAGCATATTACATCATAAACTGAACCAAAAATTGAAACAAAAGAAATCATACCATCTAGAGTATACACGATCACCAAAAGTCATCAACCTGCTACTATGTTGCAGGCTCCTTGTCTGCCAAAACATGTAGGGAAGAAGAAGCATGAGCAAACGTTGGTACACCCAAAAATTAATATTATAAAATAAGCATGTATTTAACCTGGATACAAAAGAAACAAGTAGAAAGTCATAACAAAAAGTTACAACTACTTGTTTTGAAAAAGAAGTTTTCTTGCTACTGATATGGATGCTTCAAGTTTTCCCATTACCTCTCGTATGTCATATAATCTCTCGTTGTGATTATATGTAATAATTTTCATAATTGCCTTATAGCCTTATATATGTAATTAGTTGGTGACTCATATGTATATATATCCATATAATTATTAATTCCTTGTTATTTATAAAACTAAAATAAAACATTTTATAATGAGGATGGTTTAGATTTTGAACTTATTCTTAATTCTATTTAAATTCTTAAGTTTAGTAGATAGTCTGTGGTCTTGGTCTTTGTGTGACCTCAAGCTATGACTATAAGGCATGAATGAAGGATATGGGATAATCCTCAAGCGCATCACGGAAGCGTGGGCGTCGTATCGAATACGACGAGGAACGACTAGTCGCACTAGTTGTTCTATGCAACGGAATTTAAAAACATTTTCATGCGATGAAACCGCATTATCCAAGAACACTTCTCGGATTGTTTCGTCTAAACCACAAACAAGTAATAGGATTACCTCTTGAAGCGTGGTTGCAATCGAGTCTCTAAACGAAGAGACCTCCTGTCTCAAGTCCGATCCGACGGAGGAGACGCTTGCGACCGCGGGGATGAATCGCATGCTTCTCGCAATCCATGTTGATGATCCAAGCGGCGGATCTCCTGATCTCGATACACGAGATCCGACGTCTTCTTCACGAGCGAGGCACACCGAAGGAGATGAAGATCCACGAGCAAACAATCAGGCAGCATAACGACGACGCTACAGCGATGGAGACTCTCTCTAGGGCATCCATGGTGGACGGCCATGAGAGGAAGAGAGAGGGATGACATGTAGAGAGAAAGAGAGATAGAAAAACTTATGTTCTCTTGTGTGTAGAGAAGAGCAAAGGGGTGCCCTTTTATTTATATTATTTTGATTTGTGTTGGTAAAAACCAACAACAATTAATTTAATTTAGATTAAAATATATTGATAAATAAATATAAATCAATCTCAAAATTAAATCAACATATGGAGATAATGGAAAGGAGAATGCCTCCTTCCATGTATATGGAGTGGATGGCCACCCTTTCCTAATAGGAATTGGTGGTCGCCCCTTCCATCAAATATGGAAGGAGGCTCTCAAATATAATCTTCTTAGATTACATAACTCCATGTATCTCCAATTTTACAACAACAATTATTGTAAATTATTCTACAAAAATAATTCATAATTATTTCGAGAATATTGCAATCTTGCCATTGGAAATTTGCAAATCATATTCACAACCTAAAATAAAATGTAAATTACATTTTCAATTTAATGATAATGTGAATCTAATTCACATCAACATTTAATTAACAAATGTAAATTACAAATAGCTCTCATACATTATAAATCACATTTACAATATATATGATTAATATGGATAGTGTTATCTACATTATTCATGTCCATGATAATTAAATCATATTTATTCATCTTGGATCTCTATTCTCATGTGCCCAAATAATGTGAATCACATTCACATTATTCACATCTTTGATAATCAAATCTCATTTAATTATCTAAGATAACTCTCTTTATAATATGAATCAAATTCATAATATTCGTGATAATTAAATCACATTTAATTATCCATTTTCTCAATGCTCGGATACATATATCAACAATGAAATTATCCTGAAATCTTTCAAGGATAATGCGCTTTCTCCACGAATACTTGGAGATAAGGATAGGGTGATTGTATTGTTCCACGTATAGTGACTTGGATATTGAAATCACATCTCAAATCCAGATCTCAGGCCTCCCATAGAAGCTTGATTAAATCAAGACTGCAAATCTAATCTTCTCATTGCATCTGAATCACATTCAGATTAATGCACAACATTTGGACTAAGATTAGATTACTTCTCTACTGAGAGGGTCACTAAAATCCAAACCCGTTTCATCACTCCCTAGGAATGGAAGCGTCATAGTTATACAACCGTTTATGATGACATCACCCTCAGGTATTCCCAATACGTGTACATCCTGCATACTGGAAGACCCAGAATAATACCAAAGTATAAGATCAATTTTACATTGTCTACTTCAGGGATTTATCATTAAGTTTCTCATTAGATCATTGGGAGTTGGCATCGATCATATACTTTCCAAAAGCATATATCATACCCAAGTGTTGATCATATACATTCCAAAAGTATATATATCAAACCTATAAATTCAGTCAAGCTTCCAAAGCGAGACGACCGTGCACGGAATTTGATCTTCCCAATATATCATGAGTGAGGTCATGTCTTCTGGTTCAGTAATGAACCTGTATGATCCCTTTGAGAGATCGTATTACTCATATGCCCTTGCATGCACACCAGCACGTTGGTGTATAGACCTTGATTAGGTCATCAACCTATTGGTCTGCCAAATGTACATACTAAGACATATAGTAACACATATGTCTCCGGTCAGAGGATGCGTGCCTATATCATGACAACATAGGATATAGGACTTTGCTTATCTCAATCTCGTTAAGTCAACTCTTTGACCTAACTAATCTGACACCTCCGAATCTCTATTCCTATGTAGAGGACCTGCATCAAGAGGTCGGTCAGATATCAGCCTAACTGAGAAAGGATTGCCATCTCCTACTCAGGCTGGAGATCATCTCTTAACAATCATTTGATGGTGCTTGATGAGTCCTCAATCTAACTCTTTAGATGTTCATCTAAGCACCAACCTCTATGATTCGATATTTGAATCAAAAACTGTATGACATCAAGATGGCCATGGTACATAACCCTAATTGTACTAAGGGACCTATTATGAAAATTATGTATTCTTCATTTCAGATTAGGGAATGATATTTGCAATAACATTTATTGCATAATGGCTCACCGCGGGCTCGCATGTCCAACAATCTCCCACTAGCCCAAAGAGCCATTAATGGGCTAATCATTTAAACCCACACTCATGTGACAATCATAGGCTATTTAGAAAATAGCTAGGTAAGTTGATCAGTCACTCTATTCCCAGGAGACTATGCCAAGTCCTTTTACGGCACTTGCATATCCCTAGTAACAGTACTCGCATCTAATGAGAATGTTGCATCTTATGCAACCAATACTCAATATAGTCAAGCAGTTATAGTGTCCTTGATACTACTGCTCAATAATTATTATAACCAGTATTACCATAATCCTTATCAAAATACCCTTATTCCTGGAGATCTCTATCTCCGAAGGTATCCGTAGTTAAGACCTTTTAGATCACTATCTATAAAGTCTTAATTTCTTGAAGATAAGACTTTGAGATCACTATCTCAAAAGTTTTGCCTTCTATGAAGATATCGTTATTACTGCAATCAAGTGTTTTATCACCATAGTAGGATTAGTAACAGTTTACTACTCCCACTGCATGGTAGACATCTGGCTTTTGTACATATCTAACATACACCCGACTTCTTGGAACTGATGCACAAGGGCAAGCAGTTTGCATTCACATCCTCAACTCTTTGAGGTGTTATACCTTTAGATAGGTAAGTACCATATCTTTGAGGAAAAGAAGCCTTTCTTGGAATTTTCCAGAAAATGAAAATGTTCAAGGTGTACTATTAGTGTGACTGTCTCAATACCCTCTTCTCTTTGCTTCTGAACAACTTCAGAACTAAGATCTAAGAAGTATCCTTGAGATCATATCTCGAGGTATTGAACAACCAGATTATAAAACACTTATTATTATCATCCTTATATCATTCTAAATGATTAGAATATTATCTATATTTAGCATGATGAACACAATGGCACTCCCACTAATCTTCACATGGTTCATCAAGATTTTATCTGAAATCATAATATTTTATAATTTCATCAAATATCATGTTCCAACTACAAGAAGCTTATTTGAGTCCAAAGACGGAGTTCTTTAGCTTGCACACCTTTCTTTCCTCAACCATGAAGCCCTGGAGTTACTTCATATGAATATCCTCAAAGAGGTATTCATAGAGGAATGCAATCTTAACTCACATCATGAAGATTTCATAGTCAAGTTGTGTAGCTATAGTTAGCAATATTCTGATGGGATAAAGCAAGGTCACTGGAGAGCAAGTCTCATCGCAAGCGATGTCTTCTCTTCGGTGTGTAGCTCATGGCTATGAACCATGCTTTGAAGGTCTCTACCTTCTCATCAGGTTTCCTCTTTCTCTTGAAGATCCATTTACACCATAATGGGTCTTACCCATATAGTTGGATCCTCGAGGGTCTATATACAACATTTGTATACGAAGTCTACTTTAGACTTTATTTCTAACATCCATCTTTCCATGATATGATCTTCAGAAGCATCATCACATGAAGTCAGATCATTGTCAGATTCAACTGACACATGGAATCCATCCTCAAACTTATTTGAAGAGGTATTAATGTTTCATCTTTAATTGTCTATTTAGTTTCCGATTTCAGGAGCCTTATTATCTTCTCAAGGTTAAATGTGTTCCTTTACTTCATTTTCATCTTGATTCTCAAGAGATTCATCCTCTAAGAATCACATTCTCAAATATGAGATCCTTTAAGAATCTCAAGGTCATAAAGTAGGTATCCAATACCATCATTTATTTTCCTAATGAAGTAGCACTCTCTGGTGCTAGATTCCAGCTTTCTAGCATGGAACCTTGTAAGGATATATAAAGTAGTTTCTACCACATATATATACCTGGAAACTAAGAGATAATTATTCTAAGATTTATCATTGATCAAATCATGTCACACATGATCAATTGTATCTCCCTACAACTCTATTGAGTTAAGGTTCATTAGGAGGATTGAGATAGGAATGATATTCACATCTCCATAAGGTATTCCTTGAATTCATATAATAGGTACAAGCTACCTTGGTTAGATCAAATTCATTTCATCTTCCTTCAAACTTTGGTTCTAAACCAAAATTGTGAAATCTTTGAACATTTCAAAGGTTTCTTAGGTGAAGAGAAGAAATCTCATATCATACATAATCATCAATAGATATCACATATCCATAATGTTTACTATGATATAGATGATTCACATACATCAATATGTATGAGATCATGAATACCTTGACATCTTATACCTTTACCAAAGAAGGGTGTATCGGACATTTTACTTTGAATACAATATTCATAAGTATGCAAGTTTTGAAATTTTAGACATTCTAAAGTTTCATCTCTTACTTGTCCATTGATCTCATCAACAGACATATGTCCAAAACATGATGTCAGATCATTGTCAAATGATCTTCATCCTCCTATTGATCTTTAAAAGTTTAATTTTTAGTATTAGAAATCTTAATGAACCATTCATTAATTTTCTAATTTAGCCGAGTCCACTAGATGTTAGATTATTATCTGAAGTATTTCCATCAGAACTCTCTATGATAGGTTTATTCCAGAATTCATGTTTATTTCCAACATTTAGAAATAAACTATTAGTGTATTCTAATATCCATGTCGCAGAGACATTCTCTAAGACTAAGGGCTCCCACTGAAAATATGAAGCCTATTGATCCAATAGAGGTTGTTGCAACAATTGCATTAACATCCATGTGGATGGCTATTAAACTTTAAGATCAAATTTCTAATATTCTAATACATATGCAACCAATTGTAAGTGTCATTAGAAGATTGAGATACAATTATTAGACTTTATCTTATTAAATAAGTAAGTCAATTTCAATGATTATATGTAGATTATTCTGATGTACTATCCGATTCCTTCTCTAAGGATTCTAGATAGATTTGATAGTCATACTATTAACACATCAACTTATTATAGTATTGGCATACATCCAACTCATTGGATGTCATATGGAAGTCATAGAAGTACAGTCAACTCTTTGACTATAGTTCTTACTTGGGTCCAACCCATGCTTCCACTGCACTCCCTTTATCAATAAGTAGTCATTGCTCAAGACACATGATCTCTTATGTTGAAATCAAAAATTTCAATATAAGAGTATTTCAACATTTATATATGCTTCATTCAATTCATACTATATGAATATTATGAAGCTTCATGAATGACTAGAGTATAGATAGTAGAATGATGACACTCATCGTATCTACACCTATTTAAACTCTTAAAACTTAGGTTCAGGTAGGTACTCAAACAATTTGAATACATCATCTCCTATAGAGCCACCATTCTGCATAATGCAGAGAACCATGTCATTCATGATTATATGTCGAGAGCACATATGTATGCCAGGACATCTTCTTAGATTTTATAAGGATTAGTTGATAATTACGATCATCATCGACATATCACTTCAAAAGTACATTCGATGAGATCAATACTTATAGAGACATACAAACCCTAGGGTTTTAGTCCTATTGTCTATTTAATTATCATTCCTCATTATTATGAGGAAACTTGTATATTGCAACCATATACATTATGTGTCCAATTGCAAGTAAAATATCTGGATCATGGGTTCAATCCATGATATTCTACTTGTTATTATTGAGTATAACATTGAGTGAGATTAAAGAAGGATTATTTAAAATAAGAAATTTGCATAAACATATATAAATATATAATTTACTTTGATTTAGGAATTTTTATATCAAAGTTGTCTTGCCTTGTCAACACTGAAAGTTCATTCCCTTAATCACTTTCAATGTAAGAGATATACTTACCATTATATCTCAGCAAGATATGTAATCTCCTTCCTTATCTTTGTTACATCCCAATAATATGAGAATCTGTAACTCAGATAAAAAGAAGCAGGAACACATTCCACCTTGCAAGTCCAACTTGCATCTCCCTATTCGGTCTTTAACACCCGGGCCCCACCACCCCTAAGGTGATGTTAACCCGTCATTAATTGAACCAACTGTCAATAGGAATAGTACTCGCTATGCGCAATCGAATATCGTCCCAATAATATGAGGATCCGATATTGGAGTCACTATGCACACGGCCTTACTCTTTCGAGAAGCAAAGAGCCCGATCAAGATGCGCTTGCATATAGGAGCTGTCACTTCGGACATGCGTCTCCTACATACAATCCCTGACGACGGAACCCTTCGCCTTGATAGGAGACCATGGATGTTACTTATGTGATCCTCCATATCATATTCAAATTCTAATTAATTATCATGAATCATATTCACATAATTAATTCTTCCAAGGGAAATAACACATCTATTATAATAGAGTATTTTTAATTGGATATAACTAACTTAATCACATTAAATTTATTATCAATCTTAATTCAATCAATAAACTTGATTTTACTTGAATATATGGTATTATCTCAAAGTACGTATTAATTCGAATTTTAATAATTTAAAAATACATCATGATCTCTCAGGCATCATTCGTTCCCTACCCGTTGTCATGGCCAGTACCGACGGGAGTGGGACGGACTGCAACCGATACGCCCCGCTACCCCAACGATCCCCGACTAGACACCATATCCGCCTCGGGAAAAAAATTGCTGAGTCAATCACTTTGTACTTGAGATGATCATCGGTTCTTCAACCGAAATTATACCATATAGTAATAATCAAAACATTTTTTTATTATAAGGAAATTTGCTAGACAAATTCCTAATCCTATTCAAGCAAGGAGTTTGATGATTGTGTTTCCAATTATGATCTAGATAAAATTCAATCAATTTATTGGTTGAGGCCAAGTCAATTAAGGAAATAATCATCATTCAATATTTCTCAAATATTTTTCACAATTATTTCATGAAATTAACAATTAATTTCACTAATTGACAATCACATGGTTCTTGATTAGGACTGTAATTTCAACAGTGACCCCTACTTATTAAATTAACATATCTCAATCAATTTAAATCCAAATTAGACAAAATCAATTTTCAAAAATTGCTAATTTGATTTATGATATAACCTAGGTGATCTTTCATGCATTCTGAGGCAGATGAAAACACTAATTAACTCGTTAATTATGTTAAGATTCGCAATTCCCGCAATAGTGAATACATTTTCATTAAAACAACCGTATCTCGAGCAAACATAATCCAAATTACGTAAACTCAGATCCTATGATTTCCTTATTTAATGGGGAACAAAATCCAAGTTTTATTTTTGTGTTTAAGCAAGTTAAACTGGGCCGAAAATAATCACTAAATAGAGATGCGAAAATACAATGCGATAAAACTTTCGCAACCCTAACGAACCCAAGTCGCCTTCGGTTTTATGGATCGTAGCCAAAACCTTCAACCTGGCTCTGATACCACTTGAAGGATATGGGATAATCCTCAAGCGCATCACGGAAGCGTGAGCGTCATATCAAATATGACGAGGAACGACTAGACGCACTAGTTATTCTATGCAGCGGAATTTAAAAAAATTTTCATGCGACGAAATCACATGATCTAAAACACTTCTCAGATCGTTTCGTCTAAACCACAAACAAGTAATAGGATTACCTCTTGAAGCGTTGTTGCAATCGAGTCTCTAAACGAAGAGACCTCCTGTCTCAAGTCCGATCCGACGGAGGAGACACTTGCGAGCATGGGGATGAATCGCATGCTTCTCGCAATACATGTTGATGATCTAAGCGGCAGATCTCCTGATCTCGACACACGAGATCCGACGTCTTCTTCACGAGCGAGGCGCACCGAAGGAGACAGAGATCTATGAGCAAACGATCGGGCATCATAACGACGATGCTGCGGCGATGGAGACTCTCTCTAGGGCATCCATGGTGGACGACCATGAGAGGAAGAGAGAGGGCTGACATGTAGAGGGAAAGAGAGAGAGAGAGAGAGAGAGAGAGAGAGAGAAACTTATGTTCTCTTATATGTAGAGAAGAGCAAAGGGTTGCCCTTCTATTTATAATATTTTGGGATACATGGATCTCAATCCATGGACAACACAAATCCAATGGCTCTCATTGATTGTGTTTCTTTTAATGGCTAAGATTTGTGTTGGTAAAAACCAACAACAATTAATTTAATTTAGATTATAATATATTGATAAATCAATATAAATCAATTTCAAAATTAAATCAACAACATATGGAGATAATGGAAAGGAGAATACCTCCTTCCATGTATATGGAGTGGACGGCCACCCTTTCCTAATAGGAATTTGTGGCCGTCCCTTCCATCCAATATGGAAGGAGGCTCTCAAATGTAATCTTCTTAGATTGCATAATTCCATGTATATCCAATTTTACAACAACAATTGTTGTAAATTATTCTACAAAAATAATTCATAATTATTTTGACAATATTGTAATCTTGCCATTGGAAATTTGTGAATCATATTCACAATCCAAAATAAAATGTAAATTACATTTTTCAATTTAATGTCCAATGTGAATCTAATTCACATCAACATTTAATTAACAAATGTAAATTAAAAATAGCTCTCTCTTATATATTATAAATCACATTTATAATATATATATGATTAATATAGATAGTGTTATCCACATTATTCATATCCATGATAATTAAATCATATTTAATCATCTTGGATCTCTATTCTCATGTGCCCAAATAATGTGGATCACATTCACATTATTCACATCTTTGATAATCAAATCTCATTTAATTATCTAAGATAACTTTCTTTATAATTTGAATCAAATTCACATTATTCATGATAATTAAATCAAATTTAATTATCCATTTTCTCAATTCTTTTATACATATATCAACAATGAAATTATCCTGAACTCTTTCAAGGATAATGCGCTTTCTCCGCGAATACTTGGAGATAAGGACATGGCGATTGTATTGTTCCACGTATAGTGACTTGGATATTGAGATCACATCTCAAATCAAGATCTCGGGCCTCCCATAGATGCTTGATTTTATCAAGACAACAAATCTAATCTTCTCATTGCATCTGAATCACATTCAGATTAATGTCCAACATTTGGACTAAGATTAGATTACTTCTCTACTGAGAGGAGTCACTAAAATCCAAACCCCATTTCATCACTCCCTAGGGATGGAAGCGTCATGGTTTACAACTATTTATGATCACATCACCCTCATGTATTCCCAATACCTGTACATCCTGCATACTGGAAGACCTAGAATAATCCCGAAGTATAAGATCAATTTTACACTGTCTAGTTTAGGGATTTATCACTGAGTTTCTCATTCGATCATTGGGAGTTGGTATTCCAAAAGCATATATCATACCCAAGTGTTGATCATATACTTTCCAAAAGTATATATATCAAACCTACAATTTCAGTCAAGCTTCCAAAGCAAGACGACCGTGCACGGAATTTGATCTTCCCAATATCTCATGAGTGAGCTCATGTCTTCGGGTTCAGTAATGAACCTGTATGATCCCTTTGAGAGATCGTATTACTCATATGCCCTTGCATGCACACTAGCGCGCTGGTGTATAGACCTTGATTAGGTCATCAACCTATTGGTCTACCAAATGTACATATTCATACATATAGTAACACATCTGTCTCCGGTCATAAGATGCGTGCCTATATCATGACATCATACGATATAGGACTTTGGTTATCTTGATCTTGTTAAGTCAACTCTTTGACCTAACTGATCTGACACCTCCGAATCTCTATTTTTATGCAGAGGACCTACATCAAGAGGTCGGTCAGATATCAGCCTAACTGAGA
The DNA here is from genome assembly GCA_037367405.1 of Ottelia alismoides. Classification (NCBI taxonomy): domain Eukaryota; kingdom Viridiplantae; phylum Streptophyta; class Magnoliopsida; order Alismatales; family Hydrocharitaceae; genus Ottelia; species Ottelia alismoides. Next base: position 180,889 of record JAZKJV010003908.1, read on the forward strand.
AAGGATTGCCATCTCCTACTCAGGTTGGTGATCATCTCTTAACAATCATTTGATGGTGCTTGATGAGTCCTCAATCTAACTCTTTAGATGTTCATCCAAGAACCAGCCTCTATGATTCAATATTTGAATCAACAACTGTATGATCATCAAGATGGCCATGGTACATAACCCTAATTGTATTAAGGAACCTATTATGCAAATTATGTATTCTTCATTTCAGATTTGGGAATGATATTCGCAATAACATTTATTGCATAATGGCTCACCGTGGGCTCGCATGTCCAACAATGAAAAAGTGCCTTAGGGTTGGGGTGCCCCTCGTAGGCATGCGGTGTTGTATAATGCATCCTAACTAAGTTCCCAACACGTCCACTTGACTTAATTGTAGTCAACTCTAGTCAAAATAAGTTACACTCACCTTTCTTAGACAAGATCTATAATGTTTCTCTTTGAGTTCAACTGAAACTCCCCCAAATGTAACCCCAGATGATTTCAGATGTAACATCGTCAAACCTATTTGGTAAAAAAGTAATTAGAACTCAAGCGGAGAGGTAGCCTCCTAAGAAGCTCTTCCGTCTCACACTCTAATTGGAAGTGCGATCCAATAGAGGGAAAGGTCTATTCCAAAACTATGCCCAAGAGACGGGTGAGAGAGACTCTCCGAAAAAGTCACTCTAGAAACTGGCTCGACTAATACGGGAAAACGAGCTCATATGAAAAACTAAAGCTAAGGATCCCCCACATGGGTATCCTAAAACAAAGGGTCAGCGTAAATGGTCAAAAGTCGAGATCCCAACAAGGCGTAAAAATACTGCGAGCTCGCGTAAAAATCGTAAAAGGAGTGGGATCCTAGACCCGCGCACTTGGAGGCCACTACCCTAACTGGGCTTCCTTTCGTCCGCTTAGTTGAGGGTCACCGCGCCCTCGCACGGTCAGGTGCAGAGGTCACCGTGACCGACACCATTCATTATCAGTGATAATAATTGCAATATTTTCCCCTACTTAACTAATCATTTCATTCTCAGCCATTTCATTGGTTGTCCATACAGATCTTGGTCTCTTTTTGTCATAATTTTACTATTGGTGATGAATATATGAATAGTAGAGTATACTTCCAAAATTAATCGATTTAAGATTTCTACAATGATCTATTAGGACTACTACCTTTGTGATGATAGAACATGTGTATTTTACTCTAGAGACATTCCATACCCATAGTTCATTAACTCGAGGAACATCTATTTTTTTAAAAAAATAAAGCTTCTTCTGATGTTCTAATCCATGCTGACTGATTCCACGAGCACCATAAATTTCCATCTATAGTATCTTGATTCCTTAATGTATTTTGATAATAAATTTGTTATTATGTAATTAATATTTAGAAGGAAGCTTTGTAGAAATGCATATATAACTACGTCGAATTATGTAGTGTCGAGATTTGAAAAAGATATCTGTGAAACTCCTTATATATTTTACTCAATTGCCAATAGTTTACTCTTCATAGTCATGATGACTGTTTTCAGGCCTAAATAATGTTTCTAAATGAAGTGTATAAGGTAACTTACCCCACATAAGGTAAGGACAACCTTTGTTTCTAAGTTTTAACTATTTAAATTATGTCGATGTGTTTAAGGGGTAGGATATGTTTCTGGTGTTAGGTGATTTCTTTGCCACTTAATCTCTTCTTCATTTCACTCATAATTTATCTGATATTTGATTAAAGGCCAAATTAGTGGAACAATAGGTATAAAGATAGGGATAGTAATGGCTTATTCTTGGTTGACCCATTATGTTCAAAACATTTAACTCTCCACAAGTTCAAACAGTCAACAATACTTGATACCTATCAGTTGATCATCATCAGACATCATCAAAAATTTTGACCCATAGCCTCAAATTTTTTTGATAGCAGAAACCAGACCCTCTAATGAAGACAACTTTCTTTGAGGCTAAGTTGATTTCTATTTAGATAAGAAATATCCTTAAGGCTAAGCTGGTTTCTATTTAGATAAGAAAAATAAATATAATCTTAATTAAATCAACCAGGTTAATTTAATAACTTGTTTAATTTATAGATAAAACCGGCTGAATAATAACAGATTAGTAGACTTGGAATTTTGTTACCAATAACTACAAGATCTGGATTTTTTTTACAAAATAACCGAGCCATTGTAACAATATAAAGTGAACATGCAACAATCTGCACAATACTTATACTCACAAGAGTGGGAGAGAGCCTCAACGAGAATAATTATTCTTTTTAAATCTAAATCATGGTTACATCAATTCAACGGTTACAATGGCAATAACGTGAAACTTGTTCTTAATTGATAATATCATAAACAATGTGATATTTATAGTCTAATGATCTGGTTATGTGATATTTTATAGTCTAATGATCTGAATATGTGATTTTTTACAGTCTAATGATCTGAATATATGACATTTTACAGTCTAATGATCTTATTGCATCACCAATAAACAAGAAGAAAAGAAAAGAAAGAGGGATGAAAGGATTACATGCATAGAAACAATAAGGGGGGAGGGGGATTGTACCTCATTAGATATCTTCAAATTGGGAATCACAAGTAATTAGAACTAAAATCAGGAGCAAGAAGCAGCAGTAGAGAGCTACAGATTTTTTTTTCTTTTGAAGCAATTGGAGTTCTGTGGACCTTCAGTCGTGGATGGAGGGGAAAGAATGGAAACAAATAGAGAGAAAAGGAGTTTAGAGGAAGCTCTCACGTTGGGGATGTTTGAGGAAAAAAAGAAGGCAACTTTGTGATATTTATAAGGGAGATGGGAGCTTGGGGTGTAGCCAAATGGATTGGAAAGAAGGTCCAAGTGGAAGAGATTTGGAGAGATAAGTGGAGGCTGCTGGATTTTCCAGCAGTCTGCTACTGTTAAAAAAATATTTAAATTTTATTTTAGCCAAAAACTCTCTTTATTTGATATACAAAAGTCGACCTTATTCGTGCCTCGGGCATCAAATTTCGACGCACAATATCTCACTGTGATCGTCTCTGAATGGAAATCAATATGAGTATAATATTGATATACTTCCGATCGGGTTTGGATGCCCGAGATTTTTGAGATACGATTTTGGTTTGGGGTTAAATTTTACGATTTAATAATACTAAACGGTCTCCGATTGAAGAACGGTTGATTCTGTTGGTCTTGTTTCGTCAAATCGGGTTTAATGATTGTCTCAGTTTATTTCGTAGTTTCCGAATTTGTGTCATGGCTTTTTCGGGCATGCATTACGATGCAACCAGTTTTTAGTCAATTTTGCCCTAATGACTTTTGATTCACGATCAATTGATCGATCTAGGTTGTTTGACATTAACCAACAATTTTATTGGGTTAATCAGACCATAATGGGGCCAGGTCTGAGTTGCATGGATCCAGATGTTACAAGAAGGGAGTGGGAACAGTTAGTGAGTGATGCATGAGATAAAAATGTGAGAAGAAATGGTGGAACGCAAGATCAGCGGACGGGTAGGACGCAGAGAATATGACCAAAATAGGCTAAACGACAAAACAAAGAAAAAAATTAAATAATTGAATTAAAAATAAAAAATGGATTTATTTAATTACATAATGTATATAAAAATGTTAAGAATAAACAAAAGTTAGATTTGGTGATTTTTAATTAATTAAAATAAACAAGTTGTTATTTATAGGTATGTATACCTATATATACAATACTTTGGTTTTTAATTAATTATTTATACAATTATATACATAATTCAATATTTTAATTTACAAAATTTTACAATGATTTTAATGGTATTTTTGTTTAATTTATATGAATTAATTTATTAGGTTAATTAAATAGGTATGATTACAATATATACATGGTGATACGTATATAATATATACATGATTTTATTTTTGTTGAGTCTTGATTTTGTGATTTTTAGTTGTATTTTATATGAGTTAAATGTAATATTTATAATTACCTATTAATACAATATTCACAAATGAAAAATAAAATTAATAATAAAATAGTATACATAATGTATATAAGTATATTATACAATTAGGAAAGGGAGCCTACATCCTGATGTAGGTAACTTACCTACATCATGCTTGTGTTTTTCCCATTTTTTATTTTTTTGAAAAATGCTTCCATGGATTTTCATAACTATATCCTTCTAATATGTCATTCAAATTCTGTCAGAAACAGAGACTCCTATGCCCTCCATCCAGAACATGTAATTTTAACAGTCTTACATTTGCTATAAATTACATGTTTTGGATGGAGGGCATAGGAGTATCTGTTTTTGACAAAATTTAAATGACATATTAGAGGGATATAGTTATGAAAATTCAAAGAAGTTCAAAAAAATAAAAATATTTGGGAAAAAAATAAACATGACGTAGGTAAGTTACCTACATCAGGATGTACGCTCCCTTTCCTCTTATACAATAGTACCCCAATTTGCCACATTTCACATATTAACTCTGAATTTTATGAAATCATCTCCATTTTAAAGATAATTTAATTTAGAGTACAATGAAAATGAGTTTGAATACTTTTCTTGGTTGAGTAGATATTGATCTTGAAAGTTGAGCTATGTGGCTTTTTATGAGTGTGGTTATTTACACTATATACACAGATTTTTTATTTACAATTATTTTTATTATTTACAAAAGAATTTTATGCACAAATTTTAAGAAGAAATTATTGTTACTTATAAAAGATTTGGTAATGAATAAAAGAATGTGTGTTCATAGACAATAATGTACATATATACTGCTGACAAGAGAATTCTCAGGATTTTTTTGGTGTTTTAGGCCTTATCTCTTCCTACTTTATTCCTTGTCAATCAGGTCAAGTCTTGACCTTCTCTCAGGGTCGGATTCAACCTGTATCTATTGCATATATATAGTCTTTTATTTTCTTTATTTTTCCTTTATTTCTTTCTTTATTTCTTTTAGATTAGAATAGTAGTAAATATACAATATTTATACAAGAATTAGAGTTAGTAAAAGAACAAATTTAGTGATATTTACATGTGTTTTACCATGTATTTTCTGCTAAAATAAATTAATAAAAATGATGTAATGTAGATTCATCATCCCCTATGCTTTACCTTTTCTAGTCCCTTAGTAAACACGTATTTGAAAGAATAAGTGAAGAAAAGAAAAAGAAAAGAATAAATGAAAAATAAAGAACTTGGAATAATATTGAGTATTAAACTTATCTTCATAAAATTGTAATATGAAGCTCAGTCAGACCTTTGGATTATTAGTTTGGCGGGACCTTATTGGGAAATGTATTTAAAACCTAACAACCCTCAAGTTCCACAAGACTCCTGTTCAAGTCGCCTCAACAGTCAGCTCAGAACAAGTCTACATACGTAAATTCTTATGACTATGTACGGTGTAAGTGAAATATAGCTCCCCACCTCAAAAGTGACAAACAAACAACCTCCCTCAACAAGGCAACTCTAGTCACTCGATCTAGCAACTTTTTCCTCGAGAAGCGGGGATATTCCCTTCTAAATTCAAGTGCAAACAGCTCAAGAAGAGGAGATGGAGAAAAGAATGGATGGTAGACAGTGTAGCAACCTATCCTTGGATGTATGATCAGTGTAGCCAAGTCATCCAGCTACAAGATCACAACAATTTGACTTTGAAGCTCGTCCTTACTTATTGACTATACACTCCGGCAGGCATTTTATTTTCAATCAAACCTTCCCACTTTCTTGGAGTTTTTTTTTTCTATTTTACATTTTTTTTAAATATACAAGGGTGCAACATATACATAAGGAGTTTTTCTTCTTAAGCTAGTAGACTATCCCTCTTTTGAAGCATTATGCAACCCCACAACATCATGTTGTTAGAACTCAATGCTACTAGACCCGGTTGAGATGCACTACCCTCCCTAGAGGAAGACATATATTTCCACTAGTTGTTACACACCCGTGTGCTACCCAAAACAAAGGATTCTGTCCCCTCACCAACTCATCCATGAAGAGCTACGTGTAGAGTGCTTGTCCAAGTTAAGCCACTGTCTAGAAGAATCATGCATGTCATGAAATATTCTACTTAGACTAATAAAGATGACATGCGAACATAGTCTTGTGGACTCAAAGAATTAAGTCGCTAGGACCTGAAAAGTCTCAACTCCAGTTCTTATAAGGTTCCTCTGAAATTAAATGGATTAAGGTCTTAACCAAGCTCCATTCTTCAACTTTATTCCAGACTAGTTTAAGTGTCAACACCATTCTAAAAAACGCACATGCAAATGCAAGAAATATATATACAAAATACCTTTTTTTGAAAGAAAATAAAAGAAAAATCTTTTGAAAAAGTTTTCAAAGGGTTTTGCAAATTTTTATGGATTTTAGGCATTTTTTTAAAGAAATAAAAAGGGTTCGTAAACTGCATATATATATAAGGAGTATACAAGGATTATACAAATTTTATACAAGGTTTTACAAGAGGATTTTATACACAAATTTTAGATACATGTTTTTTATAAAATAATTTACATACAATAAAGAATTTTACAGGAGGGGAGATGATCAAAGTTTTATACGCACGTGGGTTTTACGAATATATACATCCCATAATTTATATCCCTCGTGATAAAATAATTTTAGGAACATTTTGTACAATACACCTAATTTTGATACAGAAAATAATTTTACTCACATTTTACAAACAACACATTTTTATAGCCATATTATTAATAAAATTACGAGTTATGGCTAAAGTATATATACAATATATACGACACCCCCTATACTTAGCTCAAACTATGCCCTCATTGTGATCAAAGAGCCTCAAAGGAAGACATAATTCATGCTAAGTATAGAGAAATGAAAAGAACGTATACAACAATGACTCAAAGAATAGACGAAAAACATTTAGGATCAAATAATCTATATAAGACTACACAAACAGGGACAATCGAGAAAAAGAATGAACAAAATCAATGATTCAACTCATCCTCCCTTATACTTGGGGTGAAAGATCCCTTAGTATAGAAAAAAGAATATTAACAAGTTGAAGGACGAGAGAGAGAACAGAAAAATAAAAACACTAAGAATAACATCACTCTCTATAATTGGAGTAAATGATCCTTAAGTATAAGCAACAACAAGGGTGATGAAACATGACGAATATGAACAACTCAAATCATGCACCTCCCCTATACTTAGGATAGAGAACATTCTAAGTATAGCACACACACATGGAAAAGAGACGAATGATAAAAACAGAAGAAGAAAGAATAAAATGAAAGGATATGTACAAGAGAAAATAAACTCATGCATCAGACGTAGAAGGTGTCACGAAGTCATCATCTGATACCATAGATATTAAATCAACCACGGACAGGAATGTATCATGACCTAGATATGGCTTCAGCAACTGTCCATTCATAACAAATGACTATGCGTCAAATGACAACCCCGTTATGACAATACTATTGTTGTCAAGCACGGCTCTCACAATGAACAATCTTGACCATTTGCTTTTCAATTTGCATGGAAACAACTTCAATTTGACATCAAACAACCATACTTTCTTATCAGGGGAGAAAGTCTTTCTTCTAATGTGTCTATCATGCCAACGCTTGACTTTCTCCTTATACATAAGTGAGTTGTCGTATGCAAAGTCTCATAATTCCAACAATTTATTCAGATCTAACTTCATGCTCTTTCTTGCTTTCTCATAATCCAAATTTCATACATGGAGTGCCCATAATGATTTGGGAATTAATTCTACTAGCAAGTGTCAAGGCTTTCCGTACACCAAACTGTAAGGAGACATGCCCAATGGAGACTTGTATGCCATCCGATAAGCCCATAGAGCTGATTCAAGCATCTGGGACTAGTTCTTCCTATCTAGATGTATAAGTTTTTGCAATATCATCTTTATCTTCTATTTGAAATCTCAGTCAAACCATTAGTCTGTGGGTGGTAAGGAGATGCTACTTTGTGCTCAACGACGTACTCCTTCACAAGCTTCTTGACTTCTCTATTAATTAAATGGCTTCCCCCAGCTGAAATGAGTATTTTTGGAATCCTAAACCGTGAAATAATATGGTCCTTGAGAAAGGAACACACCGTACGATTATCATCAACTCGTGTGGGGATAGCCTCTACCCATCGACTAACATAATCCATGACAAGCATGATGTACTAATATCCCTGACTAATAGGAAATGGTCCCATGAAGTCTATGTCCCACGCATCAAAAACATCAGACATATGTATATATCTCAGGATCATGGTATCTCCAGAACCAATAGTTCCTCCCATCTTCTGATAGTCAGTATAACATCGAGCATATCCTATAGCATCCTTAAATATTGTTTTCCACCATAGGATGCTTTGCAAGATCTTTATTGCAGTGCGCTTCCCCAATTGATGCTCACCGGATTCTACATTGTGACAGTGCTCAAGTACATTGGTGTGTTCCTCCTTAGGAATGCACCTTCTCCAGATACAATCCACACCCTCACAAAACAAGTACGGATCCTTCTACTGGTAAAAATATATCTCGGACAGAAATCTGTCTACCTTGTACTTTGACCAATCTTCGGGAACTTTCTTGGAGATAAGATAGTTCACAATACAACATCATGGGAGTGAGTCCACTAAAAAATGATCTCATTTGGAAAGGTCTCAGAAATAGGGATCATACTCTCCTCAGAAGTCTCTGCATATATAATGCAGGAAAGGTGATCTGCCATAACAATTTTACTCCAGATTTATCTCGAATCTCTAATCAAACTCCCGGAGAAGAAGAATCCATCTAATATATCTAGCTTCTTCACCTGTAAGTATCGTATGGTAGTGTGATCCATGTACACAATAACATGCGAACCAAAAAGGTAGGATCTGAAATTCTCCAATCCAAACAAATCTGCTAACAGCTCCTTCTCGATGACTGTGTAGTTTCATTGTGCCTCATCCATAGTCTTGATAGCATAGTGTACAGCAAATGGTATCCCATCCCTTCTCTGGCCTAAAACAGCTCCAACTGCAAAATTTGATGTGTCCATCATGATCTCAAAGGGGAGAGACCAATAAGGTGGTCGTAGGACGGGAGCACTGGTAAGCATGTCTTTCATCTAATGGAATGCGAGGAGGACTTTCGCATCAACAACAAACTCACTCTCCTTGCATAGAAGCCCAATCAAAGATCTAGCGATCTTGCTGAAGTCCTTAATGAATAACCTATAAAATCCAACATGTCATAGAAATGACCTCAACTTCTTCAAATACTATGGTGGCTCTAACTTGGATATCACATCGATCATAGCCGGGTCAACCTTACCATGTTGATATGGCCCAATACAATCCCATTAGTCACCATAAAGTTACTCTTTTCCTCAAGAACACTAGGTTTACCTCGCTGCAATGTTGAAAGACTAGGTCTAAATGAGCAAGACATGTGTCAAAACTATACATGTAGATTTAGAAATCATCCATGAAGACCTCAAGAAAATTACCCACTATGTCGGAAAAAATGACTACATACACCTTTGAAATGTAGCGGGGGCGTTACACAATTCAAAAGGCATCCTTCTAAAGGCGTAGGTGCCAAATAAACAAAAGAAAGTAGTTTTCTCCTTATCCTCAGGAGCAATAGCAACCTTGGTATACCCTGAGTACCCATCCAAGAAACATATATATCTCAGGATCATGGTATCTCTAAAACCAATAGTTCCTCCCATCTTCTGATAGACAGTACAACCTCGACCATATTCTGTAGCATCCTTAAATAATGTTTTCCACCATAGGACGCTTTGCAGGATCTTTGTTGCAGTGCGCTTACCCGAATGATGCCAACCAAATTCTAATTTGTGTCAGTGCTCAAGTACATTGGTGTATTCCTCCTGAGGAATGAACCTTCTCCAGATACAATTTGCACCCTCACAAAACAGGTACGGATCCTTCCACTGGTAAAAATGTATCTCAGACAGAATCTGTCAACCTTGTACTTCGACCAATCTTCTGGAACTTTCTTGGAGGATAGTTCACAATATCAGCATCATGGGAGTGAGTTGTAACATCCAGAATCTGCCAAACCCAAACTTGACCCGATTAGGGTCCGTTTAACCCAATAAAGTTGTCGGTCAGTATCGGATGACTTATATCGACTAACTGATTTTGAATCAAAAGTCGTTCGGGAGAAATCGACCAAAAATCGGTCGCTTCGTAATGCACGCCATGAAAAAGCCACGACGCAAATTCGGAAACCGCAAAACGAATCGAGACCGTCATTAGATCCGATTCGACAAAACAAGACCAACGGAATTGACCGTTCGTCAATCGGAGGTCGTTTGATATTTTCAGTTCACAAAATTTAACCCCAAATCGAAATCGTATCTCGGAAATTTCAGAGGTTCAAAACCCGATCGAAAGTATATCAATATTATACTCGAATTGATCGCCGTCTCGAGACGATCAAATCAAGATATTTTGCTTCGAAAACGGAAGCCCGAGGTGCGTGTACAATAGTTTTTTATGTATGTTAAATAAAAAGATTAAAAAAATATAATAAAATTAAAGTAATTATTTTTCAGTATTAGACAGGAATTTCCAGCTGTTATATATTTTCTTCTTTTCTAGCCACTTGGTTCCTCCTTAGCTCAACATTTGGCCATAAAATCACTTGACACATGTCAAGTTTCTAAGATCTCTTCTTGGTGATATAAACAACAACTCCCCCTCAACTTTTCTCTCAAGCTCTACCGAGAAGGTCCCTTTTTCTCTGCTCCGTTTTTTTTCTCTTTCTCAGCCGAAAGTGTTGCTGCATTTCCCCTTTCTCCTTTGACTTTCTGTTGAAAAACATCTGATTTTACAACAGTTCCCTATTGTTCTAGTTAGCATTTGTGGCTGCCAACCTCCAACCAAGGAACTTTGTTGAGATTGGCTACAACCATTGCAATAGGTAGCTGAAATTGCTGCAGTTTCAGCAGCAAAAGATATTCTTCAAAACCCCAACCGTAACATGCAAAGACATCTCCATTTGAAAATCAAATAAGGTACAATACTATACCTTCCTCCTTGCTGCCATGCATGTGAAAAATTTCTCTCTCTTTTGATGTTTTCTATGGATTTTCTTCAAGTGGGCTATCATTTTATATAGTTCTCCATATAGGTTATTAGATGTGGTTTAAAGTGAGGGTTGAGTATTTTACTTTTATTTTAGCTTGATCAGTATGTGCAACTAAATCACTACAACCAATGGAAATCCCAATGTCTAGTATCAATAATCGTATGCTACAAAAGAATTGAGATTTCATGGTTAAAGATAGATAAACAGTAACTGCTATCTTGTTAAAAATAAATAAATAAATAAATAAATTTTCTCCTCATCATCATGCAAAATATAAAATGTGTTGATGTGAATAACAGTCAGAGATCTTTTTATTGGACCAATTGATATTCTAAGATTAGCTATTAGATAGTCCATATTTATATATCATCTACTCCGCTATTTCTTATGACTGTATGCCACTACTATTCCATCTTAATATAGATGTTGTTGTGATCAACATGAAATCTTATATGAACTCTGTTAGCAATATAGTTATGGAACATTAAAATGACACTTAAAAAAAGTGTAAAATCGTCTGATATATGTATAATTATATCATTTTCTCATAGTATCCATGAGAGGTAGCCTTTTATAGATAATCACTATTAAATAGTTAGAAAGATGTGAATTCGTAGCATCATGAATAATTGAATAGCTAACTCCACCTAGTCAAAAGACTGCCAAATCTCTTTTATTATTTTTAGAGAACCATTGATTGTGGGTTTTTTTAGCTTGATCATCTCAACCATGAAACCTTCAGAAAACATGTGCAAAACTACTGCTAGATAGAAAACTACATGTTTTAAAAAAAACCAAACTGATTTTGACTGGGCAATGATTGTCCTATTTCATTTTACTGGATTCTCTAGCAAATTCATTTTAAGAAAATTTTCAAACTGCCTTCCGATAATAACTATCATTTGTTTATAATTAAGATCTAGTTGGACAAGAGATATGGAGATTAGCGTGTAGGTTGTTGCTAATATACTTCGAGCATTTGCCTAGGACATGGCAGTAAGCTTGGTATTGTTTCTCTTTATAATTGTTGACAATACCAGATGGCAGTGCTCTCTTGAAATCATTATTAAATATTATTCATCTTTCCAAATTCAAGGAGATTTACTTGATAATCACAAGCATCCATAAGACTTTCTTTTATAGGTATAAGTTCAATGGGAAAGTAAATTGAAGGACCAAAGTGAAACAACAATTAGCAAAGAAGGCTAAAATCATTATGAATAGTAATCTTCAATCAATAGATACTTGTATATAACCTACTATTTATATAGAGATAAGTTGTGACAAAATACCAAGATCGTTAAAGTTAATCATAGAAGAGAATGAGAAAGGTTTGAGTGGTTAAATAAGTAAAGTTGTTGGTAAATCAAGAGATCAAAAAAATGCCAGTTACGGTGACCTTTTACACCTGACCGTGCGAAGTTGCGGTGACCCTCAACTGGGCAGGAGAATAGGAAGCCCAGTTAGGGCAGCGGCCGCCAAGTGCACGGGTCTAGGATCCCAGTCTCTTTCACGGTTTTTACGCGAGCTCGTAGTGTTTTTACGTCTCGTTGGGATCCCGACTTTAGACCATTCCGCTGACCCTCTGTTTTAGGATACCCAGGCGGGGGATCCTTGGTTTTCAGTTTTACGTACGAGCTCGGTTGCCCGTTACCGGTCGGGCTATTTTTCTAGAGTGACTTTTCCGGGAAGTCTCTCTCACCCGTCTCAGTGGTGTAGTTTGGGAGTATACCTATCCCTCTATTGGACCGTCCTTCCAACTAGAGGGCGAGATGGAAGAGCCATTTGTAGGCTTCTTCACCGCTTGAGTTTTCTTTCGCCAATAGACATGGCGATTCTACATCCAGATCATCTATATCTACATCTAAATCATCAAGAGTTGCATCAGAGAGAGTTACACTTACAGTCAAGGTTTGGAGGAAATTACAATTAAAATTAAGTTGATTGGAGGTGACTATAATCTGTTTTGAAATCCCTATAAGTTAGTGGACGTGTTGGGAACTTAGTTAGGATGCATTATACAACACCGCATGCCTACAGAGGCCCCCCCAACCCTAAGGTACTTTTAATACCTTAGAGTCATAGTGTGAGGTTATACACAGACCAAGACCACGGACTATCCACTAGCTTAAAAAGGGTAAATAGAATTAAGGATCAATTCAATCATCATCTTATCAGTCCATTATCAAAAACCATGACATAATCTCAATGACAAGAAATTAGCATTTACACGTGCCATCAACTGTATATATATAAGATCCTCTACATGATATCCAAAGCCCAAAATCATGATCTTTAAAACACAGGAAATCATTATATGTTAGGGTTTGTTATCTAAACTTTATAAAAATATATATGGGATGAATGGGAAAAAAGGGTGAACAGGTGAACTTAATACCAAACGGTTGAAAACCTTTTTACTTACGCTAGTAGATGTAAATTGTACTTGTTCCACCGTTCTACTTGCTTCCTTTTGCACATAATAAATTATTTGATAATTATTTTTAAACTGCGGATTTGTATTCACAATTGTGACTCCTCTTCTTCCTTGCACACATGGCAGGAAAGGAGTCTGTTGTTCTGTAGTTTTTCATGCTTCCAGGAGACAGGGTATACACCAGACGGTATGTGATCAATTGATATTGTAAAATGATTCTTCTTTTCAGTCAAATTTTTGGGATGTTGTATGTATATGTTGTAAAATCATATGAAAATTAATAAAATAAGATTTTGGTGCCAATTTTCTCTATTAATTGTGGTTATGAATATAAATGTGAATGTCAGATGCCAATGATTGCAACAAAAAAAATTTTCCCTGTTTTTCTGCGACTTGTGTGATCTTTTGTGAATGAAATGCCACGAAAATGTCGTCTGACCTAAAACAGCTCCAACTGCAAAATTTGATGCGTCTGTCATGATCTCAAAGGGAAGAGACCAATCATGTGGTCATAGGATAGGAGCACTGGTAACCATGTCTTTCATCTGATGGAATGCAAGGAGGACTTTCGTATCAAAAACAAATTCACTCTCCTTGCATAGAAGATCAATCAAAGGTCCAACGATCTTGCTGAAGTCCTTAATGAATCACCTATAAATCCTAACATGTCCTAGAAATGACCTCAATTGCTTCAAATACTATGGTGGCTCTAACTTGAATATCACATCGATCTTAGCCGGGTCAACCTTACCATGTTGACATGACCCAATACAATCCCATTAGTCACCTTAAAGTTACTCTTTTCCTCAAGAACACTAGGTTTACCTCGTTGTAATGTTGAAAGACTCGGTCTAAATGAGCAAGACACGTGTCAAAACTATACATGTAGACCGAGAAATCATCCATGAAGACCTCAAGAAAACTACCGACTATGTCGTCAAAAACGACTACATACACCTTTGGAATGTAGCAGGGGTGTTACACAAACCAAAAGGTGTCCTTCTAAAGGCGTAGGTGCCAAACAAACAAATGAAAGTAGTTTTCTCCTTATCCTCAGGAACAATAGCAACCTTGATATACCCTGAGTACCCATCCAAGAAACATATATATCTCGGGATCATGGTATCTCTAGAACCAATAGTTCCTCCCATCTTCTGACAATCAATACAACCTTGAGCATATTCTGTAGCATCCTTAAATAATGTTTTCCACCATAGGATGCTTTGCAAGATCTTTGTTGCAGTGCGCTTCCCCGAATGATCCCCACCGGATTCTAATTTGTGACAGTGCTCAAGTATATTGGTGTATTCCTCCTGAGGAATGCACCTTCTCCAAATGCAATCCGCACCCTCACAAAACAGGTACGGATCCTTCCACTGGTAAAAATGTATCTCGGACAGAATCTGTCTACCTTGTACTTTGACCAATCTTCTGGACAGTTCTTGGAGATAAGATAGTTCACAATATCAACATCATGGGAGTGAGTCCATGGAAAAATGATCTCATTTGGAAAGGTCTCAGAAATAAGGATCATACTCTGCTCAGAAGTCTCTGTATCTGTAATGCAGGAAAGGTGATCTGCCACAACATTTTTTACAATAGATTTATCTCGAATCTCTAAATCAAACTCCCGGAGATTAAGAATCCACCTAATATATCGTCCTTCTTTACCTGTAAGTACTGTATGGTAGTGTGATCCATGTACATAATAACATGCGAACCAAAGTGGTAGGATCTGAACTTCTCTAATCCAAACACAACTGCTAATAGCTCCTTCTCGATGATTGTGTAGTTTCATTGTGCCTCATCCATAGTCTTGCTAGCATAGTATAAAGCAAATGGTGTCCCATCCCTTCTCTGGCCTAAAATAGCTCCAATTGCAAAATTTGATGCATCCGTCATGATCTCAATGGGGAGAGACCAATCAGGTGGTCATAGGACAGGAGCATTGGTAAACATGTCTTTCATCTGATGGAATGCAAGAAGGACTTTCGCATCAACAACAAACTCACTCTCCTTGCATAGAAGCTCAATCAAAGGTTAGGTAATCTTGCTTAAGTCCTTAACGAATCACCTATAAAATCCAACATGTCCTAGAAATGACCTCAACTGCTTCAAATTCTATGGTGGCTCTAACATGGATATTACATCGATCTTAGCCGGGTCAACCATACCATGTTGACATGGCCCAATACAATCCCATTAGTCACCATAAAGTTACTCTTTTCCTCAAGAATACTAGGTTTACCTCGCAGCAACATTGAAAGACTCGGTCTAAATGAGCAAGACATTTGTCAAAACTCTACCTGTAGATCGAGAAATTATCCATGAAGACCTCAAGAAAACTACCCACCATGTCGCCAAAAATGACCACATATACATTTGAAATGTAGCGGAGGCGTTACACAATCCAAAGAATGTCCTTCTAAAGGCGTAGGTGCTAAACAAACAAATGAAAGTAGTTTTCTCCTGATTCTCAGGAGCAATAGCAACCTTGGTATACCTTGAGTACCCATCCAAGAAACAAAAGAACTCTTTCCCTGCCAACCTCTTAATAATCTGATCAATAAAGGACAATGGAAAGCGATCCTTGTTGGTAGTTGAATTCATGCTCCGATAATCTACACAAACATGCCATGAAGTAGGTACACATGTTAGAATCTCCTCACCATGGTCATTCTTTATGATAGTAATCCCGGATTTCTTCAGGATAACATGTAAATGACTAACCTACTTGGAATCCGAAATGGGATAAATAAAACCAACATCACACCATTTCCGGATCTCTTTCATGACAACCTCCTTTAGAGTCGAGTTGAGATGGCGCTCACGGGAGGGTATGCAGTCATCCTCTAAGTAGATATGATGTGAGCACAACGAACTAATCCCACGAGATCTGAAAATATTCCATCCAATGGCCTTGTAGTTTCTCTCAAGAACCTCTAGCACGTGAGTTTCTTATTCATTGGTCAACTGCGAGCTAAGGATGACCGGAAACATTTGAGGGGGACCCACAAAGAAGGCATACTTCAATGTTGATGGTGAATACTTTAGCTTAGGTGGTGTTTGAATCGGCTCTGTGACAACCTCTGTAACTGCACTGGTAGATGGTATATGATATGTACTCTGTGATCTGTCCACCATGGCTATTGTCGGCTCAGCAAGTAAAACCTCAGAAAGATCTGCAACAAATGATCTCTTCTCAAAAAGGATCGACTCATCGGGATGTTCAGGAATCTTTGTAATCTCATCAACAAACGGCTCAGGTATCTCAACAATAATCTTAGAAATATGTCTCTTATTAGTGCACATCTTAGAAAACTCAGCAAGTGGCTCAGATATCTCAGTGGGAGGTATATCGGCAAAAATCTCAGAATGACGTGTCAACAGAATGTTAGAATGTACCTCCAATTTTTCATACTGATCCTCAGGGATCAGCTCAAACTTCCCATCAACAAACAACTCAGATGAATCAACAAGGGAACTAATGTCGACTCTGCTTTTCAAACAGTCCTTCCGCGAAAGGAACTCCTGCGTATCCATGAAATCAGTGAAAAGATATGTATATCTAAACTCAATAAGAAAATCATAGTCCTTTGGATCTGGTGTAATTGTCTCTCTCTCTCTCATCTGTTGTTGTTGGTGGTGGTGTGGGACTAGGATCGAGGATCGTCTTAATTTTCACTTTGTCACTCGAGGTGAAAGACGATCTCTCTATTACTGTAATAAACTACCGCTTCAGCTGTTTGGAGAAACGATCAACCTAGTATGATCGGGTTATGGATTAACGGTGTAGGTATGTCCATATCAATGACAACAAAATCAACAAGGAGTCTCATTCCATGCATCATTACAATAACACCCTCTAAAATGCCCCGCGGCCTTTTGATCTATCTATCAGTAAACTAAAGGATCTTACTTGTTGATCTAAGAGGTCCTAACCCAAACTCGGCGAGTAAAGAGGATGGCATGAGATTAATGGAGGAACCCCTATCAAGAAGAGTGTGATCAAATTCTTGATTAAATATGAGGCAACAAATGTGTGGTGCTTATCTTTCTTTTTGGGTGGGAGGTTACTGATGGCAGGAACTGTGGCCATGATCAAGATGTGTTTTTCTGTCTTCTTTCGTATGTTCGTCTTGGTTTAATGCTTTTAAATATATGCTTCTTTCATTCCCTTTTTAACTACAGGCATGTACTCTATGACCTTAGGGAGTTTAAAAAGATGTTCTGTAAGATCTAAACCACTCCAAGATCAGATAGGATTGTTTTTAATTTTTGGATTTTCTTTTTTTATTAAATGCTAAAGGAAATGTCACATAATTCAAATAAACTTTCAAATGCTAATTTCAATTATTCAAAATAGAATCCTCATGTATAATTGGACAACCGGAATCGATCTGTACATTGTTGTCCGAAATAGGGGTATAAGAAACAAAATCAAAAATAGGATAGGATGCTACTCCTAGTGTAGAAGAAGGATCCATGGCCGGTGTGTTCTCCCTCTCTACTAACGGAGAACTGCATCTGACTAGTGAAGGTGAAGGTAGTGGTGGTGAAAAAGAAGATGGTTAAACTCCTTGCTTGGGTGTTGCTATACTGGGTCTCTGCACTGATAGTGAAGTAGATGATGTGGAAGGTGCAATTCTCTGATGAATCTGTGATTCATCACTCTTAAAGTTGAAAATAGAGCTTTGTCCCCGAGTATTTAGCATCATATCTCCCTTTATCTTGCATAAATAGCATTCATGCATCAATCCACAAAACTTGCATTTTAGCATCCATCTTTGCATTTAAATAAGAAGCCAATCCTTGTGTACAATCCACTTGTAAAACATCCACCTAATTATTTGTATTTTATCCCCTCCAAAATAAAATAACACTTCCCTAAAGATGTACACTATTAGTTAATAATATGAGGAAGAAAGCCAATGTTCTCTCTTGTAAAATACCCAATGAAGCCCTAAACCCCCTGGACCTTAGAAGGCCCATAGATCTCCCTTACCAATTCCAAATTAGGTCTACTCAACTTCATATGAATACACATCTAGAGACCTTTAAAATGAAACTAATTTCATTCAATTCGAAGCTTGTAGGCAAAAGTTTGGTTTTTGGGCCTCTTTGTATACTATATGTACGTATAATTGTATTTCTATATTTTTGTATCATATTTGACCTCGTATCCATTTTTTGTCAACATGAAACTTGTAGATCTCATTGAGATCTACAACTTTCATGTTTTGAGTTTTTCCAAATTCAGCCTCCTCCTCTCTCTAATTTCACTTCTCCTTCCAGCCACTCATAGCTGACCACGTGGCGTCTTCTGATTGCTCCACACGGCCCGGCGTCCTTTACACTATCCGCCCTCGCCCAGGGCTGTTGGATCCCCTTTTGATCCAACAGCCCGATGAGCTCCACGCACGCCTTTCTCCCTCGTCGTCAGATCTCTCCCAGGACTTCATCATCACCGCCCGTTGCCGCCTCTCCCTCATGATGCCACGTAGCACTCTTTTGTGCCATCCGATTGCGCCCTCGTCCCTTCAATCTCAGCCGCTACCTCTGCATCGACTATCATCCTTTCGATCACCAACCCTACCCCCTCATCGCCGTTCATTTCCGCCTGCCTGAGCGCACGCCACGTGGCACGTTAATTGCCATTCGATTTCGCCTAAGAGCTTTAATCCTCACCGCCCACTGATGCTGCGTCCTCATCACGACACGTGGCATCCGCCACGACCATCCGATCACATCGCCTCGGATCATATCATAGCCGCTCCTTAGCGCCATCTTCTCAGTTGCTGGATCGCAAGATCCAATGGTCAAGACTTCGTCTCCTACCTCCAGACCGTCTCTCTCCCACATTCTCAATTTCGCGCAGCACCCACCCCTTTTCCATTTTTGACTCCACGATAACCACCTTCTCCGACCACCAACGACACCACGATGGAGCCCACTCATCCCTCATCCTCGCCATCTCCCTTGATCTTCACGACATCCCCCAGAGTCGCTCCACGACGTCCACGAACATCACCTCCCAGCCATCCCTGCCGTCACCCTCATCCTATAAATCAGCCACCTCCGGCCGCTTTCACTCCCATCTGCCACTACGGAGAGATTCCCCTAGCTCTTGTCTGTCTATTGGTGACAACTATTCGGCAAGAAGTAGAGCGACGGCGGCTGAAATTCCTCCGGCGAGATCCACGGCCCACTCCGTCGTGCTGCAGCTACCTCCGTGAGCTGCACGAGATCAGGCCTCCTACCGACCTTCGAGCGAAGACCTGGAAGCCTCCCCGGAGCTTCTAATCCCAGGAAGAATCCTTCATCGATCCCTTGATCTTCTTCTTCTTTTCATGTCTTCTTCTCCGATTTAATTCACCCTTCATGTATATCTTCTCATGGTGCCAAGCATTTCTCGAGCTCCGCAACGGAGCTCTGACCTTCGTGCTATCTTTAGATCCCTCTAACGACGCACTTTATCCTCCACCATAGCCAGCTCCGCCACTGTAGCGGAGCTCGATCACCGGTCATCCCCCTCCTCCACAGGCCTCGCGTTTCAATCTGCATCACTCGACGGTTACCACGCACGCTTCGGTTATCTGCTAACGCCCTGCAGGTACCCTCTCGATCATTGGCCTGAGCTTCATCAGAGCTGCCCTCGAGCTTCTCCGCTTCCGCAACCCAGAGCCACTCAGCCACTTTTGAGACCGCCGGAGGATCCCCAACACCTTCACGCATCTTCCCAGCTACTTGGGAGCCTCCGACGAGCTTCATCGACGCCTTGAGGACGAGGCGGAGCCAGGCCCCCTTCGCCGGAGCCCAGCCTTCTCCGCCGCAGGAGGCGGTAGGCCGGTTGAGGAAGAAGAACAACAACCGTTGATCTTTACTAGATCAAACGGCCAGGAGCTATCCATGTCGCCTCGCCCTGCACCAGTAGGATCAGGCGGATCCTACGCTCCAGATTCGTCCACGTCGCCCTATTCATCAAGCTTCAAGGACCGTTGGATCGATCTTGATCCGATGGGTCAAGACACGCCACACGTCCGTAATCCACCACAATTGGATCATCTTTGATCCCACAGTCCAGATTTGCCCACGACGCCCGATCCGAGCCTCCTCCCCGACCGCTAGGCTCAGATCAACCGAAGCTTCCCCGAGCCAGATCTGGACCTCCAGAGCCGCCCGAGCCTCACTCCGATCCTCCGACGTCCACCGAGCCTAGGACCCCTACTTGATCCGGACGTGGGGCCTGGGGAAATTGCATCGAGGCCCCCTGAAGGTTTTCAATATTACATTTCAGTCCCTGTCAGGCAACCCCATGTGAGGAGCACGTGTCCCGTGGAGAATTTGCATCCACCCCTCTGCATTATAGGTAATTGCATAATAGTCCCTGTCTGTACGTTTAATTTTAGAAATTTTAATTCATGTATTGCATTTATACCCATGTCTTTGCACACATATTTAGGCATTCATATTAATTCATTTTTGAGTTTGGAAAATTGCATTGTGTAGCTTACATTATCCTCCTTATTATGTGACATGTGGCATATTTTTTGTAATATCAGTAGAATTTTCTATTAATTAATTGGTTCATTTTTGCTATATTTTGTCAATTTTACCTCTTAATTGATAGTAATTTCTCTGTAACTCCAAAAATTCCTCAAAAAATCATATTAGATCTAGGATAATTAGCTTTACCTTGCATAAAAATTTCATCTCAATGCACACATTCCGAGTTCTAAATAAATCATTTGGTGAATTTCTTAATTAATTTTTAATCGGTTCATTTCAAATCAAAATTAAGGTTTGATAATTTTCCTGGATTCCTCACCTTCAGATTTATGTAGGATAATTTTTATTCCCAAAAATATTGTGATTTGATATTTATTAAAATTAAATTAGTTAAAATCACCTTGCATTCATATTTAATTTCCATTAATTTAATTTAGTGTAAGAAAATTCCAAAAAAAATAGGGTAGTCTAATTTTCATCTGGCCAAGTTTCGTAATTTTTGGACTTGTTTTGACCATCTTTCTGAATTAACTTGTAAACTGGCTAGATCTTCCATGTGTCTTGCATCAAAAACCCGAAAAAGACCAAAAAAATTTATTCCCCAAAAATCAAATCTTGGACTTTGCTAATAATTTACCTAAGAAGACAACTGCCTCCCTGAGTTCGACCTTAGGCTTACCCAAGTAAAAAAAATTGCCGCTCGAGATTAACTTGTTTAATTAAAAGTGGTTTTTGATCTGCTCCTATTATCCGACTGCAACAAACCTTCTTAATTAATTTGAACATTAATCTGCTCGAATTAATAAGGGTGGTGGGACACTTTTCAAAATGGCGACGTTGCCGGGGAGGCACGACTTAGGTTAATTTGCAGTTATTTCTGAGTGTTTGATTTTCTATCCCCGGGTAGTCTGACCCCCGGTTTTCTTGTGAATATTTTCTGTCTCTTAATTTTTCCATTTTTTGTGTCATTCTCTGACCTCAAGTTATTTTTGTGCGAGGAACGCGAGGAGTCGAAGACACTTCGAGGAATCAACATCTTAATTTATTGAGTGATTTGAGAGAATTTGTATTTTATTTATTTATTTATTTGCATCATTTCCAGCGGTTCCCGTTTGGGTTCTCGCGTGTGTAAAGATAGTGAAACTGTGTCCCCGTGTGTTGTGTGGATTGAATTGTAAATTAAGCTTGCACTAGTGGCTCCTCGAGCCACTCTAGGATTTGCTTGTGCTCGTAAATTTCTAGGACCACACAATACACTAAAAAGACGCACCTAGACCGCAGATCTAGTTAAAGTAACTTGTGCTTCACTCGCTAATAGAACTGCTTGTCTAGGAGCGGATTTTGTCGCTTGCATCTGCATGTAGTATAAAAAAAAGATTTCAATTCTATTTTGCATCCTGCATAAAAAAAGCGAAGGGATCAGTGTAAGTATTATCTACTCAGCATACGCATCATAGTTTTTTCGTGCATCGGCTTTTCTCGATTTCCCCCTCTCTATTTTTCACACTTAATTTAAATGGAAATTGGGACTAGACGATAAGCGTGCTTTGTGGTTGGACTAACAAGTGATAACTTAACTTAAAAATAGGACTGCTAACATTATTGACCAAAAAAATATAATAAAATTGGAAAATCTGTTTGCGGGAGACTAATCCCCGACCTTGTTTTCAGGCTGAGTGAGGGTACTTGAGTGTGTGTGAACACCTTAAGGCAGAGCCCAAATCCCCGCCTTCCATATCACGTTCCGAGTAATCCTAGCAAACATCACAAGTTGAATTTTTAAGGTTCACTGACTAGTACCAAGTAGCCTCCGCCTGTCTCAGGTAGATAGGGGTGAAATTGTGGTACTTCGTGACAAGTTGCCAGTAACCCCCTGGGGTGAAGTTCTGGCCTCGTCAGCCTCCGCCTGCTTGTAGGTAGATAGGGGCAGGTTTTTGAATCCATCAACTTGGGATAGGAGCGAAGAGAGGAAGGACCGGCGGTATATTAGGCGACATGTTATACAGGGAAGACGCATCCGGCTTTGAGCCGACTTCCCTCTAGGCCGCGTAATCCTTGCTATCTTGCTTCAAAAATCACACTTAAAATTTACAAGATTAATTGGACTCAGTTTCGGGTCCTTTACTGTGTTGAGTGTGAACCCAGGGTCTTGGATTGAATTGTTTGCTCAGGTAGGAGTCAGATCCTATCTTCACTAAGGATTCCCGATTCTTCTCGCCAAAATCAAGATGAGTAACTGGGGGGATATCGACTCTTTATTCACCAATCTCTCTTTGAGCCCCCCATGAAACTCCTCTTCATCGACCCAAGCGCACCTTGGACCACCCAAGACTCATGACCCTCTTGAGTTCTGGTTCCCTCACACTTAGGCGATTACTCTCAAACCAACCCTTTCCTCTCCTCCGAGCTTACCGAGGAAGACCATCGCCTCGGTAAGAACCCCTTCCTTGATTTGTCCTCTGACACAGACCTTGTTTCCTACCCAGGACTTGAGGACAAGATGCCATCTAAGCAGCCACCAGATGAGGACCCATTGCGAGAGATTCTTAATTGCCTCGCCACAACCGAACAACAAAATGCAGATCTCATAGCTAGAATGGGACAGATTATTGCAGCAGGAGGAATCGACCGACCAATGGTTGATGCCTACAACCCAGCAGAGAATGAGATGCACAGTTCGTTGGCACCAACGGTTCCCACAGAAACATTCGAGCTCAAGCCCCACTTCGTTAGCCTCCTACCGAAGTTCAACGGAAATGCCCATAAAGAACCATATGCCTTTCTCCGAGACTTCGAGCTGGTTTGCAACAACCTTAGCCATCCTAAGGTTGGGCAATATTACATTAGACTGAAGGCCACCCCTTTTGCCTTAGGAGATAATGCATCACATTGGCTGAAGAACCTAGGGGTGATATGTACCACCTGGATGCAGTTCAAGGACTTATTTCTGAAGAAGTTCTTCCCTCTCAGTAGAACTAATCAAATGAGAACCAAGATTGCTAGTTTCTCCCAGGGACCTTGTGAACCATTCCATGAAGCCTGGGATAGGTTCAATGACCTAATTCAGAAATGTCCCTGCCATGGCAATTCTAAGGCAATCTTAGTCCAGACCTTGTTCTGTGGCATGACCCCAGAGATGTAGGGGTTAGTTAGTGCCTCCTGCGGAGGAAGCTATCTGAACAGAAACGATAATGCAGTATGGAAGATACTAGAGCAGATGGCAGAAACAAGCAGGTCGCAGGCCACCAGGGCCTATTAGTTTTCTCCCTCAATCTTATACAATGAGACAACTAGGAGGACTGTGGCGGATCTGACAGAGGACCGCATCCCCAACATGGGGATGATAGCTGACAAGTTAACTATGGTCGAGCAGATCCACAAGAGGGTCACTGACCTTGAGTCTCTCTCATGTCTGCCGAAGCAAGTGAAGGAACTTACTGAGAAGGTAGCTAAGATGAAGCTACCTGCCCCTTCTGCACCAACCGTACCTATGCACCGAGTCCATCTTGTACAGGAATGGCTGGGTAGAGGATCAGACTTACACCCAGCAGGACCAGCATGCACCCCCACAAGTGGAGATCGGATACGAGGAGCGTCTGTAGGTGTTCGAGATCAACGGGTTGTGGTACAACCGTGACCCCGTCAGCCGACAATCGGGGATGGGGAATGATCAGCCTCACCGACCTTCCCTAGCTTACCAGGAAACCAGCTCCGTCCCCGCACCGCACTTTGTTCAGTCCAGGCCCGAACGAGGGTACCAGCCTCAGCAGCACCAGCAGCACACATTCCACTCGGGCCAGCAGGGCCCGACACCGTCCCATCAGAAGCAGCAGTATCGGCATGGCCAGCAGGGCTAGTAAAGAACCTCATCCGCAAGTCAGCATCAGCAAGCCCAGCCTATCGAATTGGAGTCGCTCACATTGGCGATCCAGACCCTGTCTGATAGGGTCCAACAAATCCAGAATGACTATCTGGATATAAGAATCGATCTGAATCAGGTTTCTCGTACCCAGGATCAACAGATGGTGCCAAAGACCCCAATTCCTGCACAGATTCAGGCCAACCCGAACAACTTAACCCAAGGCCAGAATCGACCTCATGATCAGGTATACTATTTAGATAATTCTTTATATGAACATGAGATCCTTTCATATGATAATGTGAATCATATGTCCCTCAGGAGCGGAAGGACCGTGACCATACCTAATCAGGCACGGGCACCGGAGGAAGAAGCTGCCAAGTCTCTACCTGAGGAGGACTTGGAGGAAGAAGAGGAGCAAGACCACCATCACCATCACGGCAGAAGAAGAGGACTTCTGATTCCTCGAAGCAGCAAACCCGCACCAGCAGAGAGTTCGACGAAACTGACGAAGAGCCCGCACCTCCATCTGAGGAGGACCGTCAAGAAGTCACGGAAGACGCATCACCGGTTTCGCCACAACATTTTCCTTTTAGTCAATGTCAGAGTCCGAGTCTGTTTAAGAGTCCGAGTCTTGTACAAAACTCAGTTTCGGATTTCAATGAAAACATTTCAGTTTCAGAACATGAGTTAGAGTCAATAATCCCTTTTCCCTGAGCTCTTAAGTGTGGAAAGAAGGAAATGAAAAAAAAATCCAAAAAGATGACCCTGAGATGGCAGAGTTCTGTAAAAAACACATCAAGGTCACAATCCCCTTTGACAAGTACTTGGAAATGACTCCTGCATTCCCTAAGTACCTTAAGGTGAGATGCACACCTACTAGGCTTAGCAGGAAGATCAAAAGCCGTGTTGAGAAACACGTTCTGTCAGTAGCCACGACTTGTGCAATAAAGAACTCGTTTCCAAGGAAATGAAGAGACTTGGGTGCACACTATGTAGTGAGTCATGTTGATGACATCGCATTTGCATGCACTCTCCTAGACAACGGTTCCTCAATTAACTTAATGCCTACAACCCTCTATGAGAGGCTTAATCTCGGACCTCATAGGAAATCTAGAGCCCTCCTGCAGTTCGTTGATAAATCCCAAGGAGAATTGAGGAATGTTGTGATTAAAGTCGAGGGGCAGGAATACATGGTGGACTTCACTGTCCGAGATATGGAAACCCCTCGTAATTGGAGAGACTCCCAGATCATCTTAGGCAGGCCCTTCCTCAGGACAACGGGGGCCTTGTTTGATTACAAGATCAGGAAGATCCAGTTCCAAACTCCAGGCGGAGATGAGGAACTTGAGATGAAGCATACCAGATGACAGAGACCGGATTCCGAATCCAGCACCGAGTACTCTTCAATCGAAGCAGATTGTAATCATGTAGACACAGTTGGGCCATGGAGACAAAACCCAGCCAGCACCGATGAGTCCCTCCCCTCCGGAGATGATCCCATGCATGAGTCAGTTTACGAGGTCCTCAGAGACGAGTACAACTCAGAACCTGCACCTCCCTACATCTTCGATGACTTAGAGGCCCAGCTGGGCCTGTCAGTCCTTCCCTCTTTAGGACAATCGGAAGATGAGGATGACTAGTCGGACGTGGCTTTTGCCTATTTCATGGAGACCTTTGACGATCCGACTCCAGAGCCGAATAACTTAGTGGCAACAATTACAAAGAAAGATCCAGCCACTTCCAACACCGAGTCAGATTCGATTGAGCCAGATTTCCTAGACGATCACACCATCCCTTAGCTCAAGCCTTTACCCACAACATTGAAATATGCCTTCCTTGCGGGTCAGGACAAGAAATTTCCGATCATCATCAGTTCGCGATTGACCAAGGAGCAGGAATCTCGCTTGCTAGAGATCTTGGAGAAAAACCGCAAGGTGATAGGTTGGAGCATTTCCGATCTCCACGGGATAAATCCCGCTCTGTGTTCGCACCATATCTACTTGGAAAATGAAGCCAAACCCTCTCGTGAATTCCAACATCGTTTGAATCCAAATTTAAAGAGGTAGTGAAGAAGGAGATAGAGAAATGGTACAACGCGGGTTTCATTTATCCCATCTCTGATCGAAATGGGTGGCCCCGATCCATATGGTCCCGAAAAAGTCGGGAATTCAGACGACCACCAACGAGAACGGAGAGGAGATCGTGACACGAGTGCCCACGTCGTGGCACGTCTGTGTGGATTACAGACGCTTGAATGCCGCGATGATGAAGGATCATTTTCCCCTACCGTTCATTAATCAGATCCTAGAGAGACTAGCGGGGAAAGAGTTCTTCTGTTTCTTGGATGGGTTCTTGGGCTATAATCAAGTAGCCATAGCTCCGGAGGACCAGGAAAAGACCACGTTCACATGCCCCTTTGGTACCTATGCTTTCAGGCGCATGCCCTTTGGGTTATGCAATGCTCCAGGTACTTTCCAAAGGTGTATGATTGCTGTATTCGCCAAAATGGTCGACGAATTCCTGGAAGTCTTCATGGACAACTTCTCGGTCCACGGCGATTCCTTCGATTCCTGCCTTAGGAATCTGGACCGAGTCCTCAAACGTTGTTGTGAGGTCAATCTGGTGCTTTCCTGGGAGAAAAGTCACTTCATGGTGACGGAGGGCATTTTGTTGGGGCACGTCATCTCCAAGAGAGGAATGGAGGTTGACCATGCCAAGGTGGACGTGATTCGACGACTCCAGCCACCAACCAACATCAAGCAGTTGTGGTCGTTCCTCGGGCATGTCGGATTCTATCGGAGATTCATCATGGATTTTTCTAAGAATGCCCGACTCCTAACTGAGCTTTTAGGCAAAGGCATGGAGTTTGTTATTGATCACAAATGTCTTGAGGCCTTTAAGCTATTACAATGAATGATCATGGATGCCCCGATCCTACAAGCCCCAGATTGGTCTCTACCTTTTGAGATCATGACGGGCGCCTCAGATTTTGCTGTTGGGGTTGTGTTAGGACAAAGGAGGGACGGCATCCCATTTACAATTCACTATGCAAGCAAAGTGCTTGATACCACTCAGCGTAACTATACACTTATGGAAAAGGAGATGCTTGCGGTAGTGTTTGCCTTGGACAAGTTCAAATCTCATTTAATTGGATCAAAGGTAATTGTGTTCACTGACCACACGGCGCTACGATACTTGATGGAAAAGGATGTGAAGGCACGTCTTCTTCGGTGGATTTTGCTTATCCAGGAGTTTGATTTGGACATCCATGATAAACCTGAAAAGAAGAACGCAGTAGCCGATCATCTTTCTCGTCTCAAAGATATCAATACTTCCGAGGATTCCCCAATTCGAGACTCCTTCCCTGACAAGTCGATTTTTGTTGTCAACTCACTACCATGGTATGCCAACATCATGAACTATCTTGTCTCCAAGAAGGTTCCCGAGGGTTGGCCCAAGAGCCACATGGACCGACTAAAGTCGGATGCGAGACACTACCATTGGGAGGATTCGATCCTTTTCATTGAAGGACCGGATTGTGTCTGGAGACGGTGTATTCTTCAGGAGGAATACCAGAGTGTCCTTTCTTTATGCCACAACTTAGAGGCAGGAGGACACCACTCCGGGAAGAGGACTGCATGGAAGGTACTTCAGTGTAGCTTTTACTGGCCAACTCTGTTTCGCGATGCCATCACCTTTGCGAACTCGTGTCCAGTATGCCAGAGAATGGGAGGAACCGTTGGTTCCAAGGATGAGATGCCAATGCAGCCTGTCATCATTTGTGATGTCTTTGACGCCTTGGACATCGATTTCATGGGCTCATTCCCTGTTAGCCATAGATTCGAGTACATCCTTCTTGTGGTGGATTATCTATCCAGGTGGGTGGAGGCTATCCCGACCTGAGCCACAGACAGCAAGACTGTCTGTAAATTCATCAGAGAGCACATCATCTCTAGGTTCGGGATCCCCAAAATGATGATATCAGATGGGGGTAGCCACTTTGTATCTCGAAAGGTGAAGAAACTCCTGAAGGACTACAGCATCGAACACCGTATCGCTAGTCCCTACCGCCCACAGACCAATGGTATGGCTGAGGTGTCGAATCGGGAGGTGAAAACTATATTGCAGAAGCTTGTCTGCCCAGACAGGAAGGACTGATCTCAGATCTTGGATCAGGTTCTATGGGCGTATAGGACAGCTTACAAGACACCGTTAGGAACCTACCCATTCCAAATGGTATTCGGAAAGTCGTGCCATTTTCCCACAGAACTAGTGCACAAATCAGAATGGGCAATCAAGAAGGTCAATTGGAACACACACCTTGGGTAGAAGCAGAGAAATATGGATCTGAATGAGCTTGTGGAAATCAGAAACCGCACATATGACAACAGTTTGGTGTACAAGGACAAGGTTAAGCGTTGGCACGATAGATATATCAGACGAAAGACCTTTGTTCCTGGACAGAAGGTATGGTTGTTTAATGCTAGACTGAAGATCTTCCAAGGCAAGCTGAAGTCCAAGTGGACAAGCCCATTTGTCGTCCGTACGGTGCCGATAGTTGATGTGTCGAGAACTCAGATCTTGCAGATGATGCATCGACATTCCTTGTGAATGGACAACTGTTGAAACACTTCGTCGAATCCAATGAGAAGCTAGTCCATGTTGAGGAGATTGTATTCATGCACGAGACAGAGTCAGCAGATACACCTCGAGCCATGCATGAGACCTTGCAACAATGAGCTTTAGCCATCAGCAGCATCTTGAAAGATTCAGACCAACTCACTTGTATATACCATAATTCCTGTACATTCTATCCTTTCTCCCCCGCGACTCTAGTAACCCATCTCCGCCTCATTGATCACTATCTTGGACTATACTTAGGAGGACTAGATCCTAAGTATAGGGGGGATGAGCCAACGGAGTCTGTTCTCTGTATATCCTCCAGATCACATTGGTCCTCATACTCACTTCCGTCCTATACTTAGGTTGACCTGAGCCTAAGTATAGGGGGGCCGATGCCGGCATTGTATATTCATCCACTTCTCTTCTTGGCCTCTTCCGCCCCGTTTTTTGTCCTTCTTCTACACTTAGGCTGCCCGAGCCTAAGTATAGGGGGGCATGATGACTTCTTTACATTTTTCGTTCTCTTTGGCTCTCTTACGCTTAGCACGAGCTATGTTTTTTTCCTCGCTTTCCGTGCTCTGAGGACATAGCACACGTTAAGTATAGGGGGGCGTGTATATATTACATATATACTTTACCCATAGCTCATACGTTCACGTACTTTTTGTATATATTTTGCAATAATTACGGGTGGATAAAAAATTGGAAAAAAATTTGTACTTGTTGTATAATACGTGTGAAACTTTTGTAAAAAATGAAAAAAAATTAATTAAAATTTTGTATACTTGTATATTGTATAACACTTGTATAATTTGTATAATACTTATAAACTCTTGTAAATTGTTGTAACATATGAGGTATACCAACGTTTAAAAAAAATAAAACAAAAAAAACAAAAAAATGAAAAAAAAACAAAATAGGCTTCTTATTTACTCTTGCATATCATCCTTGCATTCAAAAAAAAAGTCTTGCATTTCATCTACATAGCATGTCATCTGCATATCTTGCATATGCAAGGTGAAAAGTTAGTGGGTTCTGAACCAAGTTATGAGTAGATGTTGAGGAGGGACTTGATTTGACCTTAATCCACCGAATTTCAGAGGAACCTTATAGGAACTGGAGTTAAGATTTCTCAGGTCAAGTGACTTAATTCTTTGAGTCCGCAAGTCTATGTTCACATGTCATCTTGATTAGTCTAAGAAGAATATCTCATGCACACGCATGATTCTTTTAGATAATGACCTAACTTGGACAAGCACAATGAACGTAGCTCTTCATTGATGAGGTGGTGAGGAGGTAGAATCCTTTAGCTTGGAGTAGCACACGGGTGGAAACATCTGTCCTCCTCTAGGGAGGGTAGTGCATCTCAACCTAGTCTGGTGGTGTTGACATCTAAGGACGGGATGCTGTGGGTTGCAATAATGCTTCAAAAGAGAGATAGTCTACTAGCTCAAGAGGAAAAACTCCTGATGTACATGCTGCACCTTGTATATAGTTCAAAAAAAAGAAAAAAAAGAAAAGGAAAAAAAGAGAAAATGCAAGAACTCCAAAAAATGGACAGGTCCAAGTGAAAATAAAATACCTGTCGGAGTATGTATATTAGCAATAAGTCTGCAGCTGGATGACTTGGCTACACTGGTCAGGCATCCCAGGATAGGTAGCTACACTGGTTACCGTCCATTCTTTTCTCCACCTCCTCCTCTTGAGCTGGTCGCACTTGAACTTAAAAGGAAATACCCCGCTCCTCGAGGAAAGAATTACTGGATCGGGTTATTTGAGTTACATTGTTAGAGGAGGCTTCTTCTTAGCCATTTCTGATGTGGAGAGTTACATTTCACTTACACAGTACAAATAAGAATCATAGTCATCAGAAATTTGCGTCCGAGAATTTGTTCTGACCTGACTATTGAGGAGTCTTGAATAGAAGACTTGTGGAACTTGAAGTCTGTTAGGTCTTAAATTCAGATCCCAATAAGGTTCCGCCACACAATTAATCCAAAGGTTGAGTCAAGCTCCATTTTCAACTTTTGTTCATGACCTTGGTATGGAACCCAAAATCATTTCACCCTTGCATTTCATTTTAGTTGCTCGGGGACGAGCAAGGTTTAAGTATAGGGGGTTCATGAATATGTGATTCATCACTCTTAAAGTTGAAAATAGAGTTTTCTCCCCGGGTATTTAGAATCATATCTCCCTTTATCTTGCATAAATAGCATTCATGCATCAATACACAAAACTTGCATTTTAGCATCCATCTTTGCATTTAAATAAGAAGCCAATCCTTGTGTACAATCCATTAAAACATCCACCTAATTATTTGTATTTTATCCCCTCCAAAATAAATTAACACCTTCCTTAAAGATGTACACTATTAGTTAATAATATGAGGAAGAAAGCCAGAGTTCTCTCTTGTAAAATACCCAATGAAGCCCTAAACCCCCTGGACCTTAGAAGGCCCATAGCTCTCCCTTACCAACTCCAAATTAGGTCTACTCAACTTCAGATGAATACACATCCAGAGACCTTTAAAATGAGACTAATTTCATTCAATTCGGAGCTTGTAGGAAAAAGTTGAGTTTTTGGGCCTCTTTGTATACTATATGTGTGTATAATTGTATTTCTGTATTTTTGTATCATATTTTACCTCATCTCCATTTTTGATGAACATAAAACTTGTAGATCTCATCGAGATCTACAACTTTCATGTTTTGCGTTTTTTCAAATTCGGCCTCCTCCTCTCTCTAATTTCACTTCTCCTTCCAGCCAGTCACAGCTGGCCACGTGGCGTCTTCTGATTGCGCCACGCGGTCCGGCGTCCTTTACACTATCCGCCCTCACCCAGGGCCGTTGGATCCCCTTTTGATCCAACGACCCGATGAGTTCCATGAATGCCTTTCTCCCTCGCCGTCAGATCTCTCCCACGACTTCATCATTACCTCCCGTTGCCGCCTCTCCCTCATGATGCCACGTAGCACTCTTTTGTGCCATCCGATTGCGCCCTCGTCCCTTCAATCTCAGCCGCTACCTCCGCATCGACTATCAGCCATACGATCACCAACCCTACCCCCTCATCGTCGTTCATTTCTGCCTGCTTGAGCGTACGCCACGTGGAACGTTAATTGCCATTCGATTTCGCCTAAGAGCTTTAATCCTCACCACCTACTGATGTTGCGTCCTCATCACGACACGTGGCGTCCACCACGACCATCCGATCAAATTGCCTCGGATCATATCATAGCCGCTCCTTAGCGCCATCTTCTCAGCCGTTGGATCGCAAGATCCAACGGTCGAGACTTCGTCTCCTACCTCCAGACCGTCTCTCTCCCACATTCTCAATTTCGTGCAGCACCTGCCCCCTTTCCATTTTTGACTCCACGATAACCACCTTCTCCGACCACGAACGACACCACAATGGAGCCCACTCATAGCTCATCCTCGCCAGCTCCCTCGATCTTCATGACATCCCCCCGAGTCGCTCCACGACGTCCACGAACATCACCTCCCAACCATACCTGCCGTCACCCTCGTCCTATAAATCAGCCAACTCCGACCACTTTTTCCCATCCACCACTATGGAGAGATTCCCCTAGCTCCTATCTGCCTATTGGTGACAGCAATTCGGCAAGAAGAAGAGCGACGATGGCTGAAATTCCTCCAGCGAGATCCACGGCCAACTCCGTCGTGCTGCAGCTAATTGCACGAGCTCAGGCCTCCTACCGATCTTCGAGCAAAGACCTGGAAGCCTCCCCGAAGCTTCTAATCCGAGGTAGAATCCTCCATCGATCCCCTGATCTTCTTCTTCTTTTCCCGTCTTCTTCTCCAATTTAATTCACCCTTCATGTATATCTTCTCGCGCTGCCAAGCATTTCCCGAGCTCCGCAACGGAGCTCTGACCTTCGCGTTATCTTTAGATCCCTCTAACGACGCACTTCATCCTCCACCATCGCCGGCTCCGCCACTATGGTGGAGCTCGATCACCTGTCATCTCCCCTCCTCCACAGGCCTCGCGTTTCAATCTGCATCACTCCACGGTCACCACACGCTTTGGCTATCTGCTAACGCCTTGCAGGTACCCTCTCGATCATTGGCCGGAACGTCATCGGAGCTGCCCTCGAGCTTCTCCGCTACCACAAACCAGAGCCACTCAGCCACTTTTGAGACTACCGGAGGATCCCCGACACCTTCACGCATCTTCCCAGCTACTTGGGAGCCTCCGGCGAGCTTCATCGACGCCCAGAGGACGAGGTGGAGCTAGGCCCCCTTTGCCGGAGCCTAGCCTTCTCCGCCGCAGGAGGAGGTGGGCTGGTTGAGGAAGAAGAACAACAACCGTTGATCTTTACTAGATCAAACAACCAGGAGCTATCCACGTTGCCTCGCCCCCCACCCGTAGGATCAGGCGGATCCTACGCTCCAGATTCGTCAACGTCGCCCTCTTCATCAAACTTCAAGGATCGTTGGATCGATCTTGATCCGACGGGTCAAGACATGCCACGCGTCCGCAATCCACCACCGTTGGATCATCTTTGATCCCACGATCCATATTCGCCCACGTCACCCGATCCGAGCCTCCTCCCCGACTGCTAGGCTCGGATCAACCGAATCTTCCTCGAGCCAGATCCGGACCTCCAGAGCCGCCCAAGCCTCACTCCGAGCCTCCGACGTCCACCGAGCCTAGGACCCTGCATGTGATTCACACGTGGGGCCTGGGCAAATTGCATCGAGGCCCCTGAAGGTTTTCAATATTACATTTCAGTCCTTGCCAAGCGACTCCACATGAGGAGCACGTGTCCCATGGAGAATTTGCATCCACCCCCTACATTATAAGTAATTACATAATAGTCCCAGTCTGCATGTTTAATTTCAGAAATTTTGATTCCTGTATTGCATTTATACCCTTGTCTTTGCATGCATATTTAGCATTCATATTAATTCGTTTTTGAGTTTGGAAAATTGCATTGTGTAGCTTACATTATCATCCTTATTATGTGATGCGTGGCATATTTTTGTAATATCAGTAGAATTTTCTATTAATTAATTGGTTCTTTTTTGCTATATTTTGCCCAATTTCACCTCTTAATTGATAGTAATTTCTTCGTGACTCCAAAAATTCCTCAAAAATCACATTAGATCTAGGATAATTAGCTTTACCTTGCATAAAAATTTCATCTCAAGTGCACGCACTCCGAGGCCTAAATAATTCATTTGGTTAATTTCTTAATTAATTTTTAATAGGTTCATTTCACATCAAAATAAAGGTTTGATAATTTTCTTGGATTCCTCACCTTCAAATTTATCTAGGATAATTTTTATTCCCAAAAATATTGTGATTTGATATTTATTAAAATTAAATTAGTTAAAATCACCTTGCATTCATATTTAATTTCTAGTAATTTAATTTAGTGTGAGAACATTCCAAAAAAATTAGGGTAGTCTAATTTTTATCTGGCCAAGTTTCGTAATTTTTGAACTTGTTTTGACCATCTTTCTGAATTAACTTGTAAACTGGCTAGATCTTGCATGTGTCTTGAATCAAAAACCCGAAAAAGGACCAAAAAAAATATTTCTCGAAAATCAAATCTTGGACTTTGCTAATAATTTACCTAAGGAGACAACTGCCTCCCCGAGTTTGACCTTGGGCTTGCCCAAGTAAAAAAATTTGCCGCTCGAGATTAACTTGTTTAATTAAAAGTGATTTTTGATCTGCTCCTATTATCCGACTGCAACGAACCTTCTTAATTAATTTTAACATTAATCTGCTCGAATTAATAAGGGTGGTGGGATGCTTTTCACTCTCTCACTGGCTTGATCTCCCAATCCCAACAGTTGTAAAGGCGGTTGCAATCTCCTACTACTCTTGAGATGAATGGCATCAGATAAACATGTAAAATTAAGG
The DNA here is from genome assembly GCA_037367405.1 of Ottelia alismoides. NCBI lineage: Eukaryota > Viridiplantae > Streptophyta > Magnoliopsida > Alismatales > Hydrocharitaceae > Ottelia > Ottelia alismoides. The sequence continues at coordinate 216,301 of JAZKJV010003908.1, forward strand.
GCCACACCTGTCTCGGGAGTGGATGGATCATAGGCTACATGCTCCTTGCATCTGAAGTTGTTGGGATTGGCTTTGACCTATGCTGGGATCAGTGTCTTGGTAGTGGTCAGGTCATCAAGCCTCTGAGTAAGGTCATTCATGTTCTTGATCAACAGTGCTAACTGATCAAGTGTTGGATTCACCAAAGGTGCCTCGGGATGCTCAATGATAGGATGTCGTTGAGACTGGTAGTGAAGAGGCTGTTGGTATCCATACTATGGTTGTTGGTAATGAGGAGGAGGAGGATGTAAATATTGTCCGTATGATGCAGATTGATGTTGCTGGTAAGACTGTAAAAAATACATAGACAACAGTTGTTGCTGGCCATGTCTCCAGTTCTGGAAGTGAGGTGGAGACTGAAAATGAGGCTGGAGCTGCTGGTGAGGGTACTGCTTTTGTCTGCCTCCTTAAAACTGGTGGGAGGGTCTCTGACCCTACTGAGAACCCAACTGGCCTTGCCCTAATGAATGGGACTGGTGATGAGAGGGGTCTTGCCAAAGTCATGTCAATCCACATGGAGGACCGACAATCGTCGAAGCAACCTCAGAGAAGACATCAATTAGTCAACAATCAACCTACAATAATAATCAAGCGCTGAAAAGCACAAAATGTGAGCTAAAATTTATTATTCTCTACAACTAAATCTATATCAAGTATGTAGACATTGAACCATAGGGAGAAAAATTGGTAGCCAACGGTTATTCTTAACCAAAGTATATTATGTACAAAAGTCATTCATTATATTCTTGAGGGTTTTAGTTATATATATATATATATATATATATATATGTATATTTTTTTATATATACTTTTTTTATTTTCAGTTTTATAATTTTGTATTTTATTTTTTTAAAATTTATGTTTTTTATCTTATCTTTTTCTGTTTAATATACATATATCAGGCTATATATACCATAATAAATAATATAGATATAAATATAGCTAAAAATAACCAAAAATTATAGAATTAAATATTTTTAGGTTTAAATTAATTTTTTAGTATTTTTATGATTTTTTTGATATTTTTACTACTTTTCATGGATTTTTAAAATAAAAAAGAACCCAAATAAGGGTTCTAAAAATAAGCTGAAATTAATTCAAATATTAAATATAATAGATAAGGTTCAAAATTATGCAAAAAATTTATATATATAGAGTATTATATAAAGAAAATTAAGAAATAGAAAAACATATTTTTAGACTTTTTAGTGATTTTTTAGATTTTTAAGAAAGATTTTGGAGCCTTTTTTCATTGTTTTCTTTTTCTAGTTTTAGGGATTTTTGGTCTGAGATTAATAAATACTAAGATACATAACATATATTTTTTGGGGAATTTTTGAAAACAATTTTATATTTTTTGGTATTTTATAAGCTAGTCAGGGATAAAAACGTGCTCATTTTAATGTTAATAAATAGTTAAAAGGTCCAAAATTGTGAAATAAAAATAGAATGTCAAATACAAGCAATCATAAGCCTACAACTTTTTTTTGTGATTTTTAGAGCACAATATCTATTTTAAATAAATACAACAAGCACACAAAAATACAATTGCTAGTAGGGCCATTAATGTAATTAAAATAAAATCTAGGGGTCTTTTGTGTAATTTTTCCAAAAATATACCCATACATTTCATTTTATTGAAGCAAAAGTAAATGTAAAACGTAAATGGGGCATCTTTGCAAAATGACCACCTCATGTAGGACGACACGTAAGGTGAGCTAGCATGGACCTAAATGGAATATGAAATAACTACAGGGGTCTGCCATGCAATTTCACCATTTTATTTTACACTAAACATTTTATTTACTGGATTAATTAATGAATACAAAATTGCTCGGGGTAGGATATGTAAATTACCCCATATGCATGCACCATCGAATGGTTGGATTAACATCTCTTATACACGTAGAAAGATCTGCACGACTGGTGACACTTCGATGATGAACGACTGTGATTAGATCACGGGGAGAGATCTGACGGTCGAGGAGCGAAATGATCCAATGTCACCTGTAACATCTAAAACTGGTAAGGAGATCGAACGGTCTGAATATCCCTAGAAGAACAGGGAGGAAGGTGATTCTGGAGCTCGCTCGATTGGTTATCTCTTGATGCTCCGACCACAAATCTCGCATCTGAAATGCCGTTCAGCACGCTGATGAAGCTCTGCAGTGATTGTCAGCGTCAAATAGGTCCGAGGCTCGTGGATTGAGCCCTGGAGGTAGTTCGTCCCTGGAGCTGCTTCCTATCCTCAAAGCCACCCCATATGGGGCCCCTTCGAGCGTGAAACATGCGTCAACAAACTCATGGGTCAAGGCAAAGTGCCTTGACCCATTTAGGTGTGAAATGCTTAGAGAATGATGCGAATGGAAGTGTGGCAGAGAAGTCTCAAGTGACGGTGGAGGATGGCCTCTGATTTCTAGATCCGTGAAGGATCTCGGTGAGTGGAAGGATTTGAGATGAAGGGGAAGTGATAGGGAGCGAAGGGGAGGTGAGAGGCGTGATGGAAGACAGTCAAACACATGTGGAGGGGTTCGCCGGAGTTCAGCTCCGATGAAGTATGAAGGAGGCTTTTTACAGTAATTCAATCACATAAAAGCTAAACTAAGGATAACAAATGAAACCTACGACTAAGGACTACTTTAAAAAGTGAAAGAAACAGCTCTTATACATGGTCGGAGACTAGGGAGCAGGGTGGTTGGCAAGCTACCGTGGGTGCACCTCCTCCTCCGCAAGATGCTCTAGACCTCAGGGGAACTCCCTCTATTACAGGGGTACTATCTAGACCAAGGTGTAGGGGATCTAAGGTTCGGAATAGTGACCACAGATTGAAGGGAAGGAAGAGGTTTTTATTTATAGATAGATGACACACCCTTATTGAAAGGTAATTTTGGAAGAATCAAAACTATGTACAATCAATCTGAAGCTACGGTGTGAATCATGGAGGACCAGGGAGGAGATCTTATGAAGGGCTCGAGGGCGAAGGAGTAAGAGGGCGGTTGGGAATAATAGGAGAAGGCAGGCCGCTCGAGGCTTCTGACAGAAGTCGGAAGAAAGACATGGAGTTGGCTGGGGGTCAACGATCCCTAGAATTCTATTGGTCCACGTAGACCACTACAGGACAAACTAGCCCCTTTTATTCAAAAATAATTAGATTAAAATAGTAAATGATTTTATTATTTTTTTATTATAAAATAAAAATTCTTATTATTTTATGTTTATTTGATGTTATTTATTATTAGTTGATTTTTAGGGGTATATTTATATGCATATTCATCCATGTTTTGGCTATTTTATTTTTATTTTGTATTTTTGTATTTTATTATTTTGATATCTTATTATATATATTTATAACTTATTTTTAGGTACATAAATATATTTTTATTATATTTTTATGGTATTTTTTTTATACTTAAATAAATAGGGATATAAATTATATAGGTATAATTGTAGGTATGTTATCTATGTACATGTTTTATTTTAATGTTTTATCAATGGTTTTATTCTAGTTTTAATATGTACATATGTTGTAAATAATATTTACAAAATTATAAAAATATAAAACTATAAAATTAATAAAGAATAAATAAATTAAATATTTTATTCATGTATATTGTACAATAGGGATCCAAAACCTAACTTTCACACCTTTATTCCAAAAAATATGAAACCACCTTCATTAAATATCTTATTAAAATTTATATACATTAAAGGTGATTTTGAAACATTTCGAGTTTTGTTTGAGAGATATGGGTCTGGGAAGTTGGGATTTTGGAATTTTGTTCAGAGTATAAGAAGTACACTGTGTATTATTTGTACACGCTCAAATTTGTACTTTTCTACGTATATTATTACTTACAACTTTCATGTTCAAGGTTTCTTTATTTGAGGTATAAATAATGGAAAATAAACTAGGTCCCAAAAATAAATAAATAATGAATAAATAAATGGGCTTTTATTGTATTCTTGGCCCTTATCTCGCCCTACTTTTTCCTTGTCGACCAATTCAATTCTAGACTCGATCTCAGGGTCTTAAAATCAGTATTATTTACACAATAAATGCAATAAATAATGAATGTTATTTTGTATTTACATGCATTATCTATGGTTTTTAAGGCCAAAATGATAGAATAAAGGTGATGAAATGGAGATTCATCACCGTCCTATACTTGCCTTTACTAGTCATTAGCAAATAATTACATAATAAGTGTAGAAAAACAAAGAAAAGAAAAAGAAGGAAAGTGGACTAAGTTTAATTATCAAGCTTGTCTTCACAAAATCAAAGTTTGGAGCTTATGTCAGACTTTTGGAATTTTAGTGCGGGCGGAACCTTATTGGGAATTAGACTTGAAATTCAACAGCCTTCGAGAATCCTAAAACTATGCTCAAGTCCTCTCAATAGCCAAGTCAGAATATTTCAACTCATACATAAACCATTACGACTATGGATCTTACTTGTACAATGTATTTGATTGTTGCTCTCCCGAACTGCAATGACAAAGAAACCGACTTCTCCAGCATGACAACCCATTGATTCCCCAATCCAGCAACTCTTTCCTCAAGGAGCAGGGTATTCCCTTCTAAGTTCAAGTGGCAACCAGCTCAAGAGGAGGGGATGAAGAGAAGAATGGACGGTAGCTAGTGTAGCTACATATCCTAGGATGCATGACCAGTGTAGTCAACTCATCCAGTTGCATGCTCACATGATATGACTTTGAAGCTTAAACTTGATTTATTGACTATACAAAGATGTACACTTCAACATGCATTTTATTTTCAATCAAGCCTATCCACTTTTTGGTTTTTTTGCTTTTTGCATTTTTTTAATACTATATACAACAACATTTACATAAGGAATTTTTCCTCTTGAGCCCTCTTTTGAAGCATTATTGCAACCCACACTCTCATGTCTTTAGACGTCTCTACTACTAGACAGGTTGGAGTGCACTTCCTTCCCTAGACGAGGACAAATGTTTCCACTTGTGTGCTTCACACTGAAATCCAATCCCCTCACCACTCCACCTGAGTTGAGCCGAGTGAAATATCCAGGTGTCCAAGTTAGGTCATTATCAACAAGAGACGTGTGTGCGCTCCGAAATACTCTACTTAGGCAGTCAAGAATCCATTGAACCAAATCTCACGATTCTCAAAGAATTGAGTCAACTAGACCTGAAGTACCACAATTCCAGTTCCTACAAGGTTCCTGTAATTAGATAGATTTAAGGTCCAACGAAGCTCCAATCTCTAGATTTTACTTAGACTTGTTCAATTATCAAACTCAATCCGAAAAATGAGAATGTTATGAAAATGTTATGTATAATGTAATGAAAAATATTTTTGTGATGCAATTTTCAAAATTTTGAACTTGTTATGGATTTTTTTGAAAAAGGTTTTGCAAATTTTTATGCAATTTTTCCAAGAGATTTTGTATTGGATTTTGCAAATGTTTTTTTTGTAATTTTGAAAACAAAAGATTTTGAATTAAAATAGGTACAAATATTTACACGGGGATGCATCTTATTTTGAAAGAGTTGGATTTTTAAGAATTTACAAGGAATGATCCATTTTACAGATATGTATATATAATTAATAACGAATTTTAGTGTGATGTATATATATCCCTCAATCTTATTTGAAAAACATTTTACAACAATTTTGAAAACCATAGTCCAAAATAGTTTTTGCAAAGAATTTATACAAACATTTACACTTTTGAAAATCATTTTGCAAAGGTTTTTCAAACAGTATATATAATTTTTTTCAAATATTTTTGCAACCATTTGCAAATCATTTTTCAAACCTTTTTTTACAAACAAGATATTTTACAAAGGTTGAAAATATTTAACAAAATATTTTCCAAATATTTTTCAATAGATTTTTAAAAAAGATTTCCAAACTATTTTTCAAACATTTCGCAAAAGTATTTTTACCTGATTTATTAATCAGTATATACAAAAATTTTGAGGAATAATATGCATCTTTTTATTAAGTGTTTTAATGAATTTAATAGTATTTATGATTGTATTTTTAACCATAGTTATTGAAAATATGAAAGTACACATTATGGCTAAAGTATATACGCTGTATATAAGACCCCCCTATACTTAGCATGAGTTATGTCCTCATAGATCATAGAGAAAAAGAGAAGACATAACTCGTACTGAGTATAGAAAAGTCTAAAGAAAAGCCTAATAAGGAGGGAATAAATGAATGATAATTGACCATCCTCCCTATACTTAGGATCAAATAATCCTCAGTATAGAAGACTGTACACAAGGCAAGGAGGGTCAAGGGTGCGAATGAACAGATAGTACTAAGATTGTCTCCCCCTATACTTGGTAAGATATCCCTAAGTATAGACAAGAAGAGGAGACATGGGAGAGTATCAATGAATGAATGAACTTGTGATGCACACTCCCCATACTAAGGACAAAGTACGTCCTAAGTATAGAAGTCTGACAAAAGGGGGTGATATAATAATAATATTTTTTTGAATAACAAAAGAGGAAAATAAAAAGAACAAAATATGAAAGCTTAAAGGAAGAGTTTTTGTGTGGCATTATCTGAATCTTGTGATGTTGTTACTGTTGTGGATGTTCCTTCAGAGCATAGTACTTGGATAGAGTCGACAATGGCCAAGAAAGTGGCATGCTCGAGGTAGGGCTTCAGTAGCTGATCATTAATGATAAATGGTTATGCATCAGGAGACAATTCTGATATCATAGTACTTCCATTGTCATGCACTTCTTGAACTCTAAACGGCCATGTACATTTGTTTTTTTTGCCCAGGAAGATCTTCAACTTTGCATCGAATCGCCACACTTTCTGTCCAGTCTCGAAGGTCTTTCATCTGATGTGCATGTCATGCCAGTGTCTGACTTTCTCCTTGTACATCAATGTTTTATCATATGCATAGTCTCTGAATTCCAGGAGCCTGTTCATATCCTCTTTCCTTTTTTGACCACCTTGTCGTTAGTCCAAATTGCAAATGTTAACTGCCCATAATGATTTATGAATTAATTCCACTGGCAGGTGGCATGGCTTCCCATATACAAGACGATAGGGTGACATGTCCGATGGAGACTTGTAAGTAGTTCTGTATGCCCAAAGGAATGAGTTCAAAAGTTGGGACCAAATTTTCCTATCAGACTTGACAAGCTTCTGAAGTATCGTCTTGATTTCTCTGTTTGACAGTTCCGTCATCCCATTGGTATAAAGATGTAAGGAGATGCTACTCAATGCTCGATGTCATATTCATTTGTAAATTTCTTGACCTATCTGATTAATGAAGTGACTACCCCCATGTTGCTTGCACTTTTCGAGGGGTTTTAATTATATTAATTATGAACAATGTCGTTGCAACCCAATCAAGCGTCAACAAACAAATAATTTTTTAAGCTACAACAATAGTTACAAGAGAATAATAAAGCGAGAGAATTTTTTGCTACTTATTTACCTGTATAGCAACAGGATCGACTCCGGGAGGCTACAATTCTCGAGGGTTATTCATATAATCGAAAATCAATTAAGAGAAAAAAGAATCTCAATGGCAAACTGCCTTGGTTTTTTTATGTGATTTTTATTGTCTTTTTTTATTTATATTTTTTTATTTTCCGATTTTCAAATTTTTAGTGATTTTAATTTTGCATTTTTTTATTTTCAAAAATGAAGAACAATATGCACAAGTGAAGAAATACGTACACCACACTTTTTTTGTATTTTTCAAAATAGTAAAAAATGCTCAGAAATATTACAGAGAAAATATTTTTGGGTTTTAAAGGTTTTGAATTAATTTTGGGAATTTTTGTAGAATTTTCAGATGTTTTTATATTTTTCTAAAATTCAAACAGTGGCAAAAATGATGAACAATGCACAACCTGGAGTAATTTGCAACTTAATATTTTAGTGCCCAAAACTCCATGAGACTATTTTTATGCTAAAATATGGATAAATATCTACAAACAAGAAGTGAAATCATGATTTTTGGATTTTTGTAGAACTTTCAGTGATTTTTCAAAGATTTTTGGTATTTTTCATTTTTTTGGGTTTTGAAATAAGTAAATGCATGAAATTTGCAAAGAAATTAAAAGACAATGAAAAGAAATAAATATTTTTTTTTATTTTTAGAGCAATATTCAAATTTTTATGAATTTTTGAATTTCAGGAAAAGAAAATGACACTGTTTTTTATTTTTTAATACTACCAAATTAAAACAAAATGTAATGAAACTGTTATGCTAGAAAGAGACACACATCAGGAGTATACAAAAAAATTTTAGAATTTTTAGAGCAATGAAAACATTTATTTCAATAAAAAAGAGCATGCAAATAATAGTCTAGAAATTAAGGAAGAAACTGCAAATTATTCAATGTTGGAATTAAACAATAAAAGAAAATAGATGCGGGATAAATGTTGCAAATTACCCAAGAAAATCGTACGAAGAACGCGATTGAGCTCTAGAAGGGACGTCTTTGCAAATCGTAGGAATTCTGGGGGATGAAACACAATTTTGCCCAAGTATAATGCTGACAAGGTCTCTTCTGTAATATCTGAAACTTCTTGTAGCTATTGTGCAAAATTTTTCAATTTATTTTTTTAGTCCCTAGGGTTCTTTGTTTTCTTCGTTCACAAGCCAAAGCAAAGGGGAGCAATGGGGGTTGTCGCTGCCCCGATCTTCTTCTCCAAGCCATAGGAGGCGGCTGCGGTGGTGGTTCCCTTCTTCGTGCGGTGGAGTGGGCTGGCAGGGGAAGTCGGTCAGCGGTGGTCACAGGATGCAGCTGGAGGGAGCTTCGGCTGCTGGAACGAGGAGGCACGGGTGCGGGCAGAATGGTGGCGTCACGTGGGCGGACTTTGGTCCAGGAGGAGGACCGCTCAAAGCAGCGATGGTCTGAAGGGCGATGGTGGTGGCGATCGTGCAGCCTCACGCAGGCGGAGGATGGTTAGTGGCTCCCGCGGGCGGCGCGGGCTGGTCATCGATCGGTGGCGTTGTCGGTGTAGGGGTTCGCGTGGGGAACGAAGGAGGGACTCCTGGGAGACACATGCCCAGGCAAAGGTGCGATGGAGGGACGTCGGTAGAGATGGCGCGCTGGAGGCGGCGGTGGCCTTGGCTGCTAGCTGGGGTGATCTGGAAGGAGCCGCCGTGTGGGCGACGAAAGATGGCGGAGGTGGGGGGCCAAGGTGGAGGAGCGGCGGCGGCAAAGGCGGTCGCTCGTTTTTTTTGTAAAAACAGGACATAGAAGGAATATTTTTTTGTTTTTTTAAGAAAAATAGAAAGTTGTAGCAGGAGAATTTTTTTGATTTTTTTGTTTTTTATTTATTTTGCAAAACAAATGTTATAAAGAAATAAAAAGGAATATTTTTTGTTATTTTTTATTTATAAACATTTAGGATGCGAGATCGATGACTAAATCATAAAATCAAAACGAAAGACGTGAACAAGTGTGGTTCCGAGGAAAATGGCGGATGGAACCGGATCTCCGACCATCGTACGTGGTCGGATGTGAGAGATCGTGCGAGGTAGAAAAGAACGCGTAGAGATCGAGAAAGTGAGATGAAAAATCCGAGTTGAAGGCGAATCAAATCAAGATGGACTTTAAGATCTAGAAGAAAAATGACGACGAAATAAAGAGGCGAAAAATAAAACTAAGATTAACCTAAGATAAAAATAAGAGAAGAAAAATGTGGATCTCAACTTAGGAGCAGAAAAGACCTTTATCACCTCGACGAATGCCGACTCATTGTCACTGGACGGCTCAGAGGCTAGGCACCCTTCTGCGACAAGAAGACTCTCGGAGATCGGGCTCCTCTCACCAAAGATTGATCAAGTTGGAATAAGGGAGAAGGAGCCATATAAATAGAAAAGATTAGAATTTGAAATCCAAAATTTTGAAATGAGATAAAGAGATAAGGAAATGAGAAAGAGATAATAAAGAGATTAATGTTAAAATTATTTACAAAAAAATATTTTTTTTGTATTTTCGTCACTTAATTAAATTGAATAAAAAATGTTAATTTTTTATTTTTTGTGGTGGTTATTTAAAAATAGCAACTATATACATATATTATATACATATGGTATATTTTATACATAGTTAAATAAGGAAATTAGTTTTTTTAATTTTAAATTTTTGTTTTACATAATTAATAAAAATATTTACAAATACAATATGTACAAATACATGGGAAAATTGCAGAAACCACCCTAGAAAACCGACTTTTCAACCATAACTATAAAAATTATGAAATCACAGCCATTTTAATAATAATTTAATTTAAAATACAATGGAAGTGAGAGTTTGCTTCAATTTGAGTTCATATGGAGTCAGAATCAGTCTTTCAATTATTGCTTAGTTCGTTTTTTTCCAAGTGTGGTTGCTTTTATTCTTTACATGATTTGATTGTGCAATTATTTTTATTATTTAGGACACATTTTTATTTACAACTTTTGTTTTGAACATTATTTTGTTTAAGGTCAATTTATGTAAAAATATTATAGTGTAAGTATACAAATATACACAGCACACACAATTTTTTTGGATTTCTTAATTAAGGACCCTATCTCCCCCTACTTTATTCCTGGTCAATCAGGTCAAGTCTTGACCTTTTCTCGGGGTTTGGGTCAGCCTGTATCTATTACATATATACAATCTTGCTTTTTTTATTTTTCTTTTCTTTCTTTCTTTATTTATTTTAGGTTAAAATGGTAATAAGTGTACAATATTTACACACAGATGCAAGTTAGTAAGAATATGGAGTTAGTATTATATATACAGATGCTTTATAAGGGATTTTAAGCGAAAATAAATGAATAAAGATGATGAAATGCAGATTCATCATCCCCCTGTGCTTTACCTTTGTTAGTCCCTTAACAAACACTTATTTAAAAGAATAAGTGAACAAAAAGAAAAGCAAAAAGAAAGGAAAAATAAAGAAATTAGAACAATATTGAGTATTAAACTTATCTTCATAAAATTATAGTATGAAGCTCTATTGGACCTTTGGATTTTAGTGTGGCGGAATCTTAATGGGAAATGGATTTAAATATTCTGCCTCCTCAAGTTCGACGTAGGGAAACTTACCTGGATAAATAAATAGTTTAAGGATAAAATAGGAGAGCTGAATCTTTTCCTTCATTTTTGTTTATCTCCGTCTCTCTCCTATTTTATCTGAATTTTTGTTTGATCAATCGAGATCGGGTTTTCACGGTTTTTTCTACACCGACAAAGTTTCTCAATTAATCGCAGGCCAGAACTTGATTATCAACAATATATTTTATTTAAACTAAATTAATTGTTGATGTTTTTTTACGATAAAATCATGGCCATTGAATAGAAATAAAAATCAATCTCAATAATTGATTTCGTGGTTCACAAGGATTAGAATCCATGGATTGCCAAAATACTATAAAAAGAGGAAAACCTAGCTCTTCATGAAAACAACATAATATGCTCTCTCTCCCTCTCTCTCTATACACGCCAAGTCTCTCTCTCGTTGTGGGCATCCACCATGGAGCCCTAGAGAAAGTTGTCATCACCGCCGCATCGGTGTTTTGCTGCCAGATCGTTTGCTTGTTAATCTCCATCTCCTTCGATGCTCCTACTTGAAGATTTCAGATTTCGTTAAATGATATTAGGAGATTCATCACTTGGATCATCAACATGGATTGCAAGGAACATGTGATTCATCAACGCGCTCGCAAGCGTGTCTTCCTTCGGATCGCACTTGAGACCGGAGGTCTCTTCATTTAGAGACTCTATCACAACCACGCTTCAGTAGGTAACCTTAACACCTAATTATGGTTTAGATGAAATGATACGACAAGTGTTGTCAGATCTTGTGGTTTCATCCTTTAAAATTTTTTAAATTCTGCTGCCTCAAGCAACTAGTGCGATTAGTCGCTCCTGATCGCATAAAATATGATCCTCACACTTCCATGATGTTCTTAAGGATCTTTCCATATCCTTCAAGTGGTATTTGATCCATAGGTCGGAGGTTTAGGATATGATCCATAAATCTAAGATGACATGGGCGTTTTTAAGTTATGTGAAGTTTCATCGCATTTTATTCATGCAAACCTATTTAGTGTGTTTTTTCTCCCTATTTAAGTGCCTTAAAACGTGAGGTTATAACTTGGATCCCATTAAATAAGGAAATTGTAAGACTTGAGTTTGCATGATTTTGAAACCGTTTGCTCAAGTTATGATTAGTTTTGTGATAATGTACCATTGTTTCGGGGATGGAGAATATTGACGTAATTAAAGGGTTAACTATGGTTTAAAACACCTAGAAATGCATGTTTAGCACTTGGGTTATGTTACAAATGAAATTGGAAAATAATAGAAATTAAGTTTGTTTTATTTGGATTTAAACTGATTGAGATATAGTAATTTTAGTAAGTATGAGTCACTACTGGAAATTACATACTTGATCATGAACTTAGCGAGTGTAATTCAATTATATTAATGGATATTAATCATTAATATCCTGAAATAAATATTGAAGAATATTTGTGAAATATTTAAAGATGATGATAATTTTCTTGAATGGCATTCCCTAACCAACTTGATAAGATAATTGATCTTGATCACAATTGGTTACATCCATTCCAACAAACATTGATGCTTGAATAGGATTGGGGATTTCTTTAGAAAATATCCTCATAATATTAATAAAAAATGTTTGAAGAAATATTATATGGTATAACTTCGGTTGAAATACCGATTATCGTCGCAAATACAAAATGATCAAATCGTATTATCCTGACATAAGGCAAATATCGTGGTTAGTTTGGGAGCGTTGGGGTAGCAGGTTGCTCCGTAAGAGATATGTTCCCACTCCCATCGGTACTAGCCATGACAACGGGTAAGGAAAGGATAATGCTTGAAGCGATTTCGATGTATTTTTCTTATTACTAAAACTCAAATAATACCTATTTTGAGGTTATACCATCCTTTAAGTGATAATCAAAATTTTTTGTTGGTTGATAAATTGGATTGATAATAGATTTAATATGATTAAACTAATTATATCCATTTAAAACACACTATTACGAATAGAGTAGCATTTCCCTTCGAAAAATTAATCATGTGAATGTAATTCATGATGATTAATTAAAATTTGAATATCATATGCAGGATCACATAAGTTACATCCATGGTCTTCTGTGAAGGTGAAGGGTTCTGTCGCCAGGGATTGTATGTAGGAGACGCCTATCTGAAGTGACAACTACTACTTACAAGTGCATCTGGATCGGGCTGTTTTCTTCTCGAAAGAGTAATGTTGTTTGTGTAGTGACCCCAATATTGGTTCCACATATTATTGGGGCGATATTGGATTGCGCATAGCGAGTTCTATTCCTATTGATGGTTGGTTTAATAAATGGCGGGTCAACATCATCTTAGGGGTAGTGGGCCTGAGAGGTAAAGACCGAATTGCAAGATGCAAGTTGGACTTGCAAGGTAGAATGTGTTCCCTCTTTTTTTATCCGTCTTACAGTTTCACATATTATTGGGGTCTAACAAATATAAGAAAGGAGATCCCAGATCATACTTATGATATAACGGTAAGTATATCTCTTACATTGAAAGTGATTAAGGGAATGAACTTTTATTATTGACAAGGAAAGACAACTTCGATATAAAAATTCCTAAATTAAAGTAAGATATAATACTTGCAATTGCACACATAATGTTTGTGGTTGCAATATGCAAGTTTTCTCATAATAATGATGAATGACTATTAAATAGACAATAGGGCAACAACCTTGGGTTTGTATGTCTCCATAGTCTTGATCTCTCATCGAGTTTGCTTTTGATGTATCATGTCGATGATGATCGCAATTGTCTAATAATCCTTATAAAATCTAAGAAGATGTTTTTGGCATACATATGTGCTCTCAACATTTAATCACGAATGACATGGTTCACTGTGTTATGCAGATTGGTGGCTCCATAGGAGATGATGTACTAAAAATGATTGAGTTCCTACCTGAACCGAAGACTTTTAGTGTTTAGATGGATGTAGATGCGATGAGTGTCATCATTCTATTATCTATACTCAAATCATTTATGAAGCTTTATAATATTCATATTTTATTAATTAAATGAAGCATGTATATATGTTGAAATACTCTTATATTGAAATTTTGAATTAAATATTAGAGATCCTTTGTCTTAAGCAATGGTTGTTTGTAGATGAAGGCAGCGTGGTGGAAGCATGGGTCTGACCAAAATAAGAAAGAAAGTCAAAGAGTTGACTATACTTCTGTGACTTCCATATGACATTCAAAGCGTTGGATGAACGCCAATACTATGAAGCTGATGTGTTGATAGTATAACTATCAAGTATATCTAGAATCCTTAGAGAAGGACTCAGATAGTGCATCGGAATAATCTACATCTTCATAACATAAGATCAAATGCTGATAATTGTATTTTATTCTTGTAATGATATTTGCAATTGGTTGCATAAATCTTAGAAGACTAGAAAATTTGATATTAAGGTTCATCCACATGGATATGATGCAATTGTTTCAACAATCTCAATTAGATAGATAGACTTCATATTTTTTGTGGGACAACTCATAGTCTTAGAGAATGTCTCTATGACCTAGATATTAGAATACACTCCTTGTTTATTTCTAAATGTTGGAAATAAATGTTAATTCTTGAATAGACATATCATAAAGAGTTATGATGGATAAATTTCGTAAAGTAATCTTAATAGACCAATCATAGAGAGTTATGATAGATATATTTCATAAAATAATCTTAATAGACCTATCATAAAGAGTTATGATGGATATATTTCAGAAACTAATCTAACATCTTGAGGACTCTACTAAATTAGAAAATTAATGAATGAATCATTAACATATCTAAAACTGAAAATTAAGCCTTAAAAGATCAACAAGAGGATGAAGAATATTTTACAATGATCTGGCATCAATCCTTGGACATATGTCTCTTGATGAGATCAATAGAGTAGTAAGAGATGAAACTTTAGAATGTCTGAAATTTCAAATCTTACATACCTGTGAATATTGTATTCAAATAAAATTGTCCAATACGCTCTTCTCTAAGAATGGTGTATGATGTCAAGGTATTCAAGATCTCATACATATTGATGTATGTGGATCATCTGTAACATAATAAACATTGATGATATGTGATATCATTCGATGAATATTTGTGATATGACATTTCTTCCCTTCACCTAAGAAACCTTTGAAATGTTCAATGATTTCACAAATGTTGGTTTAGAACCAAAGTATGAAGGAAGAAGAAATAATAAGATCTAATCAAGGTAGCAAGTACATTTTAGATTAATTCAATGAATACATTATGGAGACATAAATATCAGTCCTATCTCACTCCTCTTAACACACCTAAACTCAATAGAGTTGTATAGGGATGCAATTGGATCATGTGTGATATGATTTGATCAATGATGAATATTAGCATAATTACCTCTTCGTTTCCAAGTATATATGTAGTAGAGACTACAATATATATCCTTAATAATGTTCAATTTAAGTAAGTTGGAATCTAGCACTAGAGAGTGCTACTTAATTAGGAAAATAAAGGATGGTATTGGATACCTACTTTATGATTTTGTGATTCTTAAACGATTTCATCTCTATGAATATGATTCTTAGAGAATGACTTTCTTGAGAATCAACATGTAAATGAAGTGAAGGAACTCATTTAATTATGAAATCAGAAACTAAAAGGACAATTAAAGATGAAACACTCATAAATCTTCAAGTGATTTTGAGGATGGATTCCATGTGTCAGTTAAGCATGAAAACGATCTGACATCATATGATGAAGCTTCCAAGGATCATGAAAAGGAGAGATGGATGCTCGCAATAATGTCTAAAGTAAACTTCATTAACAAGTGTTGTAAATGGACCCTTGAGCATCCATCTATAGGTAAGGCTCGATAGGTGTAAATGGATCTTCAAGCGAAAGATGGAACCTGATAACAAGGTAGAGAACTTCAAAACAGGGCTCGTAGCCATGAGCTACACACCGAAGAAAGGACATCGCTTACGATAAGGCTTGCTCTTCAGAAACCATGCTCAAACCCATCAGAATATTGCTAACTATAGCTACATAACTAGACTATGACATCTGCAAGATGGAAGTCAGTATTGCATTCCTCTATGAATACCTCTCTAAGGATATTCACATGAAGAAGCCACAAGACTTCATGGTTAAGGAAAGCAAGATATGCAACTTGAATAACTCCATCCATGGACTCGAATAAGCTTCTTGTAGTTGGAACATCAGATTTGATGAAATTATGAAGGTTATGATTTCAGATAGAATCTTGATAAACCCTGTGAAGCTTAATGGGAGTGCCATTGTGTTCATCATGCTAAATGAAGATGATGTGCTAATTATTTAATGATATAAGGACGATAATAAGAGCTTTATACTCTAGCTATTCCATACCTTGAGATATGATCTCAAGGACACCTCTTAGATCTTAGTCCTAAAGTTGTTCAGAAGCAAAGAGAAGAGGGTATAGGGACTGTCACATTAGTGGTACACCTTGAACATTTTCAATTTTTTGAAAAATTCCAAGAAGCGTTTCTTTCCCTTATGATATAATACTGACCTATCTAAAGAGATAGCACCTCAAAGAGTTGAGGATGTGAATAACAAAGCTACATGCCCTAGCCATTAGCTAAGGAAAGCTCTGTGTATGCTAGATATGTATAAAAGTTAGATGTCTGCCATGCAATGAGAGTAGTGAACTGTTACTAATCCTACTATGGAGATAAAATACTTGATTACAGTAATAACTATATCTTCAAAGAGGATAAGACTTTCAAGATAGTTATCTCTAAGTCTTATGTCAAGAACTTAAGGCGTTATAGATAGTGATCTAAAAGTTCTTAGCTGCAGATACCATAGGAGATAGAGATCTCCTGGATTAAGGATATTCTGTTAAGGATAATAAAAAATACGTACTGGTTATAATGATTATTGAGTTGTAATGTCATAGACACTAAAACTGCTTTAACAAGATTGAGTATTGGTTGCACAAGATGCAACATCCGAATGGATGCGAGCACTGTTACTAGGAGAGATGCAAGTGTCGTAAAAGGACTTGGCATATTCTCTGGGGAACAGAGTGACTGATCAGCTTACCTAGTAATTTTTCTAAATACCATATCATTGGCACAAGAGTGTGGGTTTAGGATTAGCCCATTAATGGCTCTTTGGGATAGTGGGAAATTATTGGACATGCATGCCCACGGCGAGCCATTATGCAATAAATGTTATTGCAAATATCATTCACTAATTTGAAATGAAGAATAATTAATTTGCATAATAGGTCACGTAGTACAATTAGGGTTATATATCGTGGGCATCTTGATGATCACACAACTTTTGATTCAATTATTGAATCATAAACGTTGGTGCTTGGATGAATATCTAAAGAGTTAGATATAGGACTCATCAAGAACTGTCTAATGATTATTAAGAGATGATCTCCGGCCTGAGTAGGAGATGGCAATCCTTTCTTTAATAGGATGATACGTAATGAACCTCTTAATGCTTGTCCTCTGCATAGGAAAAGAGATTTGGAGGTATTAGATAAGTTTGGTCAAAGAGTTGACTCAACATGATCGAGAAAACCAAAGTCCTATATCGTATGTTGTCATGATCCGGGCATGCATCCTCATACCACAGATAGATGTGCAACTATATGTTTGAGTATTTACATTTGGAAGACAGATAGGTAGATGGCCTAATCATGGTCTATACACCGACATGTTGGTGTGCTTACAAGGACATGTAAATAATACGATCCCTCGTATCATATAGTTTCCTTTGTTGAACAGGAAGGCATGAGCTCACTCATGAGATCAAATTTTGTGCATGGTCATCTCTCTTTGAAAGCTTAACTAAATTTATATATTTGATATATGCTTTTGGAATGTATATGATCATTACCTTGATATAATATATGTTTTTGGAAAGTATATGATCTATAGCGACTCCAATCGATCAAATGAAAACCTTAATGATAAAACCCTGAAGGAGACAAACTAAATAGACCTAAAACTTCAGGTTTATTCTATGTCTTCTATTATTCAGATGTATGGGTATTAGGAATACCTGAGGATGGTGTGATTATAAACGATTGTATAACCATGAATCTTCCATCCCAAGGGAGTGATGAATCATGTCTAGATTTTAATGACTCCTCTCATAGAGAAGTTATCTGATCATAGTCCAAATGTTGGACATTGATTTGAATGTGATTCAGAAACAATTAGAAGATTAGATATACGATTTTGATTTAATCAAACATCTATGGGAGGTCCTCGAGATATGGATTTGAGATGTGATCTCAATATCCAAGTCACTATACATGGAGCGTACAATCACCAGGTCCTTATCTCCAAGTATTTGCGTAGAAAGCACGTTGTTCTTGAAGAATAATTTCATTGTTGATAATGTAAACGAGCATTGAGAAATTAATAATTAAATGTGATTTAATTATCATGAATAATATGAATTTGATTCATATTATTTTGACATATATGAAGAGTTATCTAAGAGAATTAAATGTGATTTAATTACCAAAGATGAGAATATTGTGAATGTGATTCATGTTATTTGGGTACATGAGAATAAGAGATCTAAGATGATTAAATATGATTGAGTTATCATGCATATGAATAATGTGGATAGCATTATCCATAATATTTGTATATATTATAAATGTGATTTATAATATATTAGAGAGAGTTTGTTGTAACTAGTATCCTCAAATTAATTGTTGATGTGAGTCGGATTCACATTGGCAATTAATTGGAAATGCAATTTACATTTTATTTTGAGTTGTGAATATGATTCACAATTATTTAATGTCAAGATTGCAATATTCATGAAATTAATTTGGAATTATTTATTATTAATCAATTTGTAGCAAAAAGTT
This sequence comes from Ottelia alismoides, assembly GCA_037367405.1. Lineage (NCBI taxonomy): Eukaryota > Viridiplantae > Streptophyta > Magnoliopsida > Alismatales > Hydrocharitaceae > Ottelia > Ottelia alismoides. The sequence continues at coordinate 235,297 of JAZKJV010003908.1, forward strand.
GTTATAAATTTATAGGAAGGATTGAAGGTAGCAACAACATTTATTCAATGGATGGTGGACGACCTCCCTTTGACTTGATCATAGCCCCCCCCTTTTAGAAGGGCATGTGGCGTCCTTCATTATCCTTCTATGTTAATTAATTTAGTTCAAAATTAAATTATGTTGATTATTCAATATATTTAATTTGAAATAAATTAATTGTTTTTAAAATTTAACAACAAAATCGTGGCCATTGAATAGAAACATAAATCAATCTTAACCATTGATTTTGTGTTTCACATGGATTGGAATCCATGGACTCCCAAAATACTATAAAAGAAGATGTAACCCTAGCACTTCTTCAATACAACATAATATGATCTCCCCCCCTCTCTCTCTATACATGCCAAGTCTCACCCTCTCTCCCATAAGAATATTGCTAACTATAGCTATACAACTTGACTATGACATATGCAAGAAGGAAGTCAATATTGCATTCCTCTATGAATACCTCTCTAAGAATATTCACATGAAGAAGCCACATGACTTCATGGTTTAGGAAAGTAAGATATGCAAGTTGAATAACTCCATCTATGGACTTGAATAAGCTTCTTGTAGTTGGAACATCAAATTTGATGAACTTATGAAGGTTATGATTTTAGGTAGAATCTTGATAAACCTTCGGAAGCTTAGTGGGAGCGCCATTGTGTTCATCATGCTAAATGAAGATGATATCCTAATCATTTAATGATAAAAGGATGATAATAAAAGCTTTATAGTCTGGCTATTCAATACCTTGAGATATGATCTCAAGGACACTTTGTAGATCTTAGCTCTGAAGTTGAACAGAAGCAAAGAGAAGAGGGTATAAGGACTGTCACGTTAGTGCTACACCTTGAACATGTTCAATTTTCTATAAAAAATCCAAGAATCTCTTCTTTCACTTAATATATGATACTGACCTATCTAAAGAGATAACACCTCAAAGAGTCGAGGATGTGAATACCAAAGCTACATGCCCTAGTCATTAGATATGGAATGCTCTGTCTATGATAGATATGTATAAAAGTTAGATGTCTTCCATGTAGTGGGAGTAGTAAACTGTTACTATTCCTACTATGGAGATAAAACAATTGATTATAGTAATAACTATATCTTCAAAGAGGATAATACTTTCAAGATAGTTATCTCTAAGTCTTATCCCTATCTGAACATAAGTCTTTATAGGTAGTGATTTAAAAGTTCTTAGCTGTAGATAACTTAGGAGATAGATATCTCTTGGAGTACGGATATTCTGATAAGGATAATAGAAATTACATACTAGTTATAAGTATTATTGACTTGTAGTGTAATAGACACTATATCTGCTTTAACAAGATTGAGTATTGGTTGCACAAGATGCAACATCCGCATTGTATGCGATCAATGTTACTAGAAGAGATGCATGTGCCGTAAAAGGACTTGGCATAGTCTTTGGGGAACAGAGTGTCTGATCATCTTACCTAGCTCATTTTCTAAATAGCATATGATTGGCACAAGAGTGTGGTTTTAGGATTAGTCCATTAATGGCTATTGGGATAGTGGGAAATTGTTGGACATGCAAGCCCACGGCGAGCCATTATGCAATAAATATTATTGCAAATATCATTCCCTAATTTGAAATGTAGAATAAATAACTTGCATAATAGGTCTCGTAGTACAATTAGTGTTATGTACCATGGGCATCTTGATGATCATACAACTGTTGATTCAATTGTTGAATCATAAACGTTGGTGCTTGGATGAATATCTAAAGAGTTAGATAGAGGACTCATCAAGCACTATCTAATGATTATTAAGAGATGATCTTCAGCCTGAGTAGGAGATGGCAATCTTTTCTCTAATTAACTGATATCTAACCAACCTCTTAATGCTTGTTCTCTGCATAGGAAAAGAGATTTGGATGTATTAGATGAGTTTGGTCAAAGAACTGACTTAACATGATCGAGAAAACCAAAGTCCTATGTCATGTGCAGTCATGATATGGGCATGCATCCTCTGACCATAGACATATGTGTTATTATTTGTTTGAGTATGTACATTTGGTAGACCGATAAGTAGATGGCCTAATCAAGGTCTATACACTGACACACTGATGTGCATATAAGGACATATAAGTAATACGATCTCTCGTATCATAAACTTTCATTTGCTAAACCGGAAGGCATGAGATTACTCATCAGATATTGGAAATCAAATTCTGTGCACGATCGTCTCTCTTTGGAAGCTTGACTAAATTTATATATTTGACATATGTTTTTAGAATGTATATTATTAGTACCTTGATATAATATATGTTTTTGGAAAGTATATGATCGATAGAGACTTCAATTGATCAAATGATAAACATAATGATAAAATCTTGAAGGAGATAGCCTAAATAGATCTAAAACTTTGAGTTTATTATAGGTCTTCTAGTATGAAGATGTACATGTACTAGGAATACTTGAGGATGATGTGATTATAAACGATTGTATAACCATGCATCATCCATCCCGAGGGAGTGATGAAGCAGGTCTGGATTTAGTGACTCCTCTCATAGAGAAGTGATCTGATCGTAGTCCAAATGTTGGATGTTGATTTGAATGTGATTCATATATAATTAGAAGATTAGATATACGATTTTGATTTAATGAAACATCTATGGGAAGTCCTCGAGATATGGATTTGATATGTGATCTCAATATCCAAGTCACTATACATGGAATGTACAATCGCCCTGTCCTTATCTCCAAGTATTTGCGGAGAAAGCGTATTGTTCTTGAAAGAATTCAATAATATTTTCATTGTTGATAATGTAAATGAGCATTGAAAAATAGACAATTAAATATGATTTAATTATCATGAATAATATGAATTTGATTCATATTATTTGGACATATATGTAGAGTTATCTAAGAGAATTAAATGTGATTTAATTATCAAAGATGAGAATAATGTGAATGTGATTCATGTTATTTGGGTAAATGAGAATAGGAGATCTAAGATGATTAAATATGATTGAGTTATCAAGCATATGAATAATGTGGATAGAAGTATCCATATTATTTGTATATATTATAAATGTGATTTACAATATGTTAGAGAGAGTTTGTTGTAAATAGTATCATCAAATTAATTGTTGATGTGAGTTGGATTCACATTGGAAATTAATTGGAAATGCAATTTACATTTTATTTTGAGTTGTGAATATGTTTCACAATTATTTAATGTCAAGATTGTAATATTCACAAAATTAATTTGGAATCATTTTTTGTTAGTTAGTTTGTAACAAAAAGTTGTTATAAATTTATATAAAGGATTAAATTTGCCAACAACATCCATTCAATGGATGGTGGACGGCCTCCCTTTGACTTGGTCATAAGGGCGCCCCCCTTTTAGGAGGGTGGGTGGCATCCATCATCATCCTTCTATGTTAATTAAGTGAGTTCAAAATTAAATTTGGTTGATTATTCAATATATTTAATTTAAGATAATTTAATTGTTTTGTAACTTTACAACAAAATCGTGGCCATTGAATAGAAACACAAATCAATCTCAACCATTGATTTTGTGTTTCACATGGATTGGAATCCATGGATTCCCAAAATACTATAAAAGAAGATGTAACCCTAGCTCTTCTTGAATACAAGATAATATGCTCTTTCCCTCTCTCTCTCTCTCTACATGCCAAGTCTCTCCCTCTCTCTCATTGTGGCCATCCACCATGGATCCCTAGAGAGAGTTGCCATCGGTGCCACATCGTCGTTATGCTACCATATTGTATGCTCATGGATATCCATCTCCTTTGATGTGCCTCACTCGTGAAGAAGATGTCGGATCTCGTGAGACGAGATGAGCAGATTCTTCGCTTGGATCATCAATATGAATTGCGAGGAGCACACGTTTCATCAACGCACTCACAAGCATCTCCTCTGTCGGATCGTACTTGAGACATGATTCTCTTAGTTTAGAGACTCGATCACAACCACTCTTTAAGAGCAAACCTTAATTCTTAATTGCGGTTTAGATGAAATGAACCGAGAAGTGTTCTGGCATAATGTGGTTTCATTGTTTTAAATTTTTTAAATTTCGTTGCGTTGAGCAACTAGTATGACTAGTCGCTCCCAATCACATACAATGTGATCCTCACGTTTCCGTGATGCGCTTAAGGATCTTCACATATCCTTCAATAAGTGCTAAATGGATAAGTAGAAGTAGTTTTCTCTTGATATTTAGGAGTGATTGCAACCTAGTTATATCCCTAGTACCCATCCAAGAAATAAAATAACTCCTTCACTTCCAACCTTTCAATAATCTAATCATTAAAGGGTAGTACAAAGTGATCTTTCTTGGTAGATGAATTCTGGTATCGATAATCAATGCAGACACGTGATGAAATGTGTACATCGGGTCAGAATCTCCTCACCGCATTTATTCATCGCGATAGTAATCTCAGATTTTTTTGCGACTACATGCAAGAGGCTGACCCACTTGGAATCCGAAATGGTATAAATAAAGTCATTGTAACACCATTTCCTGATCTCTTTCATGACAATATCCTAGGGATTCATATTTATACAGCATTGATACTCAAGAGTTGATTTGTTGTAGTCCTATAAATAGATATGATGCGAGCACATAACTGGACTAATACCACGAAGATTTGAAATATTCCACCCTATGGCTTTGAGGTTTCTCTCAATAACTTCTAGCAAGCGAGATTTCTGATTATTGGTCAAATGGGAACTGATGATGACCAGAAACATTTAAGGCATAATCACAAGAAAGGCATACATCAACATCGAAGGTACAACCTTGAGCTCAAGCGGGTTCTGAATCAGCTCTACAACAACCTCTGCAACTACACTGGTAGAAGGTAAATGATATGCACTGAACCACCATGCCTACTATATGCTCAACAAGTATTGTCCAAAAAAGATTGGCAATGAATAATTTCTGCTAAGAAAGGGATGGCTCATTAGAATGCTCAAAGATCTTAGAAATATCAGATGGAGGTATGTCATCACTAATATCGAAAGAAAGTATCTCATGTATATCAAAATGTTCCTCCAAAAGTAACTCATACTGATCCTTAGAAAACAACTCAAACGATCCATCAGCTGGCAACCTAGAATAATCAATAAGAGAGTTAATGTTTATTGTGCTTTCTAGAGGTTTCTTCCGGGAAAGAAACTCCTAGGTATCCATGGAATCTGTAAAAATATTTGTATCTCGAAACTCAACATGAAAATCACAGTCCTCGAAATATGATGTAATTGTCTCTTTATCATCTTCTTTTGCAGGTGGCGGTGATGGCTTCAGATCTGGTATCATTTCTATCTTAACCTTGTCACTAAGGGAGTGAAAGGTTATCTTTCCAATACCATATCAACTACCACTTCGACCGTTCAAAGGAATGACTGACCATGTATGATAAAGCTATGGACTAGCGGTGCATAGGTATCCATATCTGTAACAACAAAAAATAACTGGGAATATCATTCCTTGCACCAATACGATAGCATCCTCTAAAATGGCCATCAGCTTCTTGATCGATCTTTCAATAATATTGAAGGATCGTCCTGGTGGATCTAAGTGGCCTCAACCCAAACTCAGTGAGTAGCAAGGATGACATGAGATTAATAGAGGATCTGCTATCAAGAAGAGTACGATAAAACTTCCGATCAAAGATATGGAAACGGATGTGAAGTGCTCCCTTATCTTTCTTTTTGGATGGGAGGTTGCTAATTACATGAACTGTGGCGATAGTTAAAATGCGATTTTCTGTTCTCTTTTATCTGTTTTGTCATGGTTGACACTTTTGAGTACATGATTCTTTCATTCCCTCTTTAACTACAGGAATGTACTCCATAGCCTTAAGGAGTGGCATCTATAAAAAGATTATGAAGAATCTCTACCACTCCAAGATCAGATAGTGATGTTTTTAATTTTTTTATTTATCTATAGGTATAAGAAGTGGAAGGAAATGGAACAGAATTAGAGGAAACATCAAACTACCCATTTCTCTTATTCAAATTAGAGTCATCATGTACTTGTGGAAACCATAATTAATATGTACATTGTCATGCAATACATGAGTAGATGAAACAAAAGGAGAAACATGACGGTCTTCTTGGTCTGCAGGGGTAGAAGAAGACTCTACAGTGGGGATGTTCTCCTTCATGGCAGACTCGTTTCTGCATCTTTCTTTATTCTCTTTTAACCTTTTCAAAATAATTATGGGGTTAGTCAAGAAGATGGTGATCCTCCCTGCTATGGTTCTACATCATTAGATCACTGCCGAATGGAGAGGAAGATGATATAGTCGACGTAGTTCTCTTAGTGGCTCAATCTCCCAATCCCAACTCCTGTGTAGGCGGCTGTAATCTCCTACAACTTCTGAGATGAATGGCGTCAAATAAACAAGTACAATCAAAGGCCATACCTGTCGCGGTGATGGATGGATCACAGGCTACTTACTCCTTGCATATGAAGTTGTTGGGATTGGCTTCGACCTGGGCGAGTATCAATGTCTTTGTGCTGGTCAGGTCGTCAAGCCTCTGAGTCAAATCCTTCATATTCTTCATTAGGAGTGCAAGCTGATCTAATGCTAAATTCACCGAAGGTGCCTCTAGATGCTCAACTACAGTTTCTCGCAGAGTCTGGTAATGCAAAGGTTGTTGATACCTAGAGTATTGTGACTTGTTATAAGGAGGAGGGTGCAAAAACTATGCAGACTGTTGCTGATAATAGGGTTGATAAGGATACACAGGTTATATTTGCTGCTATCCATGTCTCCAATTCTTGAAGTGTGGTGGAGATGAAAAGTAAGGTTGTAGCTGTTGGTGCTAGGGGCGTGGTCTCCCTCCATGGAAATGGTGACGAGCCTCTGACTTCCCTGCAAACCCAACTGTTCATGCCTAAATAGACAGGGATGGCTATGCTCTCGGTCAAACCAAATGTTGTTCACCTCCTAAATGAGAGGAGGAGATGGACACTGCTTCTCAAAAATGATAGGATGCTCCTGATGGTAAAATATAATGCATCATGAAGGTGATTGTTGCTGATCTAATTTATAGTCTACACCTAATAAACGTGCTAGACAGTAGACAGTCCTTTAGTACCCATCTGTGATGAAGCCATGGAGGAAGTCTGCTCATATGTAGAAGTATTTGCTACAACAATTGCACTCTGACATGAATTAATCGTATTGACGAGAAGCTCCAGATGCCTCATGATCTAATCTATCTAATCCAACTGCTTTATCCTCTGCTCTATCACATTTAACTTTCAAGCTCTTTGTATCCTTTCTTTATTATAAAAACTTTGGATAGGTGATTTCCTATGATGGTCAGATCTGCACTATCCATCCTATCCACATCGTGAGATGTTGTCATGTTGACAACCTTGTGGGGTACTGAGGGATAAGTAACAAGATACTTCTGAAAAGCACATGAAGAATAAAGAGTTGTAGAGCTCTCCACCATCTCCTCAAAATTTTGATAGAGGACATCCTTGTCCTTATTGAAGTAGGACCCCCAAACTCTACATCTACGAATTTCTGATTTTCAGTGATCAAACCCCAAAGATATTCTTCACATGGCTAGTTTTTAGTATATCGTGAAGGGGGAAATACTATGTCACATCCTAAAATATTTTCCATGCCTCGTGAATGGGCTCATGGGACATTTGGGAAAAGTTTGCAATCAATGACCACATCTGTTTCAGTCATCCTTGGGGATAATACTTGCTCAGAAATGCTGATATCAATTCCGCCCAATACAAAACAACCTTCACAAAATGTTTGATCCAAAATAATGCCTTATTCATATGGTTGAACGGAATGGTTGCCATTTTCACTACCTCTAATGAAATGTTAGGATAGTGTATAGTTCCACATAAGTGGTCCAACTGCTGGAGGTGTACATAAGGTTCTTCATCAATGTTTTCATGGTATATTGGGAGTAAAGGTAAAATCTTGGGCTTCAGCCCAAAATGCCCTTGAATCGCAGGTATCTGAATCCATGTATTAGTCTGTCCTGCACCTAGATTATAGGCATTCTTAAGTGTGATCTTAGCCACTGGCTCAACTAGAGAATCTCCCCTTCCCCTATTCCTGCCTCCATTCGACTGTTGACCCTCCTCTCTCAAATCTACTTTATCATTCCTCAGCTTGAAGATCATATCTCTCAATCCAACCCGGATGTCAGCTTTTTCAGTCAACTATTCTTGAATGGCTTGTATGGAAGCTAACATCATATTGTTGATCTAACTATGCTCTACCTTTGAACCCTTTCCCTTATGTGGCATCAAGTACTCTGACTCTGAAAATGTATACATCACTTGATCAGTCCTTAGAAATGGTGTAGTCTCAAATGACAGTTCGAGATTAGAGTCAATCTTAAACAATAGATTTATTGGTGAAAAGATTGGTGATGTAGAGAAAGAGGAATATTCGGGAAGTGGGTCTTCCCGAATAGAGGATGACTGAATAAGAGTGTGAATGAGCTCGCAAAGTCTGAACAAGAAATACTCCAATCTAACATCTTTGATGTCAATAGGAAATATGCGAGAACGTGAAATCAAGTCAAGAAGAAAGAAGGGAAAAAAAGAGGGAAGGTCACATAGGGATCTTTACATTAAGAAACAAACACAATACAACACCAAGTGGACACAAGTGAACACCATAAGAGTTTGCTCTTTTATATTTTCAATTCTAGTTTTAGTGTATCTAAAACAAGATACCTACAACAAAGCACACAGGATGAGATGCTGCTATCACCTAGTGCACGTCAATGGAACTATATGCCTGGGTTGTCGGGTTCAATATCAAGTCCAAAGGGAGAAAGGAGAATGAGCACACCAAAACGATTTTATAACATCTAAGGCAAGTGCTTGCATCTCAACCATAAACCACATAGATGTGTACATGAGCATAGGGCATAAGTCCAGGGATTTGGGATCCATCCTTATGGCTGCATCCTCACCCGCTTTGTTTGGACGTAAGTACCTATAAACAACGAGTTGGTTAATCTCCCTAAAATAATGAATGATAATTTGTAGTCCCTTTTTTATTGGTTTATCATCTATTTTTTCGAATTTTTCAAAGAAGAAATCTATTTTTTTAATTCCTCTATTTACTAAGTGAGAAAAATCAAGGGAGGAGATCAGAAAAGCCGATGTAAAGGACATCAATGATGCATGCACGAGATAGAAATGTGTACCTTGCTCCAACAATCTACATGAAAAATGATCCTCGCATAAAAATAAATATAACAGATTAAACTAACCATAACAATGAACAAAAAGCGTCCTAAGAAGCAACTTCTTTTAGCGGGAAAGAACAAATTAATTTGACTAAATCCAATCCTATGATCTAGACTATGGGAACAAATATTCCTGTTAAAGGTTTTGGATGTAATAGTTGACCTGGCTTAACCAAGGAAATAGAAATCAACTTATAAGGGCTCAAGCACACAAAACCATGAGAAACAAATAACAATAAAAGCAGTAAAAATAAAAACCGATGTGCTCCCTCAAGTGCACGGTACTTGGTGAAACAGACCCTGCACATACAAGGGTATATAATGGCCTTAGAAAAATCCAAAAAGAGGCAAGTTCCAAAAGAATAATTACAACCTTTTACAAGAATAATGGTGAATGTCTAAAAAGGAAACATAAATTTTGTGTGCAATTTTTTTCTTCAAAATCTACCAAGTGTTCTACTTTTTCATCCTACTCTTTCCTATCACTTGATGAAGAAACGAGTCATCTCTACTTCGCTCGGGTACACCAATGCTCCTAGGAATACCTCTCGTGCTTGTCAGGCCCTCGCAAGAAAGAGAGAATCAAAAGATATGTGAGATCACAAATATATTAAAAAAATAGGAAAAATAAAAGAAAATAAAAGCAGAAAATATAGACAAACAAGCAAGACACACGGAAGTGGATATGAAGCAAAATGAGAGGAGCAAGTAAAAGTTATCTCAAATGAATTCCTAAGCCCTATCATGGGGAGATTTCGATGTCCGACCAATCGGATCCTGCAAGCATTGTGTAAGCTCCCTCATGACATATGGTATTCAATGAGAGTGCTCATTCCTCAACAAGATGAAATATCCTCAACAATAATATATGAAAAATAAAAGACAAATAAATGAGCGAAAATATGAGACAAGAATAATAAGAAATAAACGACATGAGTATAGGCATGAACAATAAGAGACAAGAATGTAAAAGAAAATAGAAACGAAAAACAAGTATATACAAATCCAAGAATAATATGCTAAAAGGAGAAGAACCTAGCTACCCTCACCCTTCGTCACCAACAACGGTGCCATTTGTTGAACAAGGAATCTAAGGGGAATAAATTATGTGAAATTAATCAAGTGTCGATGTAACCCTAAAAATCCCTCAACAAAAATTATTGATGAACTCTCAAGAAAAAAAACTTAGAAGAAATGTGAGAAAGAAAATTGTTATTTATTTACTTGTATAACAAATATGATCAAACTCTGGCAAACAAAAAATAATGTGAATGTTTTTATGATATTAAAATAGAAAACAAAATAAAAAATAGAGGAAATAAGACTAGAGATGCAGGTAGTTTTTCAAAATTTCCTTATAGTTATTTTATTATTTTTTAAAATTTTGTGATTTAATATGATTTTTTTAGTGTTTTTAATGTTTAGAGATTTTTTTTTGTTTTTTATAGATAATTTGAAGATGAAATTTGGGCAGAAATCAAATTAAATTAAAACAAGTACATATATTTTTTTCAAGAATTTTTTCAAAAGATTTGTCAATTTTTTATTGATTTTATAATGAAAACACAAATTATTTAATTGTTTTTGAATTATATAAATAATCAAAATAAAAATAATGCAAAATAAAAATTAACGGGGATGATGGTGAGGAGCAGACACTTATGTTAATTTTTATAGATTTTTAACTATTATTAGCCATCTATTAAACTATATTAACAAACTAAATAAAGTATTCTATAGAAGGAGTAAAACACAACTATTTTTATTTAGCTGACAATATTAATAACAATAATATAAAATATGAGACAAATTTCCCACCAAATCTCGTGCCAGCGCACATGATATGCACTGGATAGGAACTTTACGAAATTAATTTATTCCAGAGGGCCAAATGATAACAAATAAATGTTGAATGTTTATTGCAAAAGACCAGAATACAAATACACTACATGCATATCGGTTCAATTAGGACTTGAAAGGAAATAAAATAAAGAGAAAGGAACATAATGCAAATGTTCAATAAAAAACAGAGTGACACGTGTCTTATCAAGCACTTATTAATAAAAGCAAATAAACACAAGGAATGTACACTCATGATCTGATATGGAGAGGAATGATCAAGAACTGACGTTTGTGGGTGCATGGACGGCTTGGATTTGATTTTGGATGAGTTGTTCTTGATCCGGCGAACACTAGGCCAATTAAAGGAACTCATATGAGTGTCTCCACCAACGAATTACAATTAGCCTAAATTGGGTCGAACTAGGTCGAGGGTGTCTCCTGCATTGTTGTACCGCTCCAGGAGAGTTCCTCCTTTGATATGATGGTTCAACGAAGCGTGAATGTCGTCGGGTAAGGATCTGGAGCTTCAAATATTTTGTGGCTTAGGTTGACCTCTAGGTCCGGATTTTAAGCTCTAAACAGGGTCTAAACACCTGTAAATAAACCAATGATCGGAAATGAGCTCTGACCACATTATCTAGATAAAACCAAGCAGGATGATGGAAAAGGCATCTTCGACAGCTGGAGGTCGGAGAAGAAGACTAATCTCCAAATCAGTGGAGATCTAGAGGTGATTAGGGTATGGGAGAAAGCAAAGAAGGAGTCTATGAGCGTGAGGAAATGGTCAGAGTGGAGGATCGATGATAAAAAACCTCTGATCAAGCAGATCGGAGGCAAATGTAGAAATTCAGATTTATGCTACAAAATAAAATTAATAATATAATTAAATAATGAATAGAAACAAGAACTACCTAAACTACCTACATATGGAACGAGGATGGTAATCTCCTTGATTCTGGGACAGAATCTCGAATAAATGGAATGCGGTGGAGCTCCAGCTGTTGGAAATGCGAGCCCACGGCGAGCCATTATGCAATAAATGTTGTTGCAATTCACTCCTTGATCTGAAATAAAGAGTAGATAATTTGCACAATAGGTCCCTTAGTACAATTAGGGTTATGTACCATGGCCATCTTAATGATCATATAGCTGTTGATTCATTTATTGAATCATAGAGGCTGGTGCTTAGATGAATATCTAATGAGTTAGATTGAGGACTCATCAAGCACCGTCAAATGATTATTAAGAGATGATCTCCAGCCAGAGTAGGAGATGGCAATCCTATCTCATTTAGGTTGATATCTGACCGACCTCTTGATGCAGGTCCTCTGCATAGGAATAGAGATTCGGAGGTGTCGGATGAGTTAGGTCAAAGAGTTGACTTAACGAGATCGAGATAACCAAAGTCCTATATCATATGCTGTCATGATATAGGCACACATCCTCTGACCGAAGACAGATGTGTTACTATATGTCTGAGTATGTACATTTGGCAGACCAATAGGTTGATGGCCTAATCAAGGTCTATACACCGGCGCGCTGGTGTGCATATAAGGGCATATGAGTAATACGATCTCTCAAAGGGATCATACAGGTTCACTACTGAACCAGAAGACATGAGCTCACTCATGAGATATTGGGAAGAATCAAATTCCGTGCACAGTCGTCTCGCTTTAAAAGCTTGACTGAATTTGTTGGTTTGATATATACTTTTGGAAAGTATATGATCAAGACCTAGGTATGATATATGCTTTTGGAAAGTATATGATCAATACCGACTCCCAATGATCGAATGAGAAACTTACTGATAAAACCCTGAAGTAGACAGTATAAAGTTGATCTAATACTTCGGGTTTATTCTGAGTCTTCCAGTATGCAGGATGTACAGGTATTGGGAATGCCTAAGGGTGATGTGATCATAAACGGTTGTATAACCATGACGCTTCCATTCCTAGGGAGTGATGAAATGGGTCTGGATTTTAGTGACTCCTCTCAATAGAGAAGTAATCTGATCTTAGTCCAAATGTTGGACATTGATCTGAATGTGATTCAGATTCAATGAGAAGATTAGATTTGCGGTCTTGATTTAATCAAGCATCTATGGGAGGCCCGAGATCTGGATTTGAGATGTGATCTCAATATCCATGTCACTATACGTGGAACAATACAATCGCCCTGTCCTTATCTCCAAGTATTCGCGGAGAAAGCGCATTGTCCTTGAAAGAGTTCATGGATAATTCTATTGTTGATATATGTATCCGAGCATTGAGAAAATGGATAATTAAATGTGATTTAATTATCATGAATAATATGAATTTGATTCATATTATAAGGAGAGTTATCTTAGATAATTAAATGTGATTTAATTATCAAAGATGTGAATAATGTGAATGTGATTCATATTATAAAGAGATCCAAGATGATTAAATATGATTTAGTTATCAAGGATAAGAATAATGTGGATAGTAATATCCAATTATTCATAATATATTATAAATGCGATTTATAATGTATTAGAGAGAGTTAAATATAATTTATATGTGTTGATTAATTATTATGTGTATTGGATACACATTGTGTAATTAATTGACAATGTAAATTATATATTGTTTTGGGTTGTGAATTTGATTCACAATTTTCCTATGGCAAGATTGCAATATTCTCAAATATAATTATGAATTATTTTTGAAGAATAAAAAGCCAACAAAAGTTGTTGGAAATAAATAGAGGAGATTTTCAAGGAGATATGCAATCTCATGGATTTCCATGAGATTGCTCTCTCCATGGAAAGAGGAGGGGCGGCACATCATTCCCAAAAGGAATGTGTGGCCGTCCACATGGAAAGAGCATGGAGATGAAATCTCCATGCACATTCTCTCCTTATTTATTGGATTGATTTTGGATTAATTGTATTTGATTTTGTCAAATATATTTTGATCTAAATTTGTTGGTTTTTACCAACAACAATCTTGACCATTGGATTGTCATAAATCAATCTCAACCATTGATTTTATGAGACACATGGATTGAGATCCATGGATCCCAAAACCCTATAAATAGAGAGGCATACCCATGCTCTCTCTTTACACATAATGCTAGAGAAGCATCTCTCTCTCTCTCTCTCTTTCTCTCTAGAGGTCAGCCCTCTCTTCCTCTCATGGCCGTCCACCATGGATGCCATGGAGAGGTTCTCCATCGCCGCGGCATCGTCGTTATGCTGCCTGTTCTTCTGCTCGTGGATCTCTGTCTCCTTCGGTGCGCCTCGCTCGTGAAGAAGACGTCGGATCTCGTGTGTCGAGATCAGGAGATCTGCCGCTTGGATCATCAACATGGATTGCGAGAAGCACGCGGTTCATCCCCGCGCTCGCAAGCGTCTCCTCCGTCGGATCGGACTTGAGACAGGAGGTCTCTTCGTTTAGAGACTCGATCGCAACCACGCTTCAAGAGGTAATTGATGAATCTGTGATATCGCTCCCGCACCCTTAGTTAATTCGGTCAGATTAATGTCCAAATCGCTTTTTAAGTGTTCGTTGCAGTCGGATGCGGGAGGTTGATCAAAAACCACTTAAGTCAGATGTTGGTCAATTTTAAGCGGTGATATTTTTTTTTACTTGGTGAAGTCCAAGGTCGATCTCAGGGAGGCAACTGTCTCCTTAGGTTGATTACAACAATTTACAAGTGTTTGATATTCGGGGAACAATTTTTTTGGTATTTTTAATTCCTATGCAGACATATGCAGACAATTCTTAGGGAGCGGGCGAGATCAGATCGAGGGGAGGCGATCTGAGGGTCGTGGAGCCACCACGTGGCGTGATGTGAGCGAAGCGTGTGCGAGTGGTGTGGATGAGATTAGGGTTTAGATCGGAGGGTCGAGACTCGCTGGAAGATGGGCGGCTGTGATGAGAGGATCGGGGGCGCGATCGAGTGGCGTAGATGCCGCTACGTGGAAGGCTGAGAGCGCGGCGCTAATGGAGGGATTAGATGAAGCGAGGTGAGGATCGGACGGCAAGGAGAAGGGAAGCGTGTGGAAAGGCCTGGGTCGTTGGATCTGAAGCGCGATCCAACGGTGGAGGGCACGGGCGGACGAGGCGAAGGGCAGCGGGCCGCGTGGCGCAATCAGAGGGCGCCACGTGGCCTGCTGTGAATGGCTGGAAGGGAAAACACGTGTAGAGAGAAGAGGAGGCCGAATTTGGAAAAACTCAAAACATGAAAGTTGTAGATCTTGATGAGATCTACGAGTTTCATGTTGACCAAAGACGGAGATGAGGTCAAAATATGGTACATAAATACAAGGATACATAAATATACATACGTAGTATACAAAATGACCCAAAAACCCAAGTTTCTCATACAAGCTCCAATTTCAATGAAATTAGTCTCATTTTGAAGGTCTTTTGATATGTAATATTCTAAGAGTGAGTAGACCTAAATAGGGGTTTGTATGCGGGCTTTGTGTGTGTTTTAATGTACAAGGACTCTCAGGACAATTGGGCTATTTTACAAGGGTGGTTTTTGGCATTCTTCTCTCTATTATTAAGGAATATACACATATAATATAGAGAAGGAGTTATTTGATGAGGGGATATTTTACAGGGGATTTGTGGCTACTTATTTAAATGCAGATGAGCTGCTAAAATGCATGAATTATGGATGCATGCATGAGTGTTATTTATGCAAGATAAAAGGAAATATGCTTCTATTTTCTCGGGAACAAGGCTCTATTTTTGACTTTTGATGTGATGAATCACAGATTCATCAACCCCCTATACTTAAACCTTGCTCGTCCCCGAGCAACTAAATGAAATGCAAGAGTGAAATGATTTTGGGTTCCATACCAAGGTCATGAACAAAAGTTGAAAATGGAGCCTGACTCGACCTTTGGATTAATTGTGTGGCGGAACCTTATTGGGACCTGAACTTAAGACCTAACAGACTTCAAGTTCCACAAGTCTTCTATTCAAGACGCCTTAACAGTCAGGTCAGAATAATTCCTTAAACGCAAATTTCTGATGACTATGATTCTTACTTGTACTGTGTAAGTGAGATATAGCTCTCCATATCAGAAATGACTCGGAACCAGCCTCCTCTAACAAGGTAACTCAATAACCTGGTCCAGTAACTCTTTCCTCGAGGAGCGGGGTATTCCCTTCTAAGTTCAAGTGCGACCAACCCAAGAGGAGGGGGTAGAGAAAAGAATGGACAGTGGCCAGTGTAGCCACCTATCCCGGGATGCCTGACCAGTGTAGCCAAGTCATCCAGCTGCATTTTCCTTGCTAATATACGTACTCCAACAGGTATTATTCTTTTTCTTGGACCTGTCTGATTTTTTTTTTTTGGAGTTCTTTCTTGCATTTTTTTTTTTTGAACCATATTCAAGGTGCAGCATATACATCAGGAGTTTTTCCTCTTGAGCCAGTAGACCATCCCTCTTTTGAAGCATTATTGCAACCCACAGCATCCTGTCCTTAGCCTTCATCACCACTAGACCAAGTTGAGACGCACTTCCTTCACTATAAGAAGAAGAGAGGTTCCGCCTAGAAGTACTACCCTCATATGCTACCCCAAGTCAAAGGAAACTATCTCCTTACCACCTCATCAATGAAGAGCTACGTGCATAGTGTTTGTCCAAGTTAGGTCATTATCTAAAAGAATCCTGCGTATGCACGAGATATTCTACTTAGACTAATTAAGATGACATGTGAACATAGACTTTCGGACTCAAAGAATTAAGTCTCTTGACCTGAGAAATCTTAACTCCAGTTCCTATAAGGTTCCTCTGAAATTAGGTGGATTAAGGTCAAATCAAGTCCATACTCAATATCTACTCATAACTTGGTTCAGAACCCACTAGCTTTTCACTTTGCATATGCAAAGATATGCAGATGAGATGAGATGTCATGCTATGAAGATGCAGGACTCTTTTTATTATTTTATGCAGGGATGGTATGCAAGAGTAAATAAGAAGCCTTTATTTTTGTTTTATTTTTCTGGTATATAACAATTATTTACAAAAGTATGTTTTACAGGAATTTTACAACTTTTTATACAAGTAATATACATATAGTACACATATTATACAAGTATACCAAAAATTTTTTGTTTTTCGATTTTTACCCACCCGTAATTATTGCAAAATATATACAACAGTACGCGAAAGGACGAGCTATGGGTAAAGTATATATGTAATATATACACGCCCCCCTATACTTAGCGTGTGCTATGTCCTCAGAGCACGAAAGCGACTAAAAAGACATAGCTCGGACTAAGCGTAGGAGAGCTAAAATAACAAAAAGTATAGAAATCGTCCCGCCCCCCTATACTTAGGTTCTGGTAGCCTAAGTGTAGAAGAAGATCAGAAATGGGCGGACGAGGAAAAGAGGGGAAATAAATGAATATATACACGGTGGGCATCGGTCCCCCCTATACTTAGGCTCTGGTCAGCCTAAGTATAGGACAAGAGTGAGTAAGAGGACCAATGTGATCTGGAGAATGTACAATGAATCGACTCGGGTGACCCCTTCCCCCTATACTTAGGATCTGGTCATCCTAAGTACAGTCCGAGATAATGATTCGATGATGTGGGGACGGGTTACTAGAATCGTGAAGGTAAGGATAGGATATACAGGAAGAATGATATATATACAGCTGAGTCGGTCTGAATCTTTTGAAGATGCTGCTGATGGCTGGAGTTCATTGTTGCAAGGTCTCATACGCGGCTTGAGATGTATCTGCTGTATCTGTCTCGCATATGAATACAATCTCCTCCACATGGACTAACTGTTCATTGGATTCGACGAAGTGCTTCAACAGCTGCCCATTTACTAGGAATGTTGGTGCGTCATCTGCGAGATCAGAGATCTCGACACATCCACTATCATGCACCGTTCGGACAACGAATGGTCCCGTCCACTTAGACTTTAGTTTGCCTTGGAAAGTCTTCAGCCTGGCATTGAACAACCATACCTTCTGTCCAGGAACAAAGGTCTTTCGTCTGATATATCTATCGTGCCAACGCTTCACCTTGTCCTTGTACACCACACTGTTGTCGTATGCTCGGTTTCTGACTTCCACAAGCTCATTCAGATCCATGTCTCTCTGTTTCTGGCCTAGGTGTGTGTTCCAGTTGACCTTCTTTATTGCCCATTCTGATTTGTGCACTAATTCTGCGGGCAAATGGCACGGCTTTCCGAATACCATTCGGAATGGGGAGGTGCCTAACGGAGTCTTGTAAGCCGTCCTATACGCCCAGAGGACTTGATCCAAGATCTGAGACCAGTCCTTCCTGTCTGGGCGGACGAGCTTTTGCAATATGGTTTTCACCTCCCTATTCGACACCTCAGCCATACCATTGGTTTGTGGGTGGTAAGGGCTAGCGACACGGTGTTCGATGCCGTAGTCCTTCAGGAGTTTCTTCACCTCCCGATTCACAAAGTGGCTACCCCCATCTGATATCATCATTTTGGGGATCCCGAACCTAGAGATTATGTGCTCTCTGATAAATTTACAGACAGTCCTGCTGTCTGCGGCTCGGGTCGGGATAGCCTCCACCCATCTGGACAGATAGTCAACCGCAAGAAGGATGTATTCAAACCCGTGGCTGACAGGGAATGGGCCCATGAAATCGATGCCCCAGGCGTCAAAGACATCACAAATGATGACCGGCTGCATTGGCATCTCATCCTTGGAACCAACGGTTCCTCCCATTCTCTGGCAAACTGGGCACGACTTCGCGAAGGCGGTGGCATCGCGAAACAGAGTCGGCCAGTAAAAGCCACATTGAAGTACCTTCCATGCGGTCCTCTTCCCGGAGTGGTGTCCTCCTGCCTCTAGGCTATGGCATAAAGAAAGGACACTCTGGTATTCCTCCTGAGGAATACAACGTCTCCAGACACAATCCGGTCCTTCAAAGAAAAGGATCGGATCCTCCCAATGGTAGTGTCTAGCGTCCGACTTTAGTCGGTCAATTTGGCTCTTGGGCCAATCCTCGGGAACTTTCTTGGAGACAAGATAGTTCACGATATTGGCATACCATGGGAGTGAGTCGATAACAAAAATCGACTCGTCAGGGAAGGAGTCTCGAATCGGGGAAACCTCGGAAGTATTAAGATCTTCGAGACGAGAGAGATGATCGGCTACTACGTTCTTCTTTCCAGGTTTATCACGGATGTCCAAATCAAACTCCTGGAGAAGTAAAATCCAACGAAGAAGACGCGCCTTCGCGTCCTTCTTCTCCATTAAATATCGTAGTGCCGTGTGGTCTGTGAACACAGTTACCTTGGATCCGATTAAATGAGATCTGAATTTGTCCAAGGCAAACACTACCGCAAGCATTTCCTTTTCGGTAACTGTATAGTTACGCTGAGCAGAATCAAGCACTTTGCTTGCGTAGTGAATTGCAAACGGGACGCCATCTCTTCTTTGTCCCAATACAGCCCCAACAGCATAATCTGAGGCGTCCGTCATGATCTCAAAAGGGAGAGACCAATCTGGGGCTTGTAAGATGGGTGCGTCCATGATCATTCCTTGTAATCGCTTAAAGGCCTCAAGACACTTGTGATCGACAATAAACTCCGCGTCTTTGCCTAAAAGCTCAGTTAGCGGTCGGGCAATCTTAGAAAAATCCTTAATAAATCTCCGATAAAATCCGACATGCCCGAGGAACGACCGCAACTGCCGTACGTTGGTTGGTGGCTGGAGTCGTCTGATCACGTCCACCTTGGCAGGGTCAACCTCCATTCCTCTCTTGGAGATGACATGCCCCAACACTATGCCCTCCGTCACCATAAAGTGACTTTTCTCCCAGGAGAGCACCAGATTGACCTCACAACATCTTTTGAGGACTCGGTCCAGATTCCTAAGGCAGGAATCAAAAGAGTCGCCGTGGACCGAGAAGTCATCCATGAAGACTTCCAGGAATTCGCCGACCATTTCGGCGAATACAGCAATCATGCACCTTTGGAAAGTACCTGGAGCATTGCATAGCCCAAAAGGCATGCGCCTGAAAGCATAGGTACCAAAGGGGCATGTGAACGTGGTTTTTTCCTGGTCCTCCGGAGCTATGGCTACTTGATTGTAGCCCGAGAACCCATCAAGAAAACAAAAGAATTCTTTCCCCGCTAGTCTTTCTAAAATCTGATCAATAAATGGCAGGGGGAAATGATCCTTTTTCGTCGCGGCATTCAGGCGTCTGTAATCCACACAGACGCGCCACGACGTGGGTACTCTTGTCACGATCTCCTCTCCGTCCTCATTGGTGGTCGTCTGAATTCCCGACTTTTTCGGGACAACATGGATTGGGGCCACCCACTTAGAATCGGAGATTGGGTAAATGAAACCCGCGTCGCACCATTTTTCTATCTCTTTCTTCACAACCTCTCGTAGATTTGGATTCAACCGACGTTGGAATTCACGAGAGGGTTTGGCTTCGTTCTCCAAGTATATATGGTGCGAACACAGAACGGGATTTATCCCGTGGAGATCGGAAATGCTCCAGCCTATTGCCTTGCGGTTCTTCTCCAGGATCTCTAGCAAGCGAGACTCCTGCTCCTCGGTCAATTGCGAACTGATAATGACCGGAAATTTCTTGTCCTGGCCCGCAAGGAAGGCATATTTCAGAGTTGTGGGTAAAGGTTTGAGCTCGGGGATGGTATAATCGTCTAAGAAGTCTGGCTCAATCCGATCTGGTTCGGTGTTGGACGTGGCTGGATCCTGTTCTGCAGCGGCTACCACCAAGCTCGGCTCTGGAGTCGGATCGTCAAAGGTCTCCATGCAATCGGCAAACGCCTCGTCCGACTCGTCATCCTCATCTTCTGATTGTCCTAAGGATGTAAGGACTGACAGGCCCACTTGGGCCTCTGTGTCATCGAAGATGTAGGGCGATGCAGGCTCAGAGCTGTACTCGTTCCTGAGGATCTCGCAGACTGACTCATGCACTGGATCATCTTCAAAGGAGATGGACACATCGGTGCTGGCTGGGTTCTGTCTCCATGGCCCAACTAAGTCTACATGTTCACGGTCTGTTTCGAGAGAAGAGTACTCGGTGCTGGATTCGGAGTCTGGTCTCTGCCATCTCGTCCGCTTCATCTCTAATTCCTCATCTCCGCCTGGAGTTTGGAACTGAATTTTCCCATTCTTATAATCGAATAAGGCCCCTGCTGTTCTGAGGAAGGGCCTACCCAAAATGATCTGGGAATCTCTCCAATTACGAGGGGTTTCCATATCGAGGACAGTAAAGTCCACCATGTATTCTTGCCCCTCGACTTTAATCACAATGTTCCTTAACTCTCCTTGGGACTTCTTAGTGGATTTGTCCGCGAACTGAAGAATAGCTCTAGATTTCCTAAGAGGTCCGAGATTGAGCCGCTCATAGAGGGCTGTGGGCATCAAGTTGATCGAGGAACCATTGTCCAGGAGAGTGCGTGCAAACGCGATGTCATCAACATGACTCACTACATAATGTGCACCCATGTCTCTTCGTTTCCGAGGAAACGAGTTCTTTATTGCACAAGTCGTGGCTACGGATAGAACGTGTTTCTCAACACGGCTTTTGGTTTTCCTGCTAACCCTAGTAGGTGTGCATCTCACCTTAAGGTATTTTTGGAATGCAGGGGTCATTTCCACGAACTTGTCAAAGGGGATTGTGACCTTGATATGTTTGTTACAAAACTCAGCCATCTCAGGGTCATCTTTTTGGATTTTTTTGTTTTTCTTCTTCCCACCCTTGAGAGCTTGGGGGAAAGGGATTATTAACTCAGGTTCTGGAACTGAAATATCTTCATTAGCTGCTGAAACTGAGTTCTGAACACGACTCTGACTCGGACTTTTATACAGACTCTGACTCTGACTCTGACAAAAGGGAAAATGCTTGGGCGAAACCGGTGATGCTTCTTCCGCTTCTTCTGGCTGGTCCTCCTCAGATGGAGGTGCGGGCTCATCGGTGTCGTCGGACTCGGGATGACTGCGGGGCTGGTGCTTCGAGGACTCAGATGTCCTCTTCTTCTGCTGGCGGTGACGGTGGTGCTCCTCCTCTTCCTCCTCCGAATTCTCCTCAGGTCGAATTTCGGAGGTTCCTTCCTGTTGTGCCCGTACCCGATCAGGTATGGTCACGGTCCTTCCGCTCCTGAGGGACATATGGTTAACATTATCATACGAAAGGATCTCATGTTCAGATAAATAATTATCTGAATAGTATACCTGATCTCGGGGTCGGTTCTGGCCTTGATGTACGCTGTTTGGGTTGGCCTGAACCTGTGCGGGAATTGGAGTCCTTGGCGCCATTTGTTGATCCTGAGCACGAGAGACCCGATTGATGTCGGTTCTCATGTCCAGGTAGTCGTTCTGCATCTGCTGGACCCTATCAGACAGGGTCTGGATCGCCAAGGTGAGGGACTCCAATTCGGTGGGCTGGGCTGGCTGCTGAGTGGATGCGGTCCTGAACTGGCCCTGCTGGCCGTGCCGATACTGCTGCTGATGGGGCGGTGCTGGCCCCTGCTGATAGGTGCGCTGCTGCGGCTGGTACCCTTGTTCTGGCCTGGACTGATATCGCGGGATTGTGACGGGCCTGGTCTCCTGGTAGACTGGGGTTGGGCGGTGTGCCTGGTCCTTCCCCATCTCGATTTGCCGGACTAGTGGGTCGCGGCTATACCAGAGCCCGTTGATCTCGTAAACGGGCGGAGGCTCCTCGTACTCTGTCTCCACTGGTGGGGGTGCATGATGGTTCTGCTGGGTGTAAGTCTGATCCCAGCTGCTCTGAGACCCCGGTGCCTGTTCCTGTACAAGATGGACTCGATGTACAGGTACAGGTGGTGCAGAAGGGGTGGGTAGCTTAATCTTGGCTACCTTTTCAGAGAGTTCCTCCACCTTCTTGGGAAGGCTCGAAAGCGACTCCATCTCCGCGACTCTCTTGTGGATCTGCTCGACCATAGTAAGCTTGTCTGCAATCATCCCCATGCTGGGGATGAGGTCCTCTGTCAGATCTGCAACAGTCCTTCTAGTTGTCTCATTGGATAGAATCGAGGGAGACAACTGATAGGCCCTTGTGGCCTGTGACCTGCCGGTTTCTGCCATCTGCTCTAGGATTTTCCACACGGCGTGCTCGTTCTTGTTCAGATAGCTTCCTCCACAGGCGGCGCTGACTAACCCCTGCATCTCTGGGGTTAGGCCGCAGAACAATGTCTGGACGAGGATCGCCTTAGAAATGCCGTGGCACGGGCATTTCTGTACTAAGTCATTGAACCTGTCCCACGCCTCGTGGAACGGTTCGCAGGGTCCTTGGGCGAAGCTGGCAATCTTTGTTCGCATCTGATTGGTTCTACTGAGTGGGTAGAACTTCTTCAAGAAGAGGTCCTTGAACTGCATCCAGGTAGTACATACCACCCCTAGGTTTTTCAGCCAATGTGCAGCCTTATCTCCTAAGGCAAACGGGGTGGCTTTCAGCCGGATATAATCTTGGCCAACATTGGGATGGCTCAGATTATTGCAAACTAGTTCGAAGTCACGGAGGAAAGTGTACGGCTCTTCGCTTAGGTTTCCGTTGAACTTCGGCAGCAGGCTAAGGAAGTGGGGCTTCAGCTCGAATGCCTGGTCGGGAACTGCAGGTGCTAGCCAATTTTGGATTTCGTTCTCCGCCGGGTTATAGGTATCGACCATTGGTCGGTCGATCCCTTCAGCTACTATTATCCGTCCCATTCGTGCAGTGAGATCAGCATTTTTCTGTTCAGCTCCAGCAAGGCGTCTTAGAATCTGTCTCATCTGGTCCTCATCAGGCGGCATCTTTGGTGGCATTTCTTCCTCTACTTCTGGGGATTGAAAAATAAGGTCGGTGTTAGAGGTTGAATCAAGGATGGGATTACCGAGGCAATGATCTTCCTTGGTAATCTCAGAGGAGATAGAAGGGTAGGTTTGAGAGTAACCACCCTGAGCAAGAGGGAACCAGGACTTAAGAGGGTCATGAGTCCTGGGTGGTCCAAGGTGCGCTCGGACCGGAAAAGACGAGTTACTTGGGGGACTCATAGAGAGATCAGTGAACGGTGCGTCGAGATCTCCCCAGTCACTCATCTTGGTGAAGCAAGAAGAAGATAGGATTTTACTCCTACCTGAAGCAAGCACAAGATCAATCCAAGACCCTGGATTCACACTCAACTCAGTGAAGGACTCAAAGTTGAGTCCAATTTGTCTTGTAGTTTTTAAATGTGATTTTCAAGCAAATCTAGCAAGGATTACGCGGCCTAGAGGGAAGTCGGCTCAGAGCCGGATGCGTCTTCCCTGTCTATCCTGTCGTCTAAGATACCGCCGCTCCTTCCTTTCTTCGCTCCTATCCCAAGCCGATGGACTCAGTGACCATGCCCCTATCTACCTGCAAGCAGGCGGAGGCTGACAAGGCAGGAACTTCGCCCCGGAGGGTTACTGGCAACTTGTCGCGAAGTACCGCAATTTCGCCCCTATCTACCTGAGACAGGCGGAGGCTACTTGGTACTAGTCAAAGAATCTGAAAATATTCGGCTCGTGATATTTGCTAGGATCAGTTAGAACGTGATATGGAAGACGGGGATTTGGGCTCTACCTTAGGGTGTTCACACACACTCAGGTACCCTCACTCAGCCTGAAAACAAGGTCGGGGATTAGTCTCCCGCAAACAATTTTCAGCTTTTATTCCCTTTTTATGGTCAATACTGTTAGCAGTCCCGGTTTTAAAGTTAGGTTATCACTGTAATTAATCACCACAAAGCACGCCTATCGTACAGTCCCAATTTCCTTTTTAAATTAAGTGAGAAAATCAGAGGGGAGGAAATCGAGAAAAGCCGATGCAAGGTTGAAATCAATGATGCGTATGCTAAGTAAAGAGTACTTACAGTGATCCCTTCGCTTGCTGATGCAGGATGCTATACAGAATTGAAAACTTTATTCTACATGCAAATGCAAGCGATGAAAGCCGCTCCTAGACAGGCAGTTCTATTAGCGTGAAGAACAGTTTATTTTGAACTAAGTCCTGCGGTCTAGGTGCGTCTTTTAAGTGTGTTGTGTGGTCCTATTGATTACGAGCACAAACAAGTCCTAGAGTGGCTCGAGGAGCCGCTAGTGCAAGCTAAATTACCAATCACCCACACAGCACACGGGACACAGTTTTCCACTATATTTACACGCGCGAGATCCCAAACGGGAACCGCTGGAAATAATGCAAAAGAAAAATAATAAAAACAATACAATGCCTCTCTTTCTCTCAACACACTTTAAATGCTAAGTCCTTGAAGCGTCGCCGACTCCTCGCGGTCCTCGCACAAAAATGAAATAGAGGTCAGAGAGTGACACAAAAAGAGAGCAAAAATAAAATAAGAGAAATAATTACAAGAAAAACCGGGGGTCAGACTACCCGGGGATTAGAAATCAAACACTTCAAAAATATGCTACAAATTAACCTAAGCCGTGCCTCCCCGGCAACGGCGCCATTTTGATATCGCTCCCGCACCCTTAGTTAATTCGGTCAGATTAATGTCCAAATCGCTTTTTAAGTGTTCGTTGCAGTCGGATGCGGGAGGTTGATCAGAAACCACTTAAGTCAGATGTTGGTCAATTTTAAGCGGTGATATTTTTTTTTACTTGGTGAAGTCCAAGGTCGATCTCAGGGAGGCAACTGTCTCCTTAGGTTGATTACAACAATTTACAAGTGTTTGATATTCGGGGAACAATTTTTTTGGTATTTTTAATTCCTATGCAGACATATGCAGACAATTCTTAGCCAATTTGATGTTAAATTTAATTGATGTGTCAAACGAAGTCCAAAAATAATGAAAATTGGCCAGATGATTATTTATGATGAAAATGACCTACACTAATTTTTTTGGAATTTTTCGACTCAAAATAAATTTTCTGTGAATTAACCAAGCAGACAGAGTGATTTTCAGTGTTTAATTTTTAATAAATATCAAACCACAATTTCTCCAAGAACTAAAATTATCCTAAGAAGGTCTAATGATCAGGGACCTAGGAAAATTGACAGAACTTAAATTCACTGTGAAATGAATTAATTAAAATTAATTAAAGAAAATCACTAAACTATTTATGGCGGCCTCGTTATGCGTGCAAATGACATGAAATTTTTATGGAGTGTTGAAAATGGTGTCCTTAAGCTACTGTGAATTTTTGGTGATTTTTGAAGGCACTGATATTTAATTAAAAATCAAAAGGCATCACTGGGCAAAATATGACACAAATGAACCAATTAATTCATTGATAATTCAATTAAGCCAACAAAATTCAGACACGTGTACAAACTGATAGAGGACAAAATTCTCAACAACTTGCAATTTTTAGAATTTCAAAATGATGAAAAATGCATGCTATGGACACGTGCAAACACAAGGGTATAAATGCAATACTGGAAAATAAAATTTCAATAAGTAAACGTGCTGACAGGGACTAAAATGCAATTACCGATACTATGCAGGACTTCTATGCAATTTCTCCACGAAACACGTGCTCCTCACGTGATGTCTGCTTCACAGGGGCCTTTTTGCAATTTGTGAAAGCTCCAGGGGTGTCGATGCAAATACCCCAGGCCGCACGTGCTCCTCACGTGGGGCGGCCTAGGTTCGGAGACTTCTGAGGCTCGGGTCGAGGCTCGGGCCTTCTGGAGGTTCGGGCTAGCCTCGGAGCAGCTTCGGGGTACCCGAGCCTAGGCTTGGGAGGCCGAGGCTCGGATAGGGCGACGTGGCGGCCTGAAGGCCCTTGGATCAAGATGGATCCAAGGGATGTCGATGAAGACGCGTGGCGGCTGGTGGATCGTCCGATCTGAGGTGTGATCGACGGTCGAGGACGATGGCGGCGAAGGGATACGTGGCTGGACGTGGGCCGTTCGATCGAATGATCGAACGGCGACTGCTTTTTCTCCTCAACGGGTCCTCCGCCGCCTGCGGAGGAGATGGCTGCGCTCCGGTGAAGGCTGCTGAGCTCCGCCTCGGCTGCCAAGCTCAGGTGATGAGCTCCGTCGGCTCCCACCGAGCTCGGAAGATTCGGAAGTGTACGGCGAGCTCTCCGGTGGTCTCTGGATGACTGGAGGAGGGCTGGAGCTCTGAGTCGATGAAGCTCGAGGACAGCTCCGACGAGGCTCCGGCCAGTGATGAAGTGAGTCCCTGCAAAAGGTTAGAAGGATAGCCGAGGCGTGCAGGTGTTCGTGGAGGTGAGGTGAGTGAGCGGCGAGGCCTACGGTGGAGTGCGGTGGTCTGGCGAATAAGCTCCGGCCAAATGGCGGAGCTACAGTCGGAGGAAGGTGGTATGCGTCGTCGGAAGGTGCGGAGGGGTCAGCGAGGATCGGAGCTCCGACGCGGAGCTCGGCGAGGTGATTGGAAGGTGCGAGGGTGATCAATGGCAGCGAATAAAAATAGAGAAAAAGCAAGAAAAAGAAGAAGAAGATCGGTGATCGATGGAGGAAGTTACCTGGGGATTGGAGCTCGGATTTGAGTTCCAGGGTCGTCGCTCGAGGGATCGGTACGGTCCCGAGCTCGTGCAGCGTCACGGAAGGCAGCTGCGACACGGTGGAGATGCCGTGGATCTCGCCGGAGAAGACGCCTGTCTTCGCTCGAAGATAAGGCCAATTGCTGTCACCAATTGAGAGCTCTGAGCTCGGGGGTTTCTCCTGGAGTGGCTGATGCGGATGAAGGTGGCCGGAGGTGGCGTATTTATAAGATGGAGGTGACGGCTGGAGTGGGTGAGTGGCGAAGTTGATGGCTGTCGTGGGGCGAATATGGTGGAGGTGGTGGCGATTGAGGGTCCTGGCGAGGGAGAGGGACGAGTGGGGAGCGTAGTGGCGAGGTCAGCGGCCGGCGAGGGTGGCTGACGTGTGCCCAGAAAAGGAAAGGGGGCGCCCCTCCCGCAAGGCAAGGAACGTGGGGGAGAGGGGCGCCTGGAGGTAGGAGACGAAGTCTTGGCCGTTGGATCTTGTGATCCAACGGCCCAGATCCAATCACTAGGGAGCGGGCGAGATCAGATCGAGGGGAGGCGATCTGAGGGTCGTGGAGCCACCACGTGGCGTGATGTGAGCGAAGCGTGTGCGAGTGGTGTGGATGAGATTAGGGTTTAGATCGGAGGGTCGAGACTCGCTGGAAGATGGGCGGCTGTGATGAGAGGATCGGGGGCGCGATCGAGTGGCGTAGATGCCGCTACGTGGAAGGCTGAGAGCGCGGCGCTAATGGAGGGATTAGATGAAGCGAGGTGAGGATCGGACGGCAAGGAGAAGGGAAGCGTGTGGAAAGGCCTGGGTCGTTGGATCTGAAGCGCGATCCAACGGTGGAGGGCGCGGGCGGACGAGGCGAAGGGCAGCGGGCCGCGTGGCGCAATCAGAGGGCGCCACGTGGCCTGCTGTGAATGGCTGGAAGGGAAAACACGTGTAGAGAGAAGAGGAGGCCGAATTTGGAAAAACTCAAAACATGAAAGTTGTAGATCTTGATGAGATCTACGAGTTTCATGTTGACCAAAGACGGAGATGAGGTCAAAATATGGTACATAAATACAAGGATACATAAATATACATACGTAGTATACAAAATGACCCAAAAACCCAAGTTTCTCATACAAGCTCCAATTTCAATGAAATTAGTCTCATTTTGAAGGTCTTTTGATATGTAATATTCTAAGAGTGAGTAGACCTAAATAGGGGTTTGTATGCGGGCTTTGTGTGTGTTTTAATGTACAAGGACTCTCAGGACAATTGGGCTATTTTACAAGGGTGGTTTTTGGCATTCTTCTCTCTATTATTAAGGAATATACACATATAATATAGAGAAGGAGTTATTTGATGAGGGGATATTTTACAGGGGATTTGTGGCTACTTATTTAAATGCAGATGAGCTGCTAAAATGCATGAATTATGGATGCATGCATGAGTGTTATTTATGCAAGATAAAAGGAAATATGCTTCTATTTTCTCGGGAACAAGGCTCTATTTTTGACTTTTGATGTGATGAATCACAGATTCATCAGTAATCCTATTACTTGTTTGTGGTTTAGATGAAACGATCCGAGAAGTGTTCTAGGATCATGTGGTTTCGTCGTGATAAAAATTTTTTAAATTCCGCTGCATGGAGCAACTAGTGTGACTAGTCGCTCCACGTCGTATTCGATACGACGTTCACGCTTCCGTGATGCGCTTGAGGATCTAACCATATCCTTCAAGTGGTATCAGAGCCAGGTTGACGGTTTCGAATAGTGATTCGTTAACCAAGGACGACTTGGGTTCGTTAAGGTCGCGAAAGTTTTCATCGCATTTGATTTCGCAGATCTGTTTAGTAAAGAAATTCGGCACTGTTTAAATTGTTTAAACACGAATTTTATGCTTGGATTATGTTCCCCATTAAATAAGGAAACCATAGGATCTGAGTTTACGTAAATCGGATTTCGTATGCTCTAGATATGGTCATTTTAATGAACATGTATGCACTGTTGCGGGAACTGTGAATCTGAACATGATTAAAGTGTTAATTACTGTTTAGACTTGCCTCGAAATGCGTGAAACATCACTTAGGTTCTGTCCTAAATCAAATTAGCAAACTTTAGAAATTGACTTTGCTTAATTTGAATTTAATATGATTGAGATATGCCAATTTTAGTAAGTAGTGGTCACTGCTGAAATTGCTTTCCTAATCTAGAACCAAGTGATTGTCAATTAGTGAAATTAATTGTTAATTTCGTGAAATAATCTTGAAAAATATTTGTGAAATATTGAAACATGATTATTTGCCTAATTGACTTGGCCCCAACCAATTAGTTGATTAGATTTGATCTAAACCTTAATTGGAATTACAATCATCAAACTTCTTGCTTGAATAGGACTTGGGAATTTGCCTAGCAAATTTCCTTAAAATCAAAATTGTTTTGATTACTATATGGTATAATTTCGGTTGAAGAACCGATGATCATCTCAAGTACAAAATAATCAATTTGGCATTATCCTTTCCCGAGGTGGATATGGTGTCTAGTCGGGGATCGCTGGTCAGCGGGTTGCAACGTATGTGGTCCGCCCCACTCCCGTCGGTACTGGCCATGACAGCGGGTAGGGCCGGGATAATGTCCGAGGGATTATGATGTATTTTTCTAATTATTAAAATTCGAATTAATACGTACTTTGAGAATAATATCATATATGTATATTCAAGCATAAAATTAAGTTTGATTGATTAAATTGGATTGATAATTAATATAATATGATTAAGTTAATTATATCCAATTGAGAATACTCTAATATGATTAGAGTTAATAATTCCCTTTGAAGAATTAATTATATGAATGAGATTCATAGAAATTAATTTAATTTGAATAAGATATGGAGGATCACATAAGTGACATCCATGGTCTCCCGTCAAGGCGAAGAGTTTCGTCGCCAGATATTATATGTAGGAGACGCCTGTCCGAAGTGACAGCTCCTGCATATGATCCATTTGGATCGGGCTCGTCGCTTCTCGAAAGAGTAAGGACGTATACGTAGTGACCCCAATATCGGGTCCTCATATTATTGGGGCGATATTGGATTGCGCATAGCGAGTTGTAATCCTGTTGACGGTTGGTTCAATTAATGACGGGTCAACATCGCCTTAGGGGTGGTGGGCCCGGGTATTAAAGACCAAATTGGGAGATGCAAGTTGGACTTGCAAGGCGGAATGTGTTCCCGCTTCTTTTTATCCGAGCTGTAGGTTCTCATATTATTGGGATGCAACAAAGATAAGGAAGGAGATCCCAGATCTTGCTTGAGATATGATGGTAAGTATATCTCTTACATTGAAAGTGATTAAGGGAATGAACTTTCATTGTTGACATGGCAAGACAACTTTGATATAAAAACTCCTAAATCAAAGTATAATATGTGTATATATATAAATATATACCCTTATGCAAATTACTTATTTCAGATAATCCTTCATTAAACCCACTCAATGTTATACTCATTAATAACCAGTAGAATATCATGGATTGGACCCTTGATCCAGATATTGTAATTGCAGTTGGACACATAATGTATGTGGTTGCAATATGCAAGTTTCCTCATAACAATGAGAAGTGATAATTAAATAGACAATAGGACTAAAACCCTAGGGTTTGTATGTCTCTATAAGTCTTGATCTTATCGAATGTACTTTTGAAGTAACATGTCGATGATGATCGTAATTATCAAATTAATCCTTATAAAATCAATAAAGATATTCTGGAATATATATGTGCTCTTGACATTTAATCATGAATGACATGGTTCTCTACATCATGAAGAATGGTAGCTCTATTAGAGATAATGTATTCAAATTGTTTGAATACCTGAACCTATGTTTTAAGAGTTTAGATGGATGTAGATGATGAGTGTCATCATTCTACTGTCTATACTCTAGTCATTCATGAAGCTTCATAATATTCATATTGTATGAATTGGGTGAAGCTTGTATAAATGTTGAAATACTCTTATATTGAAATTTTTGATTTTAACATAAGAGATCCTTATTCTTAAGCAATGGTTGTTTATAGATAAAGGGAGCGTAGTGGAAGCATGGGTTGGACTCAAACAAGAAGTATAATCAAATAGTTGACTGTACTTCTGTGACTTCCATATGACATCCAAAGAGTTGGATGAATGCCAATGCTGCAATAAGTTGATGTGTTGATAGTATGACTATCAAGTCTGTCTAGAATCCTTAGAAAAGGATTCGGATGGAGCATCAATATAATCTACATATAATCATTGATATTGACTTACTTATTTGATAAGATAAAGTCTAATAATTGTATCTCAAATTTTCAAATGACACTTGCAATTGGTTGCATATGTATTAGAAATTTGATCTTAAGGTTTATTGGTCATCCATGTTGAAAGTGATGCAAGTGTTGCAACAATTTCCATGAGATCAATAGACTTCATATTTTCAGTGGGAGCCCTTAGTCTTAGAGAATGTCTCTATGACCTAGATATTAGAATACACTCATTGTTTATTTCTAATTGTTGGATATGAACATGAATTCTGTAATAAATCTATCATAAAGAGTTATGATGGAAATATTTCAGATAGTAATCTAAAATCTAGAGGACTCTATTAAATTAGAAAATTATTGAATGGTTCATTAAGATTTCTAATACTGAAAATTAAACCTTTAAAAGATCAATAGGAAGATAAAGATCATTTGACAATGATCTGGCATCAAATTTTGGACATGTGTCTGTTGATGAAATCAATGGACTGGTAAGACATGAAACTTTAGATTGTCTAAAGATTCAAATCTCACATACTTGTGAATATTGTATTCAAAGTAAAAATGTCCAATACACCCTTCCTTGGGAAAGGTGTAAGGTGTCAAGGTATTAAGGATCTCATACATATTGATGTATGCAGATCATCTATATCATAGTAAACATTATGGATATGTGATATCTGTTAATGATTATGTATGATATGAGATCTCTTCTCTTCACCTAAGAAACCTTTGAAATGTTCAAAGATTTCGCAATTTTGGTTTAGAACCAAAGTTTGAAGGAAGATGAAATGAATTTGATCTAACCAAGGTAGCCCGTACCTATTAGATGAATTCAAGAAATACCTTATGGAGATATGAATATCATTCCTATCTCAATCCTCCTAATGAACCTTAACTCAAAGGAGTTGTAGGGAGATACAATTGATCATGTGTGACATGATTTAATCAATGATTAATCCTAGCATAATTATCTCTTAGTTTCCAAAGGTGTATATGTAGTAGAGACTACATTATATACTTAATAAGGTTCCATGCATGTAAGCTGGAATCTAGCACTAGAGAGTGCTACTTCATTAGGAAAATAAAGGATGGTATTGGATACCTACTTTATGACCTTGAGATTCTTAAAAAAAAAAAAATCTCATCTTTGAGAATATGATTCTTATAGGATGACTCTCTTGAGAATCAAGATGAAAATGAAGTAAAGGAACTCATTTAATCTTGAAAAGATAATGAGGCTCCTGAAATCGGAAACTGAAATAGATAATTAAAGATGAAACATTAATACCTCTTCAAATAAGTTTGAGGATGGATTCCATGTGTCAGTTAAATCTGACGATGATCGGATTTCATGTGATGAAGCTCCTGAGGATCATGACATGGAAAGATGGATGTTAGCAATAAAAGTCTAATGTAGACTTCATATACAAGTGTCGTATATGGACCCTCGAGGATCCACTTATATGGGTCAGACCCATTAAGGTGTAAATGGATCTTCAAGAGAAAGAGGGAACCTGATGAGAAGGTATAGACCTTCAAAGCATGGTTCGTAGCCATGAGCTACACACCGAAGAGAAGGCATCGCTTGCGATAAGACTTGCTCTCCAGTGACCTTGCTTTAACCCATCAGAATATTGCTAACTATAGCTACACAACTTGTCTATGACATCTTCATGATGTGATTCAAGATTGCATTCCTCTATGAATGCCTCTCTGAGGATATTCATATGAAGTAGCCCCAGGGCTTCATGGTTGAGGAAAGCAAGGTGTGCTAGCTGAAGAACTCCATCTTTGGACTCAAATAAGTTTCTTGTAGTTGGAACATAAGATTTAATGAAATCATAAATGTTATGATTTCAGATAAAATCTTGATGAACCATGTGAAGCTTAGTGGGAGTGCCATTGTGTTCATCGTGCTTAATGTAGATATTATTCTAATCATATAAGAATAAATGATAAGTGTTTTATAATTTGGTTGTTCCATACCTTGAGATACGATTTCAAGGATACCTCTTAGATCTTAATTCTGAAGTCGTTCAGAAGCAAAGAGAAGAGGGTATTGGGACTGTCGCATTAGTAGTACACCTTGGACTTATTCCATTTTCTGGAAAATTCCAAGAAAAGCTTCCTTCCCTTAAGATATGGTAGTGACCTGTCTAGAGGGATAGCACCTCAAAGAGTTGAGGAAGTGAATGCTAGAACTGCTTGCACTTGTGCATTAGTTATGAGAAGCTCGGTATATGCTAGATGTGTACAAGAACCAGATGTCTGCCATGCAGTGGGAGTAGTAAAATGTTACTAATCCTACTATGGAGATAAAACACTTGATTGCAGTAATAACAATATCTTCAAATATGATGAAACTTAGAGATAGTGATCTCAAAGTCTTATCTTCAAAGGTTTAAGACCTTGTAGATAAGTGATCTATAAGGGTCTTAACTGTAGATACCTTAGGAGATAGAGATCTCCAGGAATGAAGGTATTCTAATAAGGATTATGGGAATGCTGGTTATGATAATTAATAAGATGTAGTGTCAAGGACACTATAACCAACAAAATTGAGTATCGGTTGCATGAGATGCAACATTCGCATTAGATGCGAGCACCGTTACTGGGGATATGCAAGTACCGTAAAAGGACTTGGCGTAGTCTCTTGGGAACGGAGTGACTGATCAGCTTACCTAGCTATTTTCTAAATAGCCTATGATTGTCACATGAGTGTGGGTTTAAATGATTAGCCCATTAATGGCTCTTTGGGCTAGTGGGAGATTGTTGGAAATGCGAGCCCACGGCGAGCCATTATGCAATAAATGTTGTTGCAATTCACTCCTTGATCTGAAATAAAGAGTAGATAATTTGCACAATACGTCCCTTAGTACAATTAGGGTTATGTACCATGGCCATCTTAATGATCATATAGCTGTTGATTCATTTATTGAATCATAGAGGCTGGTGCTTAGATGAATATCTAATGAGTTAGATTGAGGACTCATCAAGCACCGTCAAATGATTATTAAGAGATGATCTCCAGCCTGAGTAGGAGATGGCAATCCTATCTCATTTAGGTTGATATCTGACCGACCTCTTGATGCAGGTCCTCTGCATAGGAATAGAGATTCGGAGGTGTCGGATGAGTTAGGTCAAAGAGTTGACTTAACGAGATCGAGATAACCAAAGTCCTATATCATATGCTGTCATGATATAGGCACACATCCTCTGACCGAAGACAGATGTGTTACTATATGTCTGAGTATGTACATTTGGCAGACCAATAGGTTGATGGCCTAATCAAGGTCTATACACCGGCGCACTGGTGTGCATATAAGGGCATATGAGTAATACGATCTCTCAAAGGGATCATACAGGTTCACTACTGAACCGGAAGACATGAGCTCACTCATGAGATATTGGGAAGAATCAAATTCCGTGCACGGTCGTCTCGCTTTAAAAGCTTGACTGAATTTGTTGGTTTGATATATACTTTTGGAAAGTATATGATCAAGACCTAGGTATGATATATGCTTTTGGAAAGTATATGATCAATACCGACTCCCAATGATCGAATGAGAAACTTACTGATAAAACCCTGAAGTAGACAGTATAAAGTTGATCTAATACTTCGGGTTTATTCTGAGTCTTCCAGTATGCAGGATGTACAGGTATTGGGAATGCCTAAGGGTGATGTGATCATAAACGGTTGTATAACCATGACGCTTCCATTCCTAGGGAGTGATGAAACGGGTCTGGATTTTAGTGACTCCTCTCAATAGAGAAGTAATCTGATCTTAGTCCAAATGTTGGACATTGATCTGAATGTGATTCAGATTCAATGAGAAGATTAGATTTGCGGTCTTGATTTAATCAAGCATCTATGGGAGGCCCGAGATCTGGATTTGAGATGTGATCTCAATATCCATGTCACTATACGTGGAACAATACAATCGCCCTGTCCTTATCTCCAAGTATTCGCGGAGAAAGCGCATTGTCCTTGAAAGAGTTCATGGATAATTCTATTGTTGATATATGTATCCGAGCATTGAGAAAATGGATAATTAAATGTGATTTAATTATCATGAATAATATGAATTTGATTCATATTATAAGGAGAGTTATCTTAGATAATTAAATGTGATTTAATTATCAAAGATGTGAATAATGTGAATGTGATTCATATTATAAAGAGATCCAAGATGATTAAATATGATTTAGTTATCAAGGATAAGAATAATGTGGATAGTAATATCCAATTATTCATAATATATTATAAATGCGATTTATAATGTATTAGAGAGAGTTAATTATAATTTATATGTGTTGATTAATTATTATGTGTATTGGATACACATTGTGTAATTAATTGACAATGTAAATTATATATTGTTTTGGGTTGTGAATTTGATTCACAATTTTCCTATGGCAAGATTGCAATATTCTCAAATATAATTATGAATTATTTTTGAAGAATAAAAAGCCAACAAAAGTTGTTGGAAACAAATAGAGGAGATTTTCAAGGAGATATGCAATCTCATGGATTTCCATGAGATTGCTCTCTCCATGGAAAGAGGAGGGGCGGCACATCATTCCCAAAAGGAATGTGTGGCCGTCCACATGGAAAGAGCATGGAGATGAAATCTCCATGCACATTCTCTCCTTATTTATTGGATTGATTTTGGATTAATTGTATTTGATTTTGTCAAATATATTTTGATCTAAATTTGTTGGTTTTTACCAACAACAATCTTGACCATTGGATTGTCATAAATCAATCTCAACCATTGATTTTATGAGACACATGGATTGAGATCCATGGATCCCAAAACCCTATAAATAGAGAGGCATACCCATGCTCTCTCTTTACACATAATGCTAGAGAAGCATCTCTCTCTCTCTCTCTTTCTCTCTAGAGGTCAGCCCTCTCTTCCTCTCATGGCCGTCCACCATGGATGCCATGGAGAGGTTCTCCATCGCCGCGGCATCATCGTTATGCTGCCTGTTCTTCTGCTCGTGGATCTCTGTCTCCTTCGGTGCGCCTCGCTCGTGAAGAAGACGTCGGATCTCGTGTGTCGAGATCAGGAGATCCGCCGCTTGGATCATCAACATGGATTGCGAGAAGCACGCGGTTCATCCCCGCGCTCGCAAGCGTCTCCTCCGTCGGATCGGACTTGAGACAGGAGGTCTCTTCGTTTAGAGACTCGATCGCAACCACGCTTCAAGAGGTAATCCTATTACTTGTTTGTGGTTTAGATGAAACGATCCGAGAAGTGTTCTTGGATCATGTGGTTTCGTCGTGATAAAAATTTTTTAAATTCCGCTGCATGGAGCAACTAGTGTGACTAGTCGCTCCACGTCGTATTCGATGCGACGTTCACGCTTCCGTGATGCGCTTGAGGATCTAACCATATCCTTCACCAGCCACATATGTGTGGGTCACCTTCTCTTTCTCTCTCTCTCTCGCACTTCCAAATGAAGGAATCAATGCCCTATCACGACCT
The DNA here is from genome assembly GCA_037367405.1 of Ottelia alismoides. NCBI lineage: Eukaryota > Viridiplantae > Streptophyta > Magnoliopsida > Alismatales > Hydrocharitaceae > Ottelia > Ottelia alismoides. The sequence continues at coordinate 272,618 of JAZKJV010003908.1, forward strand.
CGATGTCCAGCTAGCACCTTCAAGTGAAAAAAATTCGCGGAAAATCGATCAAGAGGTGGAGGTGGAATTAGGAAATAAATAGTCACGAGGTCCAGTAGTCTTTGAAATTCAAATTTCACGTGAACCGAGGCATAGAAGAGGGTATCAATGATCTGACAATGGAGATGGTAGTTAGGGCTAACTAATTGGTGAAGGAATCAGGAGGAGTTAAATGACAGATGGACCGGTTTGAAATGGAAAAATAACCCCAGTGAGCGAAACAAGTGGGATGAGCTGGAGATTGCCGACTTGACCCTGGTCAACAGACCTGGGTTTAACTAATGGGAGAGCAACATGAGTTGAATTAGAGAAAAAATATTTGAAAAAAAATGTTAGCAACTAAAGAATCTCACTTAAGGTTATTTTAATGAATTAAATAAGTTATATACATAGGTAAAAAGAAGTGAAATGTGTTATTTATAGGTATATACACCAATATATATAACACCATGATTTTTAATATATTATTTTTACAAATATACATATAATTTAATAATTTTATATTTTTTAAGATTATATAATAATTTTAATGATATTTTTATTTTATTTTTATTAATTTATTTATTAGGTCAAATAAATAATGATATATACTATATGCATAGTAGCGTATGTACAATATTTATAATATTATATTTTGGGTTTTTTTTATTGATTTTGTGTTTTTTATTTGAAATTTATATAAGTCGAATATATTATATACAAATAGTAAAAAATATAGTATATACGAAAATACAAGGAAAATATACATAAATAATACACATTGGCATATTATACAATAGTACTAAAAAATCCACATTTCACATCTTAATTCTGATTTTTGTGAAACCATTTCTATTTCAAAGAGTAATAATTTTGAGCACAATAAAAGTGAGTTTGCTTCATTTTGAGTTTTTATGGAGAAGATATTGATTTGATAAATTGAGATCTATAACTTTCTCAAGTATTGTAATTTACAAACTGTATAATGATTCTTCATGCAATTATTTTTAATATTTACAACTATTTTTATGTACTAGTTACATGAAGAAAATATTTTTATTCGGAGTGAGTTTGGTGATAAATAAAATAGTGTAAGTATTATGTGTTTTCTATAACGATAGATAAGTGATGACTATACAACAATGGAGATTGATTTTCTTGTATTTAGTCCTTATCTCACCCTACTTTATTCCTGGTCAATTAGGTCAAGTGTAGACCTTCACTCGTGGTCAGATTCATCATGTATTTATTTCATATATACAGTCTTTGGTTTTCTTTATTTTTCTTTTATCTATTTATTTTTTAGGTTAAAATAGTGATAAATATACAATATATACACAAGAATAGGGTTAGCAAAAGGTAAGATTTATTGATACTTATAGGTATTTTATAAGGGATCCTAATCTAAAATAAATAAATAAAGCTGCTGAAATGTAAATTCATTAGCTAGTGGTCAGGGAAGTCGACCAATGGCTAACGAAAGACCGACCTTATTTGGGCCACGTCCTCCGCATGAGGACACAATATAAAATAAAAGATTAAATAAATTGAAAAAAAGTAATAAAAGAATTTCATAATTTTTGTATATAAAATGAAAACTATATATTGTTTTATGTAGTATTTTATTGTGATTTTTTTTATTTTTACAAGTAAATTTATTATGAGTTACTTTTTATAGGTACAACTAATTGTACATGTACCTCTACACCAACTATTTTATTTTTATTTTCTATTATCTATTTTATTATTTTATATAAAAAATTTAAATATTTATAACTTATTTAAATACAAATAAATATATTTTATTATATTTCTCTGATGTTATTTTTGTACTTAAATAGTTATGTTCAAATAATATATAGGTTTGTGACAAGTTTATTCATCTATCTAGTATAATATACTTATTTATTTTATTGTTTTTTTATAGTTGTTTTTATTTTAATTATGTATATGTATTTAAAATATTATTCACATAATTATAAAAATACAAAGAGTGAAAAATTTCAAGAATAAATAAATTTATTATTTTATTCAGGTATATTGGATAATGGTGGCTCAAAACCTAGCTTTTATATCTTAACTTCAAATTGAATGAAACCACCTTAATTAAATAGATAATTTAATTTTATGAACATAAAGGTGAGTTTGGTGAATTTTGAGTTCATATGGAGAAGATACAGGTTTAGAAAGTATTCTTTGCAGCTTTCTCTTCTGAATGTCTAGGGTGCAATGTGCATTATTTTCAAGTTAAAATTTTTGTATTTTTCTTTATGTTTTTATCTACATATTCCATGTTAAAAGTTATAATTTTAAGGTATAAAAATAAGAAAATAAAATTGGTTCCAAAAACTATTTTTTGGGGAATAAAAATGAGGGTTTCCTTATTATTTTTGACCCTTATCTCTCCATACATTATTCCTTGTTGACTAAGTCATCATGATGACTAGGTCTCGGGATTTATGGTGTAAAGCCTTGAACGTGGCCGTCTCTCAGATCTTATATCACAAGATCCGGCTCGTCAAGGGAGGACCAACGGATATTGTTTTGTGTGAATGAGACTTCGTTTCGATTTGTTATGATTTTATAAAGAAAGAAAATTAGGAGGTTTAAGACATCATTAACCCGTAATGACCATTATTCAGACTAATAAAACATGATTAAAGAAACTAATGATAGATTGAGCGACACTGATGACCATTAGCAAACACTAATCAGTTATTAGCAAATGTTAAGTGTGAGCTGCGAAAGATAAATCACGATTAGTGAAAGTTATTCCCGATTAATGTTAATTAAGGGTCATTAATGAATCAAGAATACTCTGGAAAGTTCTAACTTAAGCCATAAGTTTTGGGTAAGGCTTGGACAAAATGATGGGCCAAAACCATGGTCAGCTAACCGTGGTTACGGTCTAAACCATGGTATCCTAACCATGGTTGGTGGTTTTCTGGAGCTTGTAAATAGCCCCCACCCATTCATTCTCTACGATTTCCACTACCACCACTACACTAAGGGCCATGGTCGAGAGGTCGGAAGGAGGAGAGGGAGGTAGGGAAGTAACGCTAGCAAAGTGTTGTCGGAAGAATGAGGAGAGGGAAGGTATGATCCTCTCTTAGTTTGCTTCATAAGCTAGTTTCTTTATTCATATTCTATTTCTAGCTTTGTTTTCGATTCATCTTTCTTTCCGATTCATTTTATGTTGTATTTCGAGGAGAAATCTGTGTAACGCCAAACTTAGGTTTAGGCAGCTATGTATATCAGTGAACCATGTACTTCTCCACACTTTCACTCACCTAAGATGCGTGGTGTCTACCAATTCTTAATTTGTTGTAGTTTGATTCTATTCTTTCATATTCGATGTTTTTTCCATCTTGATGATTTTATAAACGAAACTCTTTCCATTTTTCTTTTAAAATATGTACCGATATAAGTGGAAAATTTGTTGAAATATTTATAGAAATATATCCCGATATAAGAGGAAATTCTACTAAAATTTTTAGAGAAATATGTCCCAATATAAAGGGAAATTGTGCTGAAATTTTCATCGAAATATCACCCCATTTAAGGGGAAGCTCTGCTCAAATTTTAAGGGAAAATATGTTTTTCACGTTCTTTGTCTTCTTCGTGCGTTCTTCGTGTTCTTCATTCATTCTTGGCGTTCTTGGCACGATCTTAGCGTTTTTGCTATGAAAATAAATTTCGGTCATTTCAGGAGCTATAAATCATCCTTTTTGAAAAAGAATCACTATAAAGCATTTCATACGTGAGAGAGAACTCGATTAGATAACGAAATCATTCCTTTTTCTATTAGGTTTTCACATGAGATCGTTGAGATTTTTGATTTTATGTTGTTCGCTACGAAGAACCCTAATTTGGCTATTTTGAGAAAATATGAAAACTTGCTTTGTTATTTCATGTAAAATAAGGTCTAAGCATCAATTTGATGTAGTTGCTTGGAAAGTAGGGTTTGAAAGTTAAAATGAACATAAATATGAGTATATAAATATAAGAATTAATATACATGTGGGGCTATACTCAATGTTGATGATTATATGAATCGAAGACTTAACGAAAGAATTACATAATGGGAATTGTTGTATAGTAAGTTGGATCATGAAAAGAATCATGTGTTACGTTAATAAATGACTGTGAGTAGAACTAAAAGTCAGGCATGCATCTTGTAGGTTAGTCGGAAGGAAACTGCATTAGAGTGACACTACCTAGGGAGTACACGATTGACTTGTTTTGATAATCCCACGAAATGAATGATTTGTAATGCGTGGTACCGGGTGCCAATACATTCGGGTTAAATGACGAAAGATGTTGTCGTTCCATATGGAGGCACGAGTTGTTTGATAGCGGTTGGGTTACGATAACATGTTCTTAAAGCTGCTGATCTATGTGATTAATGGTTAGCCTGAGGTTTCATGCTACCTAGTCCTTGAGGACGATGTGCTTCTTTGATTGCTTAGATGAGGGTTTGGAACCCTGGATAATAAATGAAAAGGAAATTGTCAGGGTAGTATTGGAGGATTGGTTGAGGCGACATGCGGTAGCATATGCTCACCAGATCAACGCAATCTCCAATCCCGAAGTGTCCACAGCTTTGGAGTCTATTAAAAGTGCGGTTTTATAGGATTAATCCCTGACGTAGAATAGAAAGGAATAGGACTTAAAGCAATGAGAATAAATGAAACTTTTATGATAACAAGTTTTGAAAAATCACACATTTGTTTGCTTTTCACTTCTTCGTTATTTAGCACTCGTTAATTATTATCATGTGATTTATGGAAAACCCATCAGGTGTCGATGAGCCATCCCAAGGACTTTAATAATCCAGCCAGCTTACATAGTCATCCAGCCAACCACTCTGTATGGTAGTTAGTAATCTTTTCGTGTATTTGCTTTCCATCTGATGTACTTGTAAATTTTTATAGTTAGATAATGTATCATGTGGAGTTTATTTGTGAATGGAAGTGTTGAAATATTTCCATCTGAGTATTTTTAGTTGCGGTATGTTTCTGAATGTTAGTTGTGATTGCTGAATAAATTATTTCTGAGTAATCAGATATGGATATGGGAGGATCCGACGGCACAGAATTGGAGTCGTGACAGAGTAGTAATAACGCACAATTACTCCAGTAATTTACTCTGTAATTAATAACTATGAATCATATTAAGGTTATCTTAAGATCCTTTGATCTTAATAAGTGACTGCAATGGCATTAACAGGTCATTGTCCCTTATGTACATCATGCTAAAATGTATAGGACCTAACCTTTCGTCTTGATTCATCCCAAGATCATGGCAGACCAAGACGTGTCTAGGAAATTAGTGGCTATGATGACAATATTGTATGAAATGGGGCAAAAGTTGCGTGCATGAGAGGAGAGCATCACTGCACAAGCTGACAGAACTGATGTATCCAGGCCTGTGGATGCTAGGATTGAAGGTTCTATTCATCTTTCAGAGGAAGAATCTAGTTACCATCCTTCCACTAAGTCTGCTCCTATCCCAGCTGAAGGAGCAATGGAGAGAGCTCTTCTTAGATACCAAAAACTACTAGACAATTACCTAAAGGGAAAGATGTCTCGATTCAAAGGCATAGAGACACCTGTTGAGGTAGAACTATGGCTTGATGTTGTCAGCAGGATGTTGAGAATAATACATGCAGCAAAAGACACTTAGGTGTACTTTGCTGATTACTCCCTAGCAGACTATGCAAGACGATGGTGGAGAGCAATTTTCAAGAAATTAGTAGATCCCATTCCATGGGATATCTTTGAAGAAACTTTCCGAGTTCACATCTGTCCCTCCCATTGAGAAGAACTGAAGAGGAGGGAGTTGGCTTCTCAGACCCAAGGTTCTAAGAATGTACAAGATTATCATATTCAATTTATGGAGCTACTACGTTACTCCTCAGCTCTAGAAGCTTCACCACAAGCACGTTTTACCAAATTTGTTAGTAGAATTCAGGGAGATCATAGAGAGAAGCTTGCAGATTTTAGAGCCAGCACTATAGATGAAGCCATGGACATATCCTCTCGTATTGATATGGAAAGGGATGAAAATTGCCAAAGAAGAAGCTTCAACTTTACCAGTGGACCATCCAAATGTAAGGCGAAATATAACCAAAGAGTCAGTCATTATCATCTAGTTGGGTCTACTATAAGCTCACCATAAACTTTGGGGCAGGAATTATCAGGAAGAGGAGGTTTCTCTAGACCTCCACTATACCCTCGCGACTCAACAACAGGAGCTAGTACCGCATGGTTGAATCTTCAACATGGACAGAGACACGTGTGTGTTATTACTGTTATCAGGAAGGCTATATCAAGAAATATTTCCCAATTTTGAGAGGTTCGGGGTCTAAATCAACCCCAATTAACAATATAACATCCACCCCAAGCAATGAAGCAACACATGGAGGAAGACGGGGCAGAGGTCGTGGCTCACAAGGGGCATCTCCTACACATCAACCACCACAATGTGTTGTGGGTTCTAGCCTGCCTATTCCTAATGGTCAACTCAATGCAATCACTGAAGAACAAGCCTACAATTCATGCATGGTCATACGAAGTACCATTCCTATTCATGACTTTTCAGTACATGACTTGTTTGATTCTAGTGCTTCACATTCATTTATTTCTCTATGGTTAGTACCCACTTTGGTTAAGGTACGAGTAGAAGTACAACAATCCTATCTGATCAAGCGACCAGGAGGACAAGTATTTATAATCTAATAAATTCTGGATAATTGTGTAGTACTGATACTAGGACATCGTTTACCTATTTCACTACTACTAATTGAAATGGAGTACTTTGATGTCATCCTGGGGATGGACTGACTAGAAAGGCATCATGCATGCCTTGACTGTTATTAGAAGATAGTAACTTTTCACCTTCCTAACTCGATAGAGTTCCAGTTCAATGGAAAGACATCCAATGATAATGTCAAATACATCTCGACTCTGAAGGTGCGACAATTGATAGAGAGAAGGTGTCAAGGCTATTTAGCTTATGTAACTACTAAATTAGGGTCAGACAAAATGATAGAAGATGTACCAGTAGTGTGCGAATTTCTTGATGTATTTCTAGATGAACTACCTGGATTACCATCTGAGCAAGAGAGTGAGTTTGAAATCTCTCTCACACCTGATACTCATCCTAACTCTATCCCTCCATATAGGATGGCACCAGATGAGTTACGGGAGTTAAAGTTAAGAATACAAGAATTGTTAGATAAAGGATTCATTCATCATAGTACTTCACCATGGGGTGCACCTGCTTATTTGTGAGGAAAAAAGATGGGTCAATGCAGCTGTGCATTGACTATTTACAGTTAAACAAGAAGACAACAAAGAACAAGTATCCTCTGCCAATAATAGATGATCTCTTTGACCATTTGTAGGGTTCAACTGTATATTCCGAGATTGACTTAAGATCTAGCTACCATCAGTTCATGATTAAAGATGCAGATATCCCCAAGACAACTTTTCGAACTAGATATAGACATTATGAATTTTCAGTTATGCCTTTTGGACTAACAAATGCCCGACAGCTTTCATGGATCGCACGAATAGAGTATTAAAGGAGTTCTTATATCACTTTGTAGTAGTCTTCATTAACGACAGGCTTATTTACTCCAAGGATAAGTGTCAGCATGAACACCACCTCCAACATGCCCTTAAAATATTAAGGAAGAATAAACTGTATTCTAAATATAACATATGTGACTTCTGATTGTCCAAAGTATCCTTCTTAGGCCATGTTATTTCTGGGGAAGGTATATCAGTTGATCCTACAAAGGTTAGTGCGGTAATGAGGCTGGAACATCTAAAGACTATAATAGAAATACAATCTTTTGTGGGTTTAGCTGGGTATTATAGAAGATTTGTGGAGGACTTTTCACGACTTGCATTTCCAATGAATAGGCTTACTCAGAAGGAATTCTCATTCATATGGTTTGACGAATGCAAAGCTAGTTTTTAGACACTGCAAGGATGCCTAACATCTGCACCTATACTTACTCTACCCTCTGGGATGAAGGGTTTACAGTGTACACTGACGCGTCTAAAGAAGGACTTGGACCAGTTCTTATGCAACATGGTAAGGTAGTTTCTTATGCATCACCACAACTCAAAACACATGAGAGGAACTGCCCGACACATCACCTTGAATTAGTTTTCGTAGTCTTTCCTTTAAAGATATGGAGACACTACCTCTATGCTATTACTTTTGAAATCTTCACCGATCATAAAAGATTGAAATATCTTTTTGATCGAAAGGAGCTCAATATGAGAAAGAGATAGTGTATAGAGTTGTTGAAGGGACTATGAATGTGATTGCACCATCTCCTACCACCCTAGTAAGGGGAACATCGTACCAGATGTGAAGGATATGGTTAGATCCTTAAGCGCATCACGGAAGTGTGAGCATCGTATCGAATACGACGAAGAACGACAAGTCAACTAATTGTTCTATGCAGCTGAAATTTAAAAAAAAATCATGCGACGAAACAACATGATCCTAGAACACTTCTCGAATCGTTTCATCTAAACCACAAACAAGTAATAGGATTACCTCTTGAAGTGTGGTTGTGATCGAGAATCTAAACGAAGAGACCTCCTATCTCAAGTTTGATCCGACGGAGGAGACATTTGCGAGCGCGGGGATGAATCGTGTGCTACTCACAATCCATGTTAATGATCCAAGCAGTGGATCTCCTGATGTCGACACACGAGATCCGACGTCTTCTTCATGAGCGAGGCGCACCGAAGGAGACGGAGATCCACGAGCAAATGATCGGGCAACATAACGATGACGCTGCGGCGATGGAGAACCTTTCTAGGGCATCCATGGTGGACGACCACATGAGAGGGAGAGAGAGTAGGCTTGTAGAGAGAGAAAGAGAGAGAGAGACTTATGTTCTCTTTGTGTAAAGAGGAGCAAAGGGGTGCCCTTCTATTTATAATATTTTGGGATCCATGGATCTCAATCCATAGGCAACACAAATCCAATGGCTCTCATTGATTTGTGTTTCTTTCAATGGCTAGGATTTTTGTTGGTAAAAACCAACAACATTTAATTTAATAAAAATCAAATATATATATTAAATATAATTGATTTATATCAAATCAATCTCCATTGGAGAAATAGGAAGGAGGAAAGCCTCCTTCCATAAGGGGGGGGGACAGCTAGGAGTCCTATAAGGACTTGGTAGCCGTCCCCTCTCCTTGTTAGGAAGGGAGCCTCCTTTTCATATTACATGAGATTGCATTATCTCATGATTCTCTCCAATATTTGCAACAACTTTTGTTGCAAATTATTTCACAAAAATAAATTCAATTTATTTTGTGAACATTGCAATCATGCCATTGGTAATTTGTGAATCACATTCAGAACCTAAAATAAAATGTAAATACCATTTTCAATTTAATGTCCAATGTGAATCCAATTCACATAAACATTTAATTAACAAATGTAAATTACAAATAGCTCTCTTTTATATATTATAAATCATATTTATAATACATGTGATTAATATGGATAGTGCTATCCACATTAATCATATCCATGTTGATTAAGTCACATTTAATAATCTTGGATCTCTATTCTTATGTGCCCAAATAATATGAATCACATTTACATTATTTACATCTTTGATAATTAAATCACATTTAATTATCTAAGATAAATCTTCTTATAATATGAATCAAAGTCATACTATTCATGATAACTAAATCATATTTAATTATCCATTTTCTCAATGCTCGGAAACATATATCAACAATAGAATTATCCATGAACTTTTTCATGGATAATGCACTCTCTCCGTGAATACTTGGATATAAGGACAGGGCGATTGTATTGTTCCGCATATAGTGACTTGGATATTGAGATAACATTTCAAATCCAGATCTCGGACCTCCCATAGTTGCTTGATAAAATCAAGACCGCAAATCTAATCTTCTCATTGAATCTGAATCACATTCAGATTAGTGTCCAACATTTGGACTAAGATCATATTACTTCTCTACTAAGAGGAATCACTAAAATCCAGAACCGTTTCATCACTCCCTAGGAATGGAAGCGTCATGGTTATATGATCGTTTGTGATCACATCACCCTCAGGTATTCCTAATACCTGTACATCCTGTATACCGGAAGACTTAGAATAAACCTGAAGTATAAGATCAATTTTACACTGTCTACTTCAGAGTTTTATCATTAAGTTTCTCATTCGATCATTAGGAGTCGGTATAGATCATATACTTCCCAAAAGCATATATCATACCTTGGTCTTTATCATATACTTTCCAAAAGTATATATCAAACCTACAAATTTAGTCAAGCTTCCAAAGCGAGACGACCGTGCACGGAATTTGATTCTTCCCAATATCTCAAGAGTGAGCTCATGTCTTCCGGTTCAGTAATGAACTTGTATGATACCTTTGAGAGATCGTATTACTCATATGCCCTTATATGCACACCAGTGTGCCAGTGCATAGATCTTGATTAGGTCATCAACCTATTGGTCTGCCAAATGTACATACTTAGACATATAGCAATACATCTGTCTCTGGTCAGAGGATGCGTGCCTATATCATGACAGCATACAATATAGGACTTTCGTTATCTCGATCTCGTTAAGTCAACTCTTTGACCTAACTAATCTGACACCTCTGAATGTCTATTCCCATGGAGAGGACTTGCATCAAGAGGTTGGTCAGATATCAGCCTAATTGAGAAAGGATTAACATCTCCTACTCAAGCTGCAGATCATCTCTTAATAATCATTTGACAGTACTTGATGAGTCCTCAATCTAACTCTTTAGAAATTCATCCAAGCCCCAACCTCTATGATTCAATAATTGAATCAACAGTTGTATGATCATTAAGATGGTCATGGTACATAACCTAATTGTACTAAGGGACCTACTATGCAAATTATCTATTCTTCATTTCAGATCAGGGAATGATATTTACAATAAAATTTATTGCATAATGGCTCGTCGTGGGCTCGCATGTCCAACAATCTCTCACTAGCCTAAAGAGCCATTAAGGGGCTAATCATTTAAACCCACACTCATGTGACAATTATAGGCTAAAAAGTAGCTAGGTAAGCTGATCAGTCACTCTGTTCCTGAGAGACTACGCCAAGTCCTTTTACGGCACTTGCATATACCCTAGTAATAGTGCTCACATCCAATGCGAATGTTGCATCTTATGCAACCAATACTCAATTTTGTTAGTTATAGTGTCCTTGACACTACATCTTAATAAATATTATAACCAATATTCCCATAATCCTTATAAGAATGCATTTATCATGGAGATCACTATCTCCTAAGGTATCTACAGTTAAGATCCTTATAGATCACTATCTACAAGGTCTTAAACTTTTGAAGATAATACTTTGAGATCACTATCTCTAAGTTTCATCATCTTTGAAGATATTGTTATTACTGCGACTAAGTGTTTTATTTCCATAGTAGGATTAGTAATAGTTTACTACTCCCACTACATGGCAGCCATCTGGCTTTTTGTACACATCTAGCACACACCTGGCTTCTCAGAACTAATGCCCAAGGGCTAGCAGCTTTAGCATTCACATCCTCAACTCTTTGAGGTGCTATCCCTTTAGATAGGTCAGTACCATATCTTGAAGGAAATAAGCATTTCTTGGAATTTTCCAGAAAATGGAAATGTCCAAGGTGTACCATTAATGTGACGGTCCCAATACCCCCTTCTCTTTACTTCTGAACAACTTCAGAATTAAGATCTAAGAGGTATCCTTGAGATCATATCTCGAGGTATGGAATAGCCAGTCTATAAAAAACTTATTATTATCCTTATATCATTCCAAATGATTAGGATATTATCTACATTTAGCATGATGAACATAATGCCACTCCGACTAAGCTTCACACGGTTCATTAAGATTCTATCTGAAAGCATAAAATTTATGATTTCATCAAATCCAATGTCCCAACTACAAGAAGCTTATTTACGTCCATAGATGGAGTTCTTTAACTTGCACATCTTGCCTTACTCAACCATGAAGCCCTGGGGCTGCATCATGTAAATGTCCTCAATGAGGTATTCATAGAGGAATGCAATCTTGACTTACATCATGAAGATGTCATAGTCAAGTTGTGTAACTATGGTTAGCATTATTCTGATGGGTTTAAGCATGGCCACTGAAGAGCAAGTTTCATCGTAAGCAATGTCTTCTCTTCGCTGTGTAGCTCATGGCCACGAACCATGGTTTGAAGTTCTCTCTACCTTCTCATCAGATTCCCTCTTTCTACTGAAGATACATTTACACCTTAATGGGTCTGACCCTTATAGGTGGATCCTCGAGGGTCCATATACAACACTTATATATGAAGTCTACATTAGACTTTTTATTGCTAACATCCACCTTTCCATGTCATGATCCTCAGGAGCTTCATCACATGAAGTCAGATCATTGTCAGATTCAACTGACACATGGAATCCATCTTCAAAATTATATGAAGAGGTATTAGTGTTTCATCTTTAATTGTCCTTTTTAGTTTCCAATTTTAGGAGCCTCATTATCTTCTCAAGATTAAATGAGTTCCTTTACTTCATTTTCATCTTGATTCTCAAGAAAGTCATCCTCTAAGAATCATATTCTCAAAGATGAGTTCTTTTAAGAATATCTAGGTCATAAAGTAGGTATCCAATACCATTCTTTATTTTCCTATTGAAGTAGCACTTTCAAGTGCTAAATTTCAACTTACTTGCTTGGAACCTTATTGAGGATATATATTGTAGTATCTACTACATATATACCAGGAAACTAATAGGTAATTATGCTAAAATTTATCATTGATCAAATCATATCATACATGATCCAATTGTATCTCCCTAAAACTCTCTTGAGTTTAGGTTTATTACGAGGAGTAAGATAAAAATAATATTCATATCTCTATAAGGTAGTTCATGAATTCATCTAATAGGTATTGACTACCTAGATTAGATCAAATTCATTTAATATTCCTTCAAACTTTGGTTCTAAACCAAACTTGTGAAATCTTTGAACATTTCAAATGTTTCTAAGTGAAGAGAAGAAATCTCATATCACAAATAATCATCAATGGATATCACATATCCATAATGTTTATTCTGATATAGATGATTCGCATACATCAATACACATGAGATCTTGAATACCTTGACATCTTACACCAATCCAAGGAAGGGTGTATTGGACATTTTTACTTTTGAATACAATATTCACAAGTATGTAAGATTTAAACCTTTAGACAATCTAAAGTTTCTCACTAGTCTATTGATCATATCAATAGACAAATGTCCAAGCCTTGATGCCAGATCATTATAAAATGATCTTCATTCTCCTATTGATCTTTTAAGGTTTAATTTCAGTATTAGAATCGTTAATGAACCATTCATCAATTTTCTAGTTTACTAGAGTCCACAAGATTTTTTATTTCTATCTGAAATATCTCCATCGCAAGTCTCTTTGATAGGTTTATTCCAGAATTCATGTTTATTTCCAACATTTAGAAATAAACTATGAGTGTATTCTAATATCCAGGTCACAGAGACATTCTCTAAGACTAAGGGCTCCCACTGAAAATATGAAGTCTATTGATCCAATGGAAATTGTTGCAACAATTGCATCACTTCCAACATGGATGACCAATAAACCTTAAGATCAAATTTATAATATTCTAATACAGATGCAACCAATTCCAAGTGTCATTAGAAGATTGAGATACAATTACTAGACTCTATCTTATCAAATAAGTAAGTCCATTTCAATGATTATATGTGGATTATTCTGATGTACTATCTGATTCCTTCTCTAAGGATTCTAGATAGATTTGATAGTCATACTATCAACACGTCAACTTATTGCAGTATTGGCATTTATCCAACTCTTTGGATGTTATATGGAAGTCACAGAAGTACAATCAACTCTTCTATTATACTTCTTACTTGGGTCCCACCCATGCTTCCACTTCGCTCCCTTTATCTATAAACAACCATTTTCTCAAGACAAAGGATCTCTTATGTTGAAATCAAAATTTTCAATATATAAGGGTACTTCAACATTTATACATGCTTCATTCAATTCATGCAATATGAATGTTATGAAGCTTCATGAATGACTAGAGTATAGATAGTAGAATGATGACACTCATCGTATCTACATCCATTTAAACTCTTAAAACTTAGGTTCAGGTAGGTACTCAAACAATTTGAATACATCATCTCCTATAGAGCCACAATTCTGCATAATGCAGAGAACCATTCATTCATGATTATATGTCGAGAGCACATATGTATGCCAGAACATCTTCATAGATTTTATAAGGATTATTTGATAATTACGATCATTATCGACATGTCACTTCAAAAGTACATTCGATGAGATCAAGACTTATAGAGACATACAAACCCTAGGGTTTTAGTCCTATTGTCTATTTAATTATCATTCCTCATTATTATGAGGAAACTTGCACATTGCAACCACATACATTATGTGTCCAATTGCAACTACAATATCTGGATCATGTGTCCAATCCATGATATTCTATTGGTTATTATTGAGTATAACATTGAATGGGATTAAAGAAGGATTATCTGAAATAAGAAATTTTGCATAAATACATATAAATATATATTTTACTTCGATTTAGGAATTTTCATATCAAAGTTATCTTGCCTTGTCAACATTGAAATTTCATTCCCTTAATCACTTTAAATGTAAGAGATATACTTACCATTATATCTCAACAATATCTGGGATCTCCTTCCTTATCTTTGTTACATCCCAATAATATGAGAACCTATAACTCGGATAAAAAGAAGTGGGAACACATTCCGCCTTACAAGTCCAACTTGCATCTCCCAATTCGGTCTTTAACACCTGGGCCCACCACCCCTAAGGTGATGTTGACCCGTCATTAATTGAACCAACCATCAACAGGAATACAACTCGCTATGCGCAATCGAGTTTTGCCCCAATAATATAAGGACACGATAATTGGGTCACTACACATACGTCCTTACTCTTTTGAGAAGCGACGAGCCCGATCCAAATGGATTGTATGCAGGAGCTCACTTCGGACAGGCGTCTCCTACATACAATATATGGCGACAGAACCCTTCACCTTGACGGGAGACCATGGATGTCACTTATGTGATCCTCCACCTCATATTCAAATTTTAAATAATTATCATGAATCATATTCACATAAATAATTCTTCCAAGAGAAATACACATCTATTCGTAATAGAGTGTTTTTAGTTGGATATAATTAACTTAATCATATTAAATTAAATATAAATCCAATTCAATCAACAAACTTGATTTTACTTGAATATATGGCATTATTTCAAAGTACATATTAATTCAATTTTAAATAATTAGAAAAATACATCATGATCTCTCAGGCATCATTCGTTCCCTACCCGTTGTCATGGCCAGTACCGGCAGGAGTGGGACAGATCGCAACCGGTGCGACCCGCTACCCTAGCGATCCCTAACTAGACACCATATCCACCTCAGGAAAAAATAATGACGAGCCAATCACTTTGTACTTGAGATGATCATCAGTTCTTCAACTGAAATTATATCATATAGTAATAATCAAAACATTTTTTATTATAAGGAAATTTGCTAACCTAATTCCCAATCCTATTCAAGCAAGTTGTTTGTTGATTGTGTTTCCAATTATGATCTAGATCAAATCTAATCAATTATTGGTTGAGGTCAAGTCAATTAAGGAAATGATCATCATTAAATATTTCTCAAATATTTTCCATAATTATTTCATGAAATTAACATATAATTTCACTAACTGATAATCACTTGGTTCTTGATTAGGAATGTAATTTCAGCAGTGACCCCTACTTACTAAAATTAACATATCTCAATCAAAACAAATCCAAATTATGCAAAATCAGCTTCCTAAGATTGCTAAATTGATTTATGACAGACCCAAAGTGATATTTCATGCATTTCAAGGCGGATCAATACAGTAATTAACTTATTAATCATGTTAAGATTTGCAGTTCCCGCAACAGTGAATACATGTTCATTAAAACAACCATATCTCGAGCAAACGGAATACAAATTACGTAAACTCAGACCCTATGGTTTTCTTATTTAATTGGGAACAAAATTCAAGTTTTATTTTCGTGTTTAAACAATTCAAACAGGTCTGAAAATAATCACAAAACAGAGATAAGAAAATGAAATGCGATAAAACTTTCACAACCCTAACGAACCCATGTCGGCTTAGATTTACGGATCATATCCGAAACCATCAACCTGGCTCTGATACCACTTGAAGGATATGGTTAGATCCTTAAGCGAATCACGGAAGTGTGAGCATAGTATGGAATACGATGAAGAATGACTAGTCAGACTAGTTGTTCTCTGCAATGGAAATTAAAAAATTTTCATGCCACGAAACCACATGATCCGAGAACACTTCTCAAATCATTTCGTCTAAACCACAATTAAGTAATAGGATTACCTATTGAAGTGTGGTTGCGACCGAGTCTCTAAACGAGAGACCTCCTGTCTCATGTCCGATCCGAAGGAGGAGACGCTTGCGAGCGCGGGGATGAATCGCGTGCTTCTCGCAATCGATGTTAATGATCCAAGCGACGGATCTCCTGATCTCGACACACGAGATCCGGCGTCTTCTTCACGAGCAAGGAGCACTAGAGGAGACGGAGATCCACGAGAAAACGATCAGGCAGCATAACGACGATGCTGCGGCGATGGAGAACCTCTCTAGGGCATCCATGGCGGACGACCACATGAGAGGGAGAGAGAGAGTAGGCATGTAGAGAGCGAAAGAGAGAGAGAGAGAGAGAGAGAGAGAGAGAGACTTGTGTTCTATTTGTATAAATAGGAGCAAAGGGGTGCCCTTCTATTTATAATATTTTGGGATCCATGGATCTCAATCCATAGGCAACACAAATCCAATGGCTCTCATTGATTTGTGTTTCTTTCAATGGCTAGAATTTTTGTTGGTAAAAATCAACAAAAATTAATTTAATAAAAATCAAATAATATAATTTGATTTATATCAAATCAATCTTCATTGGAGAAATAGGAAGGAGGCAAGCCTCCTTCCATAAAGGGGGGAGGATGGCAATGAGTCCTATAAGGAGTTGGTAGCCGTCCCCTCTCCTTGTTAGGAAGGGAGCCTCTTTTCCATATTACATGAGATTGCATTATCTCATGATTCTCTCCAATATTTGCAACAACTTTTGTTATAAATTATTTCACAAAAATAAATCCAATTTTTTTGTGAACATTGCAATCACGCCATTGGAAATTTGTGAATCACATTCACAACCCAAAATAAAATGTAAATTACATTTTCGATTTAATGTCCATCGTGAATCCAATTCACATCAACATTAATTAACAAATGTAAATTACAAATAACTCTCTCTTATATATTATAAATCACATTTATAATACATATGATTAATATGGATAGTGTTATCCACATTAATCATATCCATGTTGATGAAATCACATTTAATCATCTTGGATCTCTATTCTTATGTGCCCAAATAATATGAATCACATTCACATTATTTACATCTTTGATAATTAAATAACATTTAAATATCTAAGATAAATTTCCTTATAATATGAATCATATTCATATTATTCATGATAATTAAATCATATTTAATTATCCATTTCATCAATGCTCTGATACATATATCAACAATATAATTATTCATGAACTTTTTCAAGTATAATGCACTCTCTCCGCGAATACTTGAAGATAAGGACAGGGCGATTGTATTGTTCCACGTATAGTGACTCGGATATTGGGACAACATCTCAAATCTAGATCTCGGGCCTCCCATAGATGCTTGATAAAATCAAGACCGCAAATCTAATCTTCTCATTCAATCTGATTCACATTCAGATCAATGTCCAACATTTGGACTAAGATCAGATTACTTCTCTATTTAGAGGAGTCACTAAAATCCAGACCCGTTTCATCACTCCCTAGGAATGGAAGCGTCATTGTTATACAATCGTTTATGATCACATTACCCTCAGGTATTCCCAATACATGTACATCCTGTATACTGGAAGATTCAGAATAAACCTGAAGTATAAGATCAATTTTACACTGTCTACTTCAGAGTTTTATCATTAAGTTTCTCATTCGATCATTGGGAGTCGGTATCGATCATATACTTTCCAAAAGCATATATAATACCTAGGCCTTGATCATATACTTTCCAAAGTATATATCAAACCTACAAATTCAATCAAGCTTCCAAAACAAGACGATCGTGCACGGAATTTGATTCTTCGCAATATCTCATGAGTGAGCTCATGTCTTTCGATTCAGTAATGAACCAGTATGATCCCTTTGAGAGATCATATTACTCATATGCCCTTATATGCACACCAGCGCGCTGGTGTATATACCTTGACTAGGTCATCAACCTATTGATCTGCCAAATGTACATACTTAGACATATAGCAATACATCTGTCTCTGGATGCGTGCCTATATCAGGACAACATACAATATAGGACTTTGGTTATCTCGATCTTGTTAAGTCAACTCTTTGACCTAACTAATCTGACACCTCTGAATCTCTATTCCCATGCAGAGGACATGCATCAAGAGGTTGGTCAGATATCAACCTAAATGATAAAGGATTGCCATCTCCTACTCAGGTTGGAGATCATCTCTTAATAATCATTAGACGGTACTTGATGAGTCCACAATCTTACTCTTTAGATATTCTTCCAAGCACCAGCCTCTATGATTCAATAATTGAATCAACAGCTATATGATCATTAAGACGACCATGGTACATAACCCTAATTGTACTACGGGACCTATTATGCAAATTATATATTCTTCATTTCAGATCAGGGATTGATATTTGCAATAACATTTATTACATAATGGCTTGCCGTGGGCTCGCATGTCCAACAAGATGTCCTTAGCAGAAGAACTTATTCGCCTAGGTTGGTGAGGGTTATCCACTTCTAAGGTCTACTATCAATGTTGAATGAACGAAAATCATTTGATAGTTGTACCGGTACTATAACTATTCCTCACCGATACAAACTAGAGATATGTGACAGAATAAAGAAAGGGGAGGAGGATGATCCAGTCCTTAATGACATGAGACAACATCTTGAGAAGAATGAGATAGAGGGATGCCATATACAAGCTGGGTGACTGTATAACTATCACAGAGTTTGTTTACCAAACACACCCAACTTGAGGAAGGAAATCTTACGTGAGGCGCATTGTTCTAGATTATCCATTCATAGAGGAATTATGAAAATGTATAAGGATATTTGTTCAAACTTTTGATGGCCAGGAATGGAGAAGGATGCTGCTGAGTTTGCGAATTCATGTTTTACCTGCAAGCAGGTAAAGGTTTCACACCAAAAGCCAAAAGGATTGTTGCAACCCCTACCTATACCTGAAAGGAAATGGTAAAGAATTTACGTGGACTTCGTTACTGGCTTACCTCAGACAACTGGTGGTAAAGATAGTATCTGGGTAATAATAGATAATCTGAACATGGTAGCACAGTTTATTCCAATAAACTTATCTTTCACTCTAGACCAGCTTGCTAAGTTATGCATTACGCATCTGATTCATCTCCATGGCATCCCAAAGGATGTAGTTTCCAATCCAGATTCACGATTCACCTCACACTATTGGGAGGATTGCATGAAAGCCTTAGGCACACAGCTATTCTTGAGCACAAAATATCATCCACAAACAGATGGTCAATTAGAACATACGATTTAGACTTTAGAGGATATGCCACAAGAATGTGCCTTAGAATGGAAAGGATCATGGGTGAAACATTTGCCTCTTGCAAAATTCACCTACAACAATAGTTGCCATATAAGTATTGGCATGGCACCATTTGAAGCACTATATAGAAGAAGGTGTACTACTCCTTTGTATTGGCAAGAGGATAGGACAAAGAACCTTTATGATTTAGATAGACTCCAAGAGACACAAGAAGCTGTAGAGCTTGCTCGAAAAAGAGTAATAACTGCTCAGAGTCGCCAAAAAAGCTATAGTGATAACAGGCGAAGAGACCATGAGTTTGAGGCAGGTGACTTTGTATACCTAAAAGTATTGCTTATGAAGGGTGTTTAGAGGTTTGTCTTGCGTGGGAAGTTGGCACCCAAGTTTGTAGGTCCCTTTGAAATTATTCAGCAGATTGGGACAGTCGCATATAGACTTACATGATGTTTTCATGATGTTTGTAGGTTTCTCTACATCTTTCGGCAATACATGATGTTTTTCATGTATAAAATCTGAGAAATTATATTAAGGATTCTAAGCATAAGATAATCTATGATGATCTGCATGTTGAGCTAGACTTGGCATACCTAGAAATACATGTGCAAATGCTAGACATGGATATGAAAAAGTTGAGAAATAAAGAGGTACCTCTAGTTAAAGTATTGTGGCGCAACCAAGAGTTTTAAGAATCCACGTGGGAACTTAAGGTAGAAATGAGATAAAAATACCCGTACTTGTTTGAATGATTACACTATACACTGTGTATATCTCTATTATAAATGAAATGGCGTTCGTTCTCTTTAAGATTGTTATGGTTTCAATCCTCTTTAAGGTAGTTATACCTGCATTTCTAGTCTCGAGGACAAGACTTGCTTCAAGGTTGTTATAATTGTAAAGCCTTGAACTTGGCCGTCTCTCGGATCCTATATCATAAGATTCAACTCGTCAAGGGGAAACCAACGGAATTTGTTTCATGTGAATCAGAATTTGTTTCGATTTGTTATGATTTTCGGAAGAAAGACAAGTAAGGAGGTTAAGGCGTCATACTAGTTAAACATGATTAAAGAAAATAATGATAATGACCATTAGCGAACACTAATCAATTGTTAACAAAAGTTAAGCGTGAGTTACGAAAAATAAATCGTGATTAGTGATAGCTAATCATGTTTTACATCAATTGAGTGTCATTAATGAATCTTGATTACTCTGGAAAGTTCTAACTTAAGCCTTATGTTTTGGATAAGACTTGGCCAAAACCATGGGCCAAAACTATGGGTTGATAACCACAGTTAAGCTCTAAACCATGGTTTACTAACCATGGTTAGTAGTTTTCTGGAGCCTATAAATATCCCCTGCACATTCATTCTCTACGATTTTCACTACCATCACAACCCCAAGGTCTAGGGTCAAGAGGTCGGGAGGAGGAGAGGGATGCAGGGAAGGAATGCTAGCGAAGCGCTGCCGGGAGAACGAGGAGGACGAAGGTATGATCCTATCTTAGTTTCCTTTGTGATCTAGGTTTTCTATTCATCTTTTTTTTCCAGCTTTGTTTTTTATTCATCTTTCTTTCCGATTCATTTTCTGTTGTGGTTCGAGGAGAAATTTGTGTAATACCCTACTTAGGTGTGGGCGGCTATGCACGTCAGTGAACCCTGTGATTCTTCACACTTTCACTCACCTATTATGCGTGGTGTCTACCAATTCTTAATCTATTGAAGTTTGATTATATTCTTTCATATTTGCTATTGTTTCCCTCTCGATGATTTTATAGAGGAAACTCTTTCCGTTTTTCTTTTAGAATATGTCCAGTTAAAAGGGGAGACTCTGTCAAAATTTTCATAGAAATATATCCCGATATAAGGGGAAACTCTCCTGAAATTTTTACAGTAATATGTCCCGATATAAGGAGAAACTCTATCGAATTTTTTCTAGAAATATCACCCCTTTTAAGGGGAAGGTCTGCTGAAATTTTAAGAGAAAAATAAGTTCTTCACGTTCTTCGTGTGTTCTTCGGAATCTTCAAGTTTTTCTTTTATTTTTCACGTTCTTAGCACATTATTAGCGTTTTTTATACGAAAATGAATTCAAACATTTATGGAGCTATAAATCATCTTTTTTGAAAAAGAATCACGATAAAGCACTGCATACACGAGAGAGAGCTCGATTAGGTAATGGAAACCTTCCATTTGCTATTGGGTTTTCAAGTGAGTTCGTTGAGAGTTTTGATTTATGTTATTCTCTACGAAGAACCCTAATTTGGCTATTTTTGAGAAAATATGAAAAATTGCTTTGTGATTTCAACTAAAATAAGGTATAAACATCGACTTGATGTAGTGGTTTGGAATGTAGGGTTGGGAAGTTAAAATGAGCACAAATATGAGTATATAAACATATGAATTAATATATATGTGAGGTTATACTCGATATTGATGAATATGTAAATCGAAGACTAACGAAAGAATTACATCATGGGAATTGATTTGTATTAGGTTGGATCCTGAAAAGATCGTGTGTTACATTAAGAAATACCTAGGTGTAGAACGACTGGTCGGGCATGCAACCTGTAGGACTGTCAGAAGGAACCCATATTAGTGTGACCCTACCTAGATGGTACACAGTTGCCTTTTTTTGATATGTACGCACGAAATGGATGATTTGCAACACATGATACCAGGTGCCAATATATTTTGGTTGAACGAGGGAATATGTTGTTATGCCATGTAGAGGTACGAGTGGTTTGATAGCGTCTATGTTACGTTAACATTTTCTTAAGGCTGCGGGTTTATCGGATTAAAGGTTAGCATGCGGTTTTATGCTACCGAGTCCTCGAGGACGATGTGCTTCTTTGTTTAAGATGCCGAGGGTTTGGAAACCTGGATAATAATTGAAAAGGAAATTGTCAGGTTAGTATTGGAGGATTGGTTGAGGCGATGTGCGATGGCATAAGCTTACTAGATCAACGCTATCTACAATCCCAAAGTGTACACAACTTCAGAGTCAATTAGTAGTGGGGATTGTTGGGACTAATCCTTGTTATGTAATAGAAAGGAATATGACTTAAACTATTAAGAATGAGTGAAAATTTTGTGATAACAAGTTTGTAAAATTTACACATTTGTTTGCTTTTCTCTTCTTCATTACTTAGCACTCGCAATTCTTATGCTATGATTTTTGGAAAACCCAATAGGAGTCTATGAGAGATCACAAGGACTTTAATAATCCAACCAGCTAACTTAGTCATCTAACCGACCACTCTATAAGGTTGTTAGTAATCTTTTCGTGTTTTTCCTTACCAGTTGATGTACATGTAAATGGTTACAGTGAGACAATGTATTATGTGGACTTTATTTCTGAATGGAAAAGTGTTGAAATACCTCCTTCTAGGTATTTTTACTTGCAGTCAGTTTCTGAATGCTAGTTTTGATTGCTGAATAAATTATTGCTGACTAACCAGATCCAGAAATGGGAGGATCCGACAGCACAGAATTGGGGTCGTGACATAGGATCATTCAATACCTATGGTATTTTATTATTTTTTATTTTCTCTATTACTTATTTTGGCTTTAAATACAATATGTTATACAATATTTACATTATTAATAATGTCTGTTATTTTATGTGATTTATTGCTATATACATACATTTATCTCGGGTTTAGAGGCCAAAATGAAAGAATAAATGTGCTGAAATGGAGATTCATCAGCGATACACCAACATATGTGCCTACTGCGGAGATGGTGGTCCCTGGTCTGGTGCTTGCGTATAGTACATGTGCTGAACTAATTGGAGTTGCCTTTGACTCAGATTCATGGATTATTGTGGTGCAATTTCTCTAGGCTTCGTGGGAGACCCGTCTTATGCTATCATAGAGTTTCAAGATTTAATGGTGCTCACTAGAAGATACAATTGCTTCGAGATCTGGTCTAGCTTATCCAGTTGCTTCATCGTTTGTTCGAACACATTCAGTTTTTCAAGAACCTGCGACCATTTCTTGATAATATCAACCCTGGAGAGATGGCTCGCAATGATGCTTAGGTTGGAGCTTTCATCTCTCTCCCCTTCATACAATAATACCATATGAATAGGCTTGGGAGGGATCCGTGGGTGCTTTTCGAAGGCGCGATACGAAGACAAGGTGACCGATCCCTCATCCATCACCTCAAAGATTTGACATACCACATCCTTATCTTCATTAAATTGAGATCCTCCACAGGCTGCATCCACCAGCTTCTGGGATTCTTGGTTCAACCCACCAAAAAAGTTCTACACCAAACTGGTCCTCAAAAATTCTTGGTGGGGGCTCTTCTCTTGCATGTCCTTGAACCTTTCCCATGCCTCATTGATAGGATTACGAGATAACTATGAGAAACTATAAAAAGTGCATGCATTTGGTTCAAACAACCTAAAGGATAGAACTTGTGCGAGAAGGAAGACTTAAGGGCCTCCCATGTCATCACAACTTGAAGGCTATGGTTTAAGCCTTAACGCATCAGAGAAGCGCAAATATCACATTGAAAACGATCTAGGTCAACTAGTCATACTAGTTGCACAAGGTGACAGAATTTAAAATTTCTAAATAGATGAAACCACATTATTCGAGAACTCTTCTCAAATCGTTTCATCATTCACAAATGAGTAATTAGGATTACCTCTTTGAGCATGTTTGCGATCTCTATTCTCTCAAGTAAGAGATTCTCATGTATAATGTTTGATCCGACATAGATTACGCTTGCATGTGCGAGGATGAGATGTGTGCTTAATGAAGTCCAAGTTGATGATCCGAGGAGTCTCTCAACTACAACCCATGAAATCCGATGTCTCCTTCACGAGAGAGGCACACTAAAGAAGATGGAGATCTACGAGTATACAATCCGACAACACAACGACGATGTTGTAGCTACAAGGTTCTCTAGGTCAAGAAGTAGACGACCACTATGTTGAAAGAGAGAGAAAAAGTTGGACGTGTAAATGGAGAGAGAGAGATTCAATTGTTCTAATTGATGTGTTGAATAAAAGGCTACCCTCGCTTTTATAATATTTTGGATGTCCATGGATCACAGTCCTTGTACACAGAAATCAATGGTGGATATTGATTTTTGCTTTCAATCAATGACCATTATTTTGTTGCATTGTAATTTACAACAACAGTTATTATAAAATTTAATTATAGTAAATATATTAGATAATCTTCAATATAATTTAATTCAATCAAATCAGTAAGCATAGAAGGATTAGGAAGGAGGAAATACCTCTTCAAATCGTGGAGTGTACGACTAATGAAACTCCATTTCATCATGAATTTTTTTATTTGGCCATAATTCCCCAGATAAATACATGTAAATAGCATTAATTTGTACAAAATAACATTCATTATTTATTTTATAAAAACTGTAAAAGATACTTTAGGTAATGCCAAAATGAAAGAATAAAGGAATAAAAGAAAAATAAATAAAATATCAAGGCATTTTATGACCATAAAAAATGAGACCATGTAAAGAATTGATTTGGTTTACCACGAATAAAATCGGGGGAGATAAGCGCCAAAAACAACAATAAAAACACTCATTTTTTACTTTTCAGTACTCCATTTTGGGATCTATTTTATTCTTTATTATTTATACATCAAATAAAGAAAAATTTTACATGAAAGTTGTAGATAAAAATGCGAAGTAAATTACAAAATTTATTTCACATAAAAATAATACACAATACACTCTCTACACTTAGAATGAAACCCGAAACCCGGACTTCACAAACCTTTATCTCCTTCATATGAACTCAAAATTCATCAAAATCACCTTTAATTGTATATAACTTTTTACTATCTATTAAATGAGGGTGGATTCATTTACATTAAAGATGCAAAAGTTAGCTTTTGGATACCCAATGTACAATATACTTGAATAAAATATTCATTTTATTTACTCTTTATAGTTTCATGATTTTATATTTTTAACTTTTTTAAATATTATTTAAATCATAAATCCATAATTAAAATGAAATAAAACCATTCAAATATATTAGAAATGAATAATACATTTAAAATACTTAGATGAAATATCTATACATATGCATATACAATAAATACCTATATTTATTGAAATATACAAATAACTTCAAAATCATACCATAAAAATATATTTATGTAAATTCAAATAAGATATAAATGTATAAATTATGTGTGTAAAATAAAAAATCCAAGAAGCAAAATAAGAACAAAATATTCAATATGCAGGTCAATATACATATGATTATACATGTAAATATAAACCTATAATAAAATACCTTGAATGAATAAATAAAAATATTTATAAAATATTACACAAAATTAGAAACATTTTTTATTCAATAACAAAAAAAGATTTTTTTAATATTTTTTTATTGAATTTACAATGAATTTTTACGATCTTTTTCCTGGTCGTGCATGTGGACCAACCAGGACATTCCATTCATTGACCTATGGTCAACTATTCTATCCTCGTCTGCAACCCCTGTTAGAACTGCGCCACCCCTTTCTTCTTCATTTTCTTAGGCTTGATTTGCGGCTAAAAAAATCTCATTTTTCAAAGGAATCATGCCCGACATGATTACCCATCGCGCTAAGGCATTAAATCCATTACATGATAACTCCATCTTCAACAAATCTGTGACCGATCTCACCTCCCTCCCTCTCAATAAATCCGCCTCCTCCACCCCTTTTGTCATTTTGATCCCTCTTTGGCTGAGACTAGCCCCTCATATCATCATTAGGAGACTCGCATTGGTGACACGAACGTGGAGCTCAGGTCTACAACGAGGAGGATGGGTAGAAGAGGTGTATCCAGCAACCGTCAGAGCACCTCCGGGCAGTTCATTCTCCCACGCTTCCAAGTGTGGTCTAGGTCCCATCTTTCATTTTTCAAGTACAATTCTTAGTGTAGATTTCAATTTTGCATTTAAATTTTAGTTTAGGGCAAAATGAAGCATCTGTAGTCGATGGATTATTTTAAGTGGCGCTACATGGAACCATCTCCACTGCTCATCTCCGTGCTAGAATGTGTAATATCATAGGCCCCTTTCGCCTATTATTATTTGTAATAGATCTTGTAAATAATTTATTTCATTCAAAAAAATTAGTAGACAATTTGCACGTATGCCCATGAATTATTCTAAAAATTGTTGTTTAGTCCCCTACCACGTCACCTCACGTGGTGGTCCACGTGCATATGAATTTTGCATGTAAACCCTTCCAGGTTCTAGTACTAGAGTTTACTATCTAAATTTTGAATTTTAGTTCAGAACTGTTGGGATTTATTGCACATATCCCCTTGTCTTGTATTTTATTTGCAAAAATACCTCTGCTAGTTCAATTACTTTTTTTCATGTTTTCTATTTTCTAAAAATATCTTCCGTGCTCCAAAAATTATGCAAAAATAGGATTACATTCTTGCTTGCTTTATATTTCTCACTATATAATTAGTTTTGCATTTCCCACATTTTTATTATTTATTTAAAAAATTAATTTAACATGGATATTACCTGTTAGCCTTAAATAAACCAAAAAATATAAAATCATCTTTAAAAATTCAAAAAATATTAATAGTTTCTTAAATGTATTATGTGCCTTCAGACCAAAAATCCTTAAAAATAGAAAAAGAAAATCATAAAAAAATTTAAAAGTTCCAAAATCTATATAAAAATCTATAAAAAATGTACAAAAAAATAAAACATATTAGTTTCTATTTTGTATTTAAATATATATTTTTATATATTATTATATATATATTAAAATTGATTTAGAGAAATTTTGGGACCATTTGATATTTTTAAATCTCTAATCAATTCAGCTCATTTAAAAAGTCCCTGATTTTGTGTATTTGGACTTTATAAATATCTAAAAATTAGTAAAAAAATCTGAAAAGTCGTAAAAAGTAGTAGAAAAAATATAAAAAACTCAAAAATATTATATTCTCTAAATTTTGATTATTTTTGGCTTTATAATTATATTACCCTATGTTGTCATATATATATATCTGTAGATAGTTATATATACTTAATACTAATATTAATTAATATAAATACCTTATAAATATTAATATCATAATTATAAACTAAAAAGGATTGTACTTGCTAGTATTTTTTTATTTTTTATCTACTATATATTTTATCTTATGTATCCCCTATATTACACATAGTAGATATATATATGTATATATTTATATTATATATTAAAAATTATAAGTAATTAAAATAAGAAAAGTGTAAAAAATAAATAAAAATTAAAGAATTAAAAATAAAAAATATATAAAAGAAAATTATAAGTAAATTAAAAACCCACAAAAACATTAATTAATTAATTGATTCATTGAGTAGTAATTGTACAAATCGTTACCACTATTATTTATTTATTATTTATTTATATTATATTATAATATACCTGCTACACTATCTTGTCTCCCTATGTTCGTCCCCTACTTTGCTTGTCATTATATACACATTTATTTTAGGATATAACAAATTTTGATCCACATCGTTTCCTTTATTTATTTATATCTTTATTATGGGTTGATTGTTGAGTTACTTCGCCTTTTGTGAGTGGTCACCTCAGCGACAGTGTTCTCGCATTGTGAGTACATCTGACCCTTGCAAAAGTTGACTCCTCAAATGGCGCCATTGCTGGGGAGCAACAGAGTGTAGCATTGTTGTACATTATTCTTCTTTTATTTTTGCTCTTCATTCTTGATATTTATTTGGCTGATCTAACCACTTGTCTCTTGTTTGTTCTTTCTTACGAGCAACTGGAGGACAACAGTGTCTTCTTAAGAGGTTGACGCACCCGAGCCCACTAGGAGCGAGAAGGAGAGAGAGGTAGTGAGAAAAGAAGAAGAGCAATCACTCTAGATATTTTTTGTTTTATTTAGTGAAAGAGTGTATTATTTTTATTTTTGTAATATAAATTGTAATAATTTTGGATATTGGACACTACCACATCTTACACGGTCATGTGCTTGGGAGTTTGTTCACCAGGGGGGCCTCTTCAAATTTTTCGCATTTTTTCTCACTTTTCTTTTTCTTTGTTTCATGCATATTGAGTTTTTAGACATTCTTTTTATTTGAGTTGTATTATTGAGCCCTAATTTTAGGATTTGTTTGCTCGATAGAGTATGTCCAAAGCCCTGACTGAATCGCATCTACATATAGTTCGTGCTCGGATCTAGTCATATCTAATTATTGATAATTCGGATTCGAACACACACAATATGAGAGATTACATACAATGCTTGTAGGACCTATTGTGGTGGGCACCGACGAATATCCAAGACCGAAATATAGATTTCTTTTCTAAATAGTCAGTTATTATTCTTCATGATAGTAGCAACTACTGTTTCTAGGGTGCTTACATTGGTTTGCATTGCATATAGAGTTGGTTTTTGTTCATGTCTAGCATCCTGTACAAAGAGAGATAGAGTCAAGGTGAGCATCTCTATCTGAGCACGCGTCATTGATTTACGCTTGCATTGCTTTTATGACTCTTTCCCTCTGGTTTTGACCGCATAGATACTAAAGGAATTCATTCCTCGTTAGGAATCACATTTTTTTTAGAAATATCCAAAAAGTTGTAACCAATAAAATTGGGACTGCTAACCTTACTCGACCCTAAAATAAAAGAGGACAATTCATGTTTGAGGAAAGTAACCCCCTCCATGTACACATGTTGTATTCAGATTGAATGAGGTAGGTACACTTATGGAATAGAGCCCCCATCACTGCCTTAAGCACTTGGGTCAGCTCTTGAGCCTTGTTATTGCCGAAAGCACTTGCCTCAGACGTTAGATGAAGTGGTCTCGATGTTCTAGTAGGTGTGCAACGCAGACTAGAAGACAACCACTCTAGGTGACTACATTTGTGAGCTTGTAAATATTTTGTTTTCCCCCCGAACTCTAAACTTTGACAAGATAAAAGATCGAACATTCACGATCATTATTATGTTGAGTTGGTAAATTGAGGGGTTTGTTATTTTATATTTGTGTTTGTTTATGTGCATACTTGATCTTCTATGCGCATTTGCGCCCTTTTCTTGTATCTTGATTTGACCTTTGTGCTCTCCCGATCCCCATCTTTTCTTTGAAGATGGCTGAGTGGAGTTATTTTTATCCGGACATTGTGTATCCTTCTTAGTCTCTAGCTAGAACACCTCCATTTTATCATGATGACTTTGCTCTTGACTTTCATTTTTGTACATTGACTCATGCACAGTTTCATGCATCGGATTTTGATTTTTATCAACCATCACCACATAGCCCGCCATCTCAACCACCCGAGACTGAGCTACTGGAGTCACCTCTTGTGGATACCTCTCTTGAGTACATGACCTAGGTAGTTGAGTAAATGAAGTAGAGGATATATAACCTCACTAGTATAAATAAGGGCCATACTGACGCTTCACTTTCCTATGACATGGATTCACTTGAGGAAACCCATAAGAGCTTGCAATCACCCAAAATACAAAAATGAGAAAAACATAAAATTACAAAATGTTTCTGGGATACACCTAACCGAGTTGGTTTATGAGGACGGGCACCATTGCCATATCCTTTGCCCACACACACATCGACTACAATTCCCACCTTTGCCCACGACGATGACACTGTACAGACTACTCTTAGACATCCTTGCATAGATTATTATTCCGATCTCTTCCCTTGTATGTAAGAGATAGAAAATCTCCGAACAATGTTAACTCATCCCAATGTGGCGGCAACTACTCATGATATTATTAAGACCCCACTTCATAAGGACATGTAACAATTATCTGCACCACCACCCAAGAAAAGAAATCGATGAAGTAGATCCGAGCGATACATTTTGACCATGGCCACTGCTTACGCAACACCCGCCGTCCACTATATAGGAAAAGGGACACTAGTACACCCCTCATTAGATGTGACATTTCTGACCACGTGTGTGATCATACTCTCCTTGATGGCAGTGCTTTGATTAATATAATTACCTCCTCATTGGTATAGTCTCTTCATAGTAGGCATGCCAAGAAAGCTATGATGATTTGTCAATTTGTTGATTGATCAATAAAGAGGACGAAGGGTATTCATGAGAACATCATCATTAAGATCCAGGGCATGAGATTCACTATAGATTTTGTTGTATTAGCCATGGGGACGGCCACCCCTGTGGAGCATCCTCCAATAATCCTGGGACGACTTTTTCTCGCCTCTGCAAGATTCATAATTTTTTATGGATATGGAGATATTCTTTTACGTTCTACTGATGAGAGCATTGTATTGATCACCGCACCCACCACGGACTAGAGACCCACATCTGATGAGAGTATGCTTGTGTTAGCCGAGCCCAAGGACCATGACCTTGATGCCGATATCTGATAGGATTGCTTTATCATGGATTATTTTAAAACCCGGGGATTCCTCTATGGTATGTAAGACTCAAAAAGCATGGACCTTGGAGTGCCCTTTTCCTGTATGTGGCATTGTGTTGACGACATCCGCAGTATTTACAACATAGACACCTTAGTGCGAAGGGCTGACTTAGGAGAGACTTCACAGGCCGGACTTGGCCTTACTACTTCCACTAACAAGTTTGTGGCTTATCATTTTGAGATTTGTGAGATTTCCTAGGATGAACCTGACCACACTACTTCCACCAACCAGTTCGTGCCTTTATGCTTTGGGATTGCTGAGGATCTTCATTATGTGAATCATGATCTGTTTGTGTCAACTGATGACTCTTATATCGACATGCACCTTGTTAAATTGAGTCCTCAGCAGTCACACAAGAAGATACCCTTTCTACCTTCTTTAACTTTTTATGGCCTCTACTTTTTATATCCACTCTCATTTTTTTACTTCCATCTACCGTACCACTCATCCACCCTGTTATGTGTGTTTGCTTTGCTTAGGACGTACTTTGTCCTGAGTATAGGAGGGGTAGACATGTCGAGTGTTCTTTCTTCATTCTATTTAATCACTTATGTTGTTGCCTATACTTAGGAATCTTTTACCCTTAGTATAGGGGGTGTGATGCGTACATTCCCCCGACATACCTTTTTTGTCTTATCAGTTTTCTTTTTCTGGATCCCCTCACATGTCTTCTCTCCTGTTGATATTTTTGTCAATACTTAGGGATATCATACCCTATGTCTTAGGGGAGGCAGACTGAGTTGTGATCTATTCTTTTCCACCCTCAATCCTCCATTCATATAGTATACAGTCTTCTATACTTATGATTATTGATCCTAAGTATAGGGGGATCAGTTGACTTCTCATTCTCTCATTCCTTATTCTCCAGTCGTTGTAGTATAGGCTTTCTATACTTAGTACGAGTCAAGTCTTCTCTTTTTCTCTCTAATCTATGAGGATACATCTCAAGCTACGTATAGGGGGGTCGTATATAATTTTGTTTACTTGAGCCATAACTTGTATTATCGTATTTCTTCAATAATATGGCTAATTAAAAAATTTAAAAATAGGCAATCAATAATTTAAATATATTGATTAATAAATTATGTTTAAAATATTTTGCAAAATGGTTGTAAAATCATGGGAAATAATTTTAAAAAATCTTTTTAAAACATTTTGTAAAACATTTTAAACCTTTGTAAAAATATTTTGATTGTAAAATTTTATTTTCTTTGTTTGAAAAAATGTTCAGAAAATCTATTTGCAAGTGGTTTTGGAAAGTGTTGAAATTTTTTTTGAAAATGTTATATATACTATTTGAGATGCCTTCGTAGAATGATTATTAGATTTTATAAAGGTATGTAAAATGTGTCTGTCAAAATTATTTTTCAAAATAATGTTTTCAAAATGTTTATAAAAAATATTTTCAAATTAGTTTTGAACTCTGTATATATTCCAAACAAATAAAAATCTTTTACAAAGCTAGCACATTAAACTGTAAATACATTGTGCAAATTCGCTTACCTAATTCTTGTAAATAACAAGACATACTCTAGTGTAATGATATACACATCAATCTTTTAGATTTTTTGTTTTGAGAATTCCTTAAATATTTACAAAGTATTTTCAAAAATGCATAAAAAATGCAAATCTTTCAAAAACACATAAAAAGTTCAAAACCAGAAAATTGCATCACAATTTTTTTCCTTGCATTGTACATAGAATTTGCAGTTTTTGGATTAATAATTACAATTTAACAAGTCGATATAAAATTCAAAAATTGGAGCTTGGTTGGACCTTAATGCACTTAATCGCAGGAACCATATAGGAACTAGAATTGAGATGCTTCAGGTCTACTAAACTTGATTACTAGAGACCACGAGACTTAGTTCATTGTCATATTGACTACCTAAGTAGAATAGTTCAGAACACTCGCATGACTCTTTTTTATAATGACCTATCTAGCACACCTACACCTTGCACATTGCTCAACTCAATGGAAGTTGTAGAGGGCTCGCTTTGTAGGCATAAGACACAATCTAAAGGAAACATCGAAAGTAACACATTTGTGGCCAACCAGATATAGTAGCCGTGAGGTCCAAGGAAAGTATGTCGTGGGTTGCAATAGAGCTTCGAAAAAGGGATAGTCTATAAGCTCAAGAATAACAAGTCCTTACGTAAATGTTGTTTTATATAATATTTAGAAAAAATGGAAAAACAAAAAAACTCGAAAAACGAACAGACTAGCAAAAGTTAAAAAAAAATCTATCCCCGTCAGAGATTGTATATAGTCATAAGCAAGCTTGAGCTTAAAAGTCAAATATGTGAGATCTTGTAGCCAGGTGACATGGCTACATTGGCCAAGCATCATAGGATAGGTAGCTACACTGGCTACCATCCATTCTTCACTCCACCTCCTCTTCTTGAGCCAGTTGTACTCGAAATGTGAAGGGAATACCTCACTTCATAAGGAAATAGTTATTGGAATGGGGAATTAGGGTCACCATGTTGGAGAAGATTGAATTTTACCACTTCAATCGAGAGGAGCTACATATCACATACATTGTACAAGATAGACTCATAGTCATAAGAGAATGCGTATGACGTCGAAGTATTTTGACTTGCCTTTTGAGGAGACTTGGGTAGGGTTTTGTGACCGCACCTAAATTCCAAAGTTCTGACTGAGCTCTGGAATTTGATTTTATGAAGACAAGTTTGAAAGTTAACATCAATCCAAGTTCTTTCATTTTCTTTTATTTTCTTTATTTTCTTTTATGCACTTATAGGCATAAGTGTTTTCTAGGGACTAGACAAGGAAATTAAAGGGGGTGATTATTCTCTATTTTATCACCTTTATTCTTCGATTTTGGCCTTTATTCCCTAGCTTAATGCATGTAAAAAACATTATTATGTACAAAATAACATTCATTATTTATTGTATAAATACTATATATTGTAACTAATGCCAAAAATGAAAGAATAAAAAAAGAAAAGAAAAAAATACCAAAGATAAATTATAGTTTTCATGATTTTATATTTTTATATTTTGTAAATACCATTAAAAACATATATGCATAATTAAAAAGAAATAAAACAATTAAAAAATCAAAATGTATAATACTTTAAAAATTCATAGATGAAATATCTATACATATACCTATGCAATAAATACATGTATTAATTTAAATGTTCATAACTCTTAAGAAAATACCATAAAAATATATTTATGTATATTTAAATAAGTTATAAAAATATAAATTATGTGTGTAAAATAATAAAATTTAAAATGCAAAATAAAAATAAATATAATATACAGGTAAATATACCTATGATTACACATGTAAATATAAACATACAATAACATACCTCAAAAAAATAAATAAGAATATGTGTAAAATACTATAGAAAATTAAGAACAATTTTTATTCTATAACCAAAAATAAAATAATTCTTTTAATATGTTTTTTATCGAATTTACAAATGAATTTCGACTATCTTTTTCGTGGTTGGTCCATGTGGACCAACAAGGACCTTCCGTTCCATGACCTAGGGTCAATTGTACTATCCTCCTCTGCAACCCCGGTTAGAACCATTTTGCCCATTTCTTATCCATTTTCTTGAGCTTGATTCATGGCTTGAAAAATATCTATTTTTTAAGTAATCACGCCTGACATGATAACATCTCGCTAGGGCATTATATCAACTACACGATCACTCCATCTCAAGCGAACCCGTGATCAATCTCACCTACACCTTCTCTATAAATTAGCCTCCTCTACCCCTTTTCTCATTTTGATCCCACTTTAGCTGAGCTCAGCCCCTCTGATCATCATCAAGAGACACATGTTGGTGACATGAATGCAGAGCTCCGGTTAGGAGCGAGGAGGTTCGGTGGAAGAGGTGTATCCAGCCACCGTACGAGCACCTCCGCACGGTTCAGCCTCCTGCACTTCTAGGCATGGTCGAGGTCCCATCTTTCATTTTCAAGGAAAATATTTAGCGTAGATTTCAATTTCGTATTTTGATTTTAGTTTAGGATAGTAGATTTTAGTGTAATACAATTTGTATGTAAACCTTGAGCTTTAGCTCCATGTCAAAGCCATCATGTTTTCACATGTAATCGACCCATCTGATTTGCCCATTGCATCCCTCATCACATTCTCCATCATTCTGGACCATTTTTCGGTTTGATTTTTCTTAGATCGAGGTATATAAGAGCTCCCTCCACCTTTAGTAAGAGCTCATCCCCCACCATTCCACGAGGTTGCAAGACTCATGTTCTGGACCGAGATGTTAGCCTCGAGTCGAAGGATCATTTTGTACAGGTCTTGTGCGTAGAGGAGGAACCTGGAGCTATTTTGAAGTTCATCTTCTGCTACAGGTTAAAGAACCACCAAGTGTTAATCAAGAGGATCTGGAAACTCGTTGAAGCCATCCTCACATGCGGAGACGACCTAGGAAGCTGCAGCACCCCTCGACGTGGAGAAACGAGTTCATAGTTGCCCAGAATTAACGAACGAAGCAAGGAGAACACTGAGTTCTTTCGTGTTCTTCGTCCACTACTTAGAGCCGTTGGATCGAGGAAGACCTCAAGGTTTAATCTCAGTCGTCCGATCAAAGGCGAAACGAAGCGCCCCACAGTCGTTGAAGTGGCGCCAAGTGGAACCAACTATGTCGCTCATATCTGTAATAGAATGGATAAATA
The DNA here is from genome assembly GCA_037367405.1 of Ottelia alismoides. Taxonomy (NCBI): domain Eukaryota; kingdom Viridiplantae; phylum Streptophyta; class Magnoliopsida; order Alismatales; family Hydrocharitaceae; genus Ottelia; species Ottelia alismoides. Next base: position 308,592 of record JAZKJV010003908.1, read on the forward strand.
TCATAGGGTCTCCTCTACCTTTTGTTATTTGTAATAGATCCTGTAAATATTTTATTCCATTCAAAAATAGTGGACAAATTGCGTGTTGCCCATGAACTGTTCCAAAATTGTAGTTTGGTCCCCCACCACGTCACCTAGCGTGGTTGCCCACGTGCATGGGCATTTTGTATAAACTCTTCCGGGTTTGTGTAATTAGTTTGAAGTTCATCTTCTGCTACAGGTTAAAGAACCACCAGGTGTCAATCAAAAGGATCTAGAAACTCGTTGAAGCCATCTTCACATGCGGAGACGACCTAGGAAGCTGCAACACCCCTCGACGTGGAGAAACGAGTTCATAGTTGCCCAGAATTAACAAACGAAGCAAGGAGAACACTGAGTTCTTTCGTGTTCTTCTTCCAGTACTCAGAGCCGTTGGATCGAGGAAGACCTCAAGGTTTAATCTCAGTCGTCCGATCAAAGGCGAAACGAAGCGCCCCACAGTCGTTGAAGTGGCGCCAAGTGGAACCAACTATGTCGCTCATATCTGTACTTGAATGGATAAATATCATAGGGTCTCCTCTACCTTTTGTTATTTGTAATAGATCTTGTAAATATTTTATTCCATTCAAAAATAGTGGACAAATTGCGTGTATGCCCATGAACTGTTCCAAAATTGTACTTTAGTCCCCCACCACGTCACCTAGCGTGGTTGCCCACGTGCATGGGCATTTTGTATAAACTCTTCCGGGTTTGTGTAATTTGAGTTTAATATCTTACTTTTGAATTTTAGTTCAGAAGTTTTGTGATTTTTTTCACATAGCCCCTTAGCTTTTATTTTATTTGCAAAAAAACCACTGGTAGTTTAAATAATTTTTGTGCATATTTTGTATTTTCTAAATATATCATCCATGCTCTAAAAATTATGCAAAAATAGAATTATGTGATTGTTTGCTTGATCTTTCATGATATATAATTAATTTTGCATTTCACACAATTTTCTTATTTATTAAAAAATATAAGGAATTTTTACCCAACAGACCCTATAAACGTTTTAAGATGCCTCTACGACCTTTTGCACAATGTAATTACCCCATAGACCTTGTAAATTACCCCCAAGAACCCCCATGGGCTTAAAAAATATTACCCAGAGGGTTCATGGGGTAAGAATTGACAAGTTTACGAGGTTGAGGGGGGAATTAGGTTGTTTTAAAGGTCGTGGAGGTGACTGGTAAAGTTTATAAGGTCTGCTGAGTAAAAATCCGAAATTAAAAATAGAACAGATGTTCCCTGTCATCCTTAAAAAATCCAAAAAAGATTATAAAATCGTATTTAAAATTCCAAAAATAGTAGTTTCTTATATTGTATTTTGTGCCGTAAGACCAAAAATTTCTAAAAATTGAAAAATAAAATTAAAAAATAAAAATCTCCAAAATCCTTATAATATTATAAAAATTCTTCAAAAAATCCAAAATTTTTATTTTTATAAATAAATAATAATGATATAGATTTGTACACCTTATGCTCAATGAATTACTTGATGTTTTTTGTGGGTTTTCGAATTATTTATATTTTTTCATTTATAGATTTTTTTTATTTTTAATTTTATAGTTTTATTTTGTTTCATAATTTTATTATTTTTTATTCCTTTTTCTTTTTAATATATAATATGAATGTATATATTTCAATGCGGACTATGTACAATATAAGGGATATATAATATAAAATATATAATAAATATATAAAAATCAGAAAATACTAGTAAGTATAATCCTTTTTTATTTTTTTATGTTTTTATGAATATTTATAAGGTAATTATATTAACTAATATTAGTATTAATTATATATAACTATATATAGATATATAAGACAATATAGGGTAATATAAGTATAACTATAAACAAATATATTGATATTATATATTAAAAAGACAAAGAAATTAAAAATAATAAATTCATAAAAGAAAATAAATTTTACAAAATGAAAAATAAAAAAATATATAAAGGAAAATATAAATAATTCAAAAACCCACAAAAACATTCATTAATTCATTTATTCGTTGTGCAGTAATTGTACAAATATATACCGATATTATTTATTCATTATTTATTTATAAAATTAATATACCTTCTACACCGACATGTCTCCATATGTTCGACCCATACTTTGCTTGTCATTTTACGTACATTTATTGTATACTTAACAAATTTTGACCCATGGGTTTGCTTTTATTGCTTTATATCTTTATTATGGGTTGATTGTTGAATTACTTTAGTTTTCGTGAGGGGTCGCCTCAGAAACATTGTTCTCACCTTGTGAGTACATCTAACCCTTGCAAAAGTTGAGTCTTCAATGACCACCGTAATTAAGGACTCAAGTGCGGCCATACACCCTCCATAAGTGGAAGGTGACCTCCTTCTAATTATGTGATATCCCGTATCTCTCACAATCCTCCATAATTTGCAACAACTTTTATTGCAAATTTATACACCAAAATAATTCCAAATTATTTTGTGATAAGTTCAATCCTATTATTGAAAATTATGAAATATATTCCTATATAAAAAAAAGTAAATTGTATTTACAATTTATTGTGCAATGTGAATCCAATTCACATCCACATTTAATTTATAAATACCAGTTACAATTAGTTCTCTCCAATATATTGTAAATCACATTTATAATATATATGATTAATATGGATAATTATATCCACATTATTCATATCCTTGATAAGCAAGTCATATTTAATTATCTTGGATCTTCATTCTCAAGTGTCCAAATAATATAAATCACATTCATATTATTATAATTATTAAATCATATTTAATTATCATATTTCTCAATGCTCTGATACGTTATCAACTATGAAACTGTTCTCGAAGTCCATTAAGAATAACGTACTCTCTCTGCAGATACTCGGAGAAAAGGGTAGGGTGATTGTACATTCCATGTATAGTGACTTGGACATTGAGATCATATCTCAACTCCATATATTCGGAACATCTCATAGAGGTTTGATTGAATCATAATGTAAGTCTAATCTTCTTATTGCATCTGAATCATATTCAGATCAATGTTAAACATTTGGACTAAGAGTAGTTTGCTGATTTATTGAGAGGAGTCACTAAAATCCAAACCTGTTTCATTACTCCCTCGGAATGGAAGTGTCACAGTTATACAATCATTTATGATCACATCACCCTCGAGTATTCCTGATGCTCGAACATCATGCATACTGGAAGACCTAGATTAAACATGAAATATTATATCATATTTGAATTATCTTCTTCAATGTTTTGTCGTTATAATTCTCATCAGATCCCAGAGAGTTGGTATTAATCATATACCTTCCAAAACCATATCATAACTATAAATTTTGTCATGCTTCAAAAAATGAGACGACCATGCATGTAATTTGATCGCAATATCTTACTAGTGAGCTCATGTCTTTCCATTCAGTAATGAACCTTTATGATCCCTTTGTGAGATCGTATTACTCATTTACTCTTATGCACAACAACTTGCATGTGTATAGACCTTGATTATATCATCAACCTATCAGTCTGCCAAATGTACATACTCAGGCATACAGTAACACATCTATCTCTAGTCAGAGGATGCATTCTTATATCATGACAATATACAATAAAGGTCTTGATTATTTTGATCTTAGTAAGTCAACTCTTTGACCTAACTTGTCTAACACCTCCGAATCTCTATTCCTATGTAGAGGACTTGCATAAAGAGATCGATTAAATATCAACCTTCAGATTAGGATTGCCATCTCCATCTCTAGATGGCTATCCTTTCTTAATAATCATTTTGATCGTGCTTGATGAGCTCTCAATCCAACTCTTTAAATGTCAAAAAGCAGCATCCTCTATGGGTTAACATTTGAATCAACAATTGTATGATAATTAAGATTGACATGGTACATAACCCTCATTATACTAAGGGACCTATTATCAAAATTAGTTATTCTTTGATTCAGATCAGCGAATGATTTGCAATAACATTTATTGCATAATGGTTCGATGTGGACTCACATGTTCAACAATCTCCCACTAGTCCAAAGAGCCAATAAAGGGCTAATTTTTAATCCCACACTTATGTGCTAATCATGAAATATTTAGAAAATAGCATGGTAAGCTTACCAGTCAGTCTGTTCCTAAGAGAATATGCGAAGTCCTTTTACGGTATTTGCATATAACCGTGCTCGCATCCAACACGAATGTTGCATCTTATGAAACCAATACTAAATCTTAGTAAAGTAGTTATAGTGTCTTTTACACTAAAAATCAATAATCATTATAATTATTATAACAAATAAGAAGTTTCTATTATCCTTAATAGAACACCCTTATGCCTGAAGAACTCTCTCCTTAAACTGAGATATAGTCTTATGTCTTAAGGCATATGTAGGAAAGACCTTCTATATCACTATCTATAAAGTCTTAAGTTCTTGAAGATATGTCTTTGAGATCACTATATCTAAATTCTTGTTATCTTAAAAGTAATTTTTGTCACGATCCCAATTTTAGGCCATCGGATCCTCCCATATCCGGATCTGGTTACTCAGCAATAATTTATTCAGCAATCACAACTAACATTAAAATGCAGACTGCTATTAAAAATACATAGAAGGAAGTATTTCAACACTTTTCCATTCACAAAATAAAGTTCACATGATACAATATCCCACTATAACCATTTACATGTACATCAGCTGGAAGGAAATGCACAAAAAGATTATTAACTACCTTAAAGAGTAAAGCTATTGTGGTTGGCTGGATGACTATGTTAGTTGGTTGGATTATTAAAGTCCTTGTGCTTGCTCATCGACACCTGTTGGGGTTTCCATAAATCATAAGATAATAATTAGCGAGTGCTAAGCAACAAAGAAGCGAAAAGCATACAAATTTGTAATTTTTAAAAACTTGTTATCACAAAAAGATCCATTTATTCTCATTAGTTTAATTCATATTCCTTTCCATTCCACGTCAGGGATAGTCCGGGGAATTACATGGCCACTATATGGACTCTGAAGCTGTGAACACTTTGGGATTAGATATTGCATTGATCTGGTGAGCTTATGCTGCCGCACGTCATCTCAACCAATCTTCCAATACATTCCTGAAAAATTCATTTTCTTTTATTATTCTGGGTCTCAGACCCTCACCCTTGCAAACAAAGAAGCACACCATCTCCGAGGACTCGATAGCTTGCAAAAAGATTTTATCTTGACAAAAAGATTCTTTCCTCATCTTTTATTTTTCAAAAAGGATGATTTGTAGCTCCTGAAATAATTGAATTTCATTTCCGTATCAAAAATACTAAGAACGTGCCAAGAACATTAAGAACGAACGAAGAATACCAAGAATGTGAAGAACACGAAGAGCGTGAAGAATATATTTTTCTTTTAAAATTTTAGCACTAAACAGGGTGATATTTCTAGGAAAATTTCGACATAGTTTACCCTTATATCAGGACATATTTCTATAAGAAAAATCGGCAAAGTTTCCCCTTTTATCGAAACATATTTCTATAAAATTTTTGGTAGAGTTTCCCCTTATATCAAGACATATTTAAAAAAACAGAAAGAAATTCCTCTATAAAATCATCGAGAGGGAAACAAAAACGAGAATATAATCAATCTGCAAGAGATGAAGAATCGGTAGCCACCACGCATCTTAGGTGAGTGAAGGTGAAGTGAATCACAAAGTTCATAGATGTGCATAGCCGATCGCACCTAAGTAGTGTATTACACAGATTTCTCCATCAAAATAACTTTAAAAGTGGAAAAGAAAGAATAGAACAAAAGGCAATGGAGAAACAGTAGACACCATGCATCTTAAATGAGTGAAAGTATGATGAATCACAGGGTTCACTGATGTGCATAGCTGCCTACACCTAAGTGGGGTGTTACATAGATTTTTCCTCAAACCACAACAGAAAACGAATCGAAAAGAAGGATGAATCGAAAATAATGCTAGAAGAAGATGATATGAAAACCCTAGCTCAAGTTTGAGCATACTTACAAAACCAACAAGGAGGGGATCGTACCTTCCTCCTCCCCGCTCTCCCTACAACGCTTCACTAGTGCTCCTTCCTCGCCTCCCACTCCTCCTCCTGACCTCTCGATCCTAGCCCTTAGGGTGGTGGTGGTAGTGAAAATCGTACATAATGAATGGGTTGGGGGGGGCTATTTATAGGCTCCAGAAAATCGCTAACAATGGTAAGAAAACCATGGTTTAGACCTTAATCACGGTTAGCGGCCCATGATTTTGGCCAAAACTTATCTAAAACTTAGGGCTTTAGTTATAACTATCCATATGACTTAATACTCGTTGATGATGCTTACTTAGCACTAATCGTGATTAACTTTACTAATCGTGATCTAACCTTTGCGGCTTACGCATAACTTTTGTTAACAATTGATTAGTGTTCTCTATTGGTCATTAACGATTCTCAATACATCATTAGTTTCTTTAAAACTATTTAATTCATATTAAAGACAATCATTAAGAGTTGATGATGTTGTAAAACTCCTTACTTCTCTTTCTTCCGAAAATCATAACAAATCGAAACGAAGTCTGATTCACACGAATCAAACTCTGTTGGTTTCCTCTTTACGAATCAGATCTTATGATATAGGATCGGAGAGACGGCCAAGTTCAAGGCTTTACAATTATAACAACCTTAAAGGAAGTCTTGTCCTCGAGACCTACACTGTAGGCATAACAACCTTAAAGAGGATTGAACCATAACAACTTTAAAGAGAATGAAAGTCATTTCATTTTTCTGACGGTACACACAATACATAATGTTATCACTCAAACAAGTAGGGGTATTTTTCTCTCATTTCTACCTCAGGTTCCCATGTGTATTTTTCAAACTCTTGCCTTTGCCACAACACTTTAACTAGAGGTAACTCTTTATTACTCAACTTCTTGATATTCCTATCCAGTTTTTGCGCATGTATTTCTAGGTATGTCAATTCTGACTCAACATGCAGATCATCATAGTTTATCTTATGCTCATGATCCTTAATATACTTTGTCATATTTGATACATGAAAAACATCATTATTGCCGAAAGATGTGGAATAAGTGCAGGTCCATATGCGACTTTCCCAATCTGCTGAATAATTTCAAAGGGACCTACGAACCTGGGTGCTAACATCCCATGCAATCCAAACCTATGAACTCCCTTCATAGGCGATACATTTAGGAATACAAAGTCACCTACCTCAAATTCAAGGTCTCTTCGCCTGGTATCAATGTAGCTTTTCTGGTGACTCTGAGTAATTATTAGTCTTTTTCGACCAAGCCCTATAAAGCTTCCTATGTCTCTAGAAATCTATCTGAATCGTAAAGGTTCTTTATCCTGACCACTTGACAACACAAAGGAGTAGTACACGTTCATCCATATAGTTCTTCAAATGGTGTCATGGCAATACTTGTATGGTAAATATTGTTGTAGGTGAATTATGCATGAGGCAAATGTTTCGCCCATGATCCTTTGCATTCTAAGGCACATGCTCGTAGCATATCCTCTAAAGTTTGAATCTCACATTCTGATTGACCATTTGTCTATGGATGATATGCTGTGCTCAAGCATAGCTTTGTTCCTAAGGCTTTCATGAAGTAATCCCAATAGTGTGAGGTAAATCATGAATCGCGATTGAAAACTACTTCCTTTAAGATATCATGGAGGAGGATCACATGTGTAATATATAACTCAACAAGCTGATATGGAGTGGAAGATAAGCCTACTGGAATAAAGTGTGCTACCTTGGTCAGACGATCTATTATAACCTAGATACTATCTTTACCACCAGTCATCCGAGGTAAGCCAATAATGAAGTCCATGGAAATGCTTTTCCATTTCCACTCAGGTATAGGGAGGGGTTGTAACAATCTTGGTGGCTTTGGATGTGAAGCTTTTACCTGTTGGCAAGTGAAACATGAATTCACAAACTCAGCAACATCTTTCTTCATTCCCTACAACCAAAAGTATGAATGGAGATCCCTATACATCTTCATAATTCCTTGATGAATAGATAATCTAGAGCAATGCACTTCTCGTAAGATGTCTTCCTCAGTTAAGGTGTGCTTGGTACACAATCTATGAGAACCCATCTTTATCTGGAATCCCTCTATCTCATTCTTTTCAAGTTGTTGTCTCAAGTCTTTAAGGACTGTATCATCCTCCTGCCCTTTCTTTATTTTATCCCAGATCTGTGGTTTGTATCGGTGAGGAATAGTTATACTATCGGCACTACTATGGAATGATCTCCATTCGCATAATGTTCATAGTATACCCTAGAAGTGGATAACACTCACCAACCCATGTGAATAAGTTCCCCTATTAAGGGCATCTGCTCGACGTTCCCCTTACCGGGGTGGTAGGAGATGGTGCACTCATAGTCCTTCAACTACTCTAACCACCATTTATGTCTCTTATTGAGTTCCTTCTGATCAAACAAATATTTAAAGTTTTTATAATCGGTGAAGATTTCAAAAGTAATATCATAGAGGTAGTGTCTCCATATCTTTAAAGAAAAAATCTACGGAAGCTAATTCAAGGTCATGTATCAGGTAGTTCTTCTCATGTGTCCTAAGCTGTCGCGATGCATACATAACTACCTTACCATGTTGCATAAGAAATGTCCCAAGTCCTTCTTTTTGATGCATCAGTGTACAATGTGAACCCGTCACTCCTAAAGGGTATAATAAGGATAGGTGCAAATGTTAGGCCTTCTTTCAGTGTTTGAAACTAGCTTCACATGCGTCGGACCATATGAATGGAACTTCCTGCTAAGTCAGCCTAGTTATTGGCAATGCTATTCATGAAAAGTCCTTCACAAATCTTCTATAATACCCCAGCTAAATCAAGAAAGATTGTATTTCTGTGACATTATTTGGGCGTTCCCAACTCATCACTGAACTAACCATTGTAGGATCAACTTATATACCTTCCCTAGAAATAACATGGCCTAAGAAGGATACTTCGGAGAACCAGAAGTCACATTTGCTATTTTTAACATAGAGTTCGTTCTTCTTTAGTATTTCAAGTGCTTGTCGGAGATGGTGTTCATGCTGGTATTATCCTTGGAATAAATAAGCACGTCATCAATAAAGATTACTACAAAGTAGTCTAGGAACTCCTTGAATACTCTATTCATGAGATCCATCAAAGATGCTGGAGCATTTGTTAATCCGAAAGGCATACGTAAAAATTAATAATGTCCATATCTTGTTCGAATGGTTGTCTTGGGGATATCCGCATCCTTAATCTTCAACTGATGTCATTAATATCTTAAGTCAATCTTGGAATACACAATTGAACCATGTAACTGGTCAAAGAGATCATCTATTCTTGGCATAGGATACTTGTTCTTTTTTGTTTTCTTGTTTAGCTATCTATAGTCAATGCACAACCACATTGGCCCATCCTTTTTCCGCACAAACAAGACAGGCGCATCCCATGGTGAAGTATTAGGACCAATGAGTCCTTTATCTAACAGTTCTTGTAATTGTACTTTTAACTCTCGCAACTCACTTGGTGCCATCCTAGGTAGAGGGATAGAGATAGGTTGAGTATCAGGTGTGAGAGAGATTTCAGATTCAATCTCTCGCTCAGGTGGTAATCAAGGTAGTTCCTATGGAAATACATCAGGAAACATGCACACTATAGGTACATCTTCTATCTTTCCGTCTAACCCTGATTTAGTGGTTACAAAAGCTAAATAGCCTCGGTACCCTTGCTCTAATAACTATTGTGCCATCAAATTAAAGGTATATTCAATGTTATCATAGGATAAATTTTCAATGAATTGAAACTCTATCGAGTTAGGAATGTGAAAAGTTATTGTCTTCTAAAAATAGTCAAGGCATGCATGATGCCTTTGTAGCCAGTCCATCCCCAGGATGAGATCAAAGATATCCATTTCAATTAGTAATAGTGAAATAGGTAACTGATGTCCTGCTATCAGTACTCCATAATTGTCCAGTATTTCTTGGATAATAAAAACTTTCTCTCCTGGTCCCTTAATTAGATAGGGTTGTTGTACTTCTACCGGTACCCTACCCAATGTGGGTACTAACCATCGAGAAATAATTGAATGTAAATCACCAGAATAAAACAAGGAATGTACTGAAAATCCATGAATAGTAACGGTACCTCATACGATCATGCCTGAATTGTAGTCTTATTCTTCATTGATTGCATTAAGCTGGCCATTAGGAATAGGAAAGCTAGAACCCACAACACTTTGTGGTGGTTGCTGTGTTGGAGACGCTCATTGTGAGGCGCGACCTCTACCATGTCTTCCTCTGCATGTTGCTCCTTTACTCGGGTGGATGTTATATTGTTAATTGGGCTTGATTTAGACTCTAAACTCCTCAACTTTGGACAGTCTTTCCTTTTGTGGCCTTCCTGATGACATTAATAACACACACGTGTTCCTATCTGTGCTGAAGATCCAACCATAACAGTATTAGATCTTGTTGTTGAGTCACGATGGTATAGTGGTGGTATAGAGAAACCTCCTCTTCTTGATAATTCTTGGCCCAATGTTTGTGGCGAGCATATAGTAGACCCAACTGGATGATAACAACTGTCTCTGCGGTTATATTTGCCTTATGTTTGGATGGTCCACCAGTAAAAGGGAAACTTCTTCTTTGGTAGTTTTCATCCCTTTCCATCTCAATACAAGAGGCGATGTCCATGGCTTCATCTGTAGTGGTGGCTCTAAAATCTGCAAGCTTCTCTCTAAGATCTTCCTGAAGCCAACTAACAAAATTGGTAAGGCATTCCTATGGTCAAGCTTCTAGAGCTGGGGTGTAACGTAGCAGCTCCGTAAAGTGAATATGATAATCCCGTACATTCTTGGAACTCTGGGACAAAGAAGCCAACTCCCTCCTCTTCAGTTCTTCCCAATGGGAGGGACAAAACTGAACTCAGAACCTTTCTTCAAAGATATCCCATGGAATGGGATATACTAATTTCTTAGAAATTCTCTCCACCATCATCTTGCGTAGTCTTCTAGGGAGTAATCAGAGAAGTGCATTCAAGTGTCTGTTAGTGCGTGTATTATTCATAGCATACTACTAACATCATCAAGACATAGTTCTACCTCAACATGTGTCTCTATGCCTTTGAATCGAGGAATCTTTCCATTTCGGTAATTGTCTATTATTTTTTTGTGTCTAAAAAGAGCTCTCTCCATTGCTCCTTCAGCTGGGATAGGATCAGACTTAGTAGAAGGATGTTAACAGGTTCTTCATCAAAACGATGGGCAGAACCTTCAATCCCAACATCCACATGTCTGGAAGCCTTAGGTCTCTCAGCTTGTGCATTGAGCTTCTCCTCTAATGCTTGTTGCTTTTACCCCATTTTTTGCAGCATTGTCATCGTAGCTGCTAATTGCTTAGACACATCTTGGTTTGCCATAATCCTGGGATGAGTCAAGGCCAAAGGTTAGGTCCTATACATTTTAGCATGATGTACATAAGGGACAATGACTTGTGAATGATGCTGCAGTCACTTATTAAGATCAAAGGATCTTAAGACCACCTTAATTTCGGAATACCACTCATAGTTATCAATTAATGAATAAATTACTGGAGTAACCGGGCTCTGATACTAAACTGTTATTACCCCAATTACGGGTTGTATGATCCTCCCATATCCGGATCTGCTTACTCAGCAATCACAACTAACATTCAGAAACAAACTACAATTAAAAATACTCAGAATGAAGTATTTCAACAATTTTCCATTCACAAAATAAAGCTCACATGGTACATTGTCCCACTATAACCATATACATGTACATCACCTGGAAGGAAACACACAAAAAGATTACTAACTACTATATAGAGTAAAGCTACTGTGGTTGTTTGGATGACTATGTTAGTTGGCTGGATTAAGTGCTTGTGCTGGCTCACCGACACTTGTTGGGTTTTCCATAAATCATTGGATAATAATTAGTGAATGGTAAGCAACGAAGAAGAGAAAAGCAAACAAATGTATAATTTTTCAAAACTTATTATCACAAAAAGATTCATTCATTCTCATTAGTTTAATTCTTATTCCTTTCTATTCCATGTCAAGGATTACTCTAGGGAATTACATCACCACTATTTCGACTCCGTAGCTTTGGACACTTTAGGATTGGAGATTAAGTTGATCTGGTGAGCTTATGCCGTTGCACGTCACCTCAACCAATCTTCCAATACTATCCTGACAATTTCCTTTTCTTTTATTACTCAGTGTCTCAAACCCTTAGCCTGGAAAACAAAGAAGCACACCATCCTCGAGGACTTCGTAGCTTAAAACCTCATGCTACCTTTAATCACATAAACCAGCGGCTTTAAGAACATGTTATTGTAACCCAACCGCTCTAAAACCACTCGTGCCGCCACATGGCATGACAACATCTTCCGTGGTTCAACCTGAATATATTGGCTCCCGATACCACGCGTTGCAAATCATTCATTTCGTGTGTACTTATCAAAACAAGGCAACTGTGTACTACCTAGGTAGAGTCACACCAATACGGGTTCCTTCCGACAAACCTACTGGTGGCATGCCCGACCTATAGTTCTAGTCCCAGTCTTTTCTTAATGTAACACACGATCCTTTTCAAGATCCAATTTAATAGACATCGATTCCCATGATGTAATTCTTTCGTTAATTCTTCTATTTGCATAATCATCAACAATGAGTATAGCCTCACACACATATATATATATATATTAATTCATATATTTATATACTCATATTTATGCTCATTTTACTTCCAAACCCTACCTTTCCAAGCCACTGCATCAATTCAATTCTTAGACCTTATTTTAGTTTAAATCACAAAGCAACTTTTCATATTTTCTCAAAAATAGCCAAATTAGGGTTCTTTGTTGCGAAGAACATAAAATCAACAATCTCAATGATCTCATATGAAAACCCAACACCAAAGGAATGATTCTATTATCTAATCGAGCTCTCTCTCTCGCGTATGTAATGCTTTATCATGATTATTCTTCAAAAAGGATAATTTGTAGCTCCTGAAACGATCGAATTTGTTTTTGATAACAAGAATGCTAAGAATGTGCCAAGAGCATGAAGAACGAACTAAGAACACCAAGAACGCGAAGAACACAAGAAGAACGTGAAGAACGTGAAGAACATATTTTCTCTTAAAATTTGAGCAGAGCCTCCCCTCAAACTGGGTGATATTTCTAGGAATATTTCAGTAGAATTTCCCCTTATATCGGGACATATTTTTATAAAAATTCCTGCAGAGTTTCCCCTTATATCGAGACATATTTCTATAAATATTTCAGTATAGTTTCCCCTTATATTGGGACATATTTAAAAAAACAGAGAGAATTTCCTCTATAAAATCACCGAGAAAGAAAAAACAACGAATATGAAAAAATATAATAAATCTACAAGAGATGAAGAATCGGTAGAAACCACACATCTTAGGTGAGTGAAGGTGTGACAAATCACATGGTTCACTAACGTGCATAGCCGCATGAACCTAAGTAGGGTATTACACAGATTTCTCCATAGAAATAACTATAAAAGTGCAAAAGAAAGATAAGAACAATAAGCAATGGAGAATCGGTAGACACCACGTGTCTTAGGTGAGTGAAAGTATGATGAATCACATGGTTCACTAACATGCATAACCTGTCGCACCTAAGTAGGGTGTTACACAAATTTCTCCTCGAACCACAACAGAAAACGAATCGAAAAGAAGGATGAATCGAAAACAAAGTTAGAAGAAGATGAATAAAAAACCCTGGCTCAAGTTTGAGCATAGTTAAAAAACCAACTAGGAGAGGATCGAACCTTCCTCCTCCTCATTCTCCCAACAATGCTTCGCTAGCGCTCCTTCCTCGTCTCCCACGCCTCCTCCCGACTTCTCGACCCTAGCCCTTGGGGTAGTGGTGGTAGTGGAAATCGTAGAGAATGAATGGGTAGGGGGGCTATTTATAGGATACAAAAACCACTAACCATGGTTAGAAAACCATGGTCTAGATCTTAACTACGGTTAGCGGCCCATGGTTTTGGCCAAAAATTATACGAAACTTAGGGCTTAAGTTAGAACTATCCAGAAGACTCTAGAGTTGCTAATGACACTTAATTAGTGCTAATTGTGATTAACTTTACTAATAGTGATTTAACCTTCGCGGCTTATGCTTAACTTTTGCTAACCATTGATTAGTGTTCTCTAATGGTCATTAACGATCCTCAATCCATCATTAGTTTCTATAGTCGTATTTAATTAGTATTAATGATAGTCATTAAGAGTTAATGACATGTTAAACCTCCTTACTTCTCTTTCTTTCGAAATCATAACAAATCGAAATGAAGTCCGATTCACACGAAACAAATTCTGTTGGTTTCCTCTTGATGAGCCAGATATTATGATATAGGATCTGAGAGATGACCAAGTTCAAGTCTTTGCAATTTTTATTTTTGCAATTAAGTGTTTTTATCACCGTATTAGGATTAGTAAAACATTTACTAATCCCTCTACATGGTAGACATCTGATTTTTCTACACATCCAACATATACCAGTCTTCCCATAACTGATGCACAAGGGCAAGCAACTTTAGCATCCACATCATCAAATAATTTGAGATGTTATCCCTTCAGATAGGAAAATATCATATCTTAAGGGAAAGAATCCTTATTTGTAATTTTTTCAAATGGAATATGTCCAAGATGTACCACCAATGTGATGGACCCAATGTCCTCATCTCTTTAAGCCTTAACAACATCAGAACTAAGATATAAAATGTATCTTTGAGATCTTTCTTCTCAAGATATGGAATAACTATATTATAAAACACTTATAATCATCCTTATATCAGTCCCAACGATTAAGATTTTATATACATATAGCATGATGAATATAATTGCAGTCCTACCTAGCTTCACACAGTTCATCAAGATTCTGTAGGAAATTATAACCTTTATAACTTCAATAAATCTGATGTTCCGACTATAAGAAGTTTATTTGACTCCATGTACATTGTTCCTTAGCTTGTACTCCTTGCCTTACTTAGCATTGAATTCCTCAGGATACTTCATACGAATATCCTCGTCGAGGTATTTGATGAATCTCCATTTCATCACCTTTATTCTATCATTTTGGCCTCAAAAACCCCAGCAAATGCATGTAAATAGCATTAATTTGTATATAATAGCATTCATTGTTTCTTGTATTTATTGTACATTAAATAAGGTTTTTAATGCCAAAATTATAGAATAAAGAGAAGGAAAGAAAAAGGAATAAAATATTGCAAATATTTTATGACCCTAACCCCGAGACCAAGTCCAGAATGGAATTGGTCGACAAGGAATAAAGTAGGGGGAGATAAGGGCCAATTATCCAATAAATACTCCATTCATTTATGCATTTTTGGCACCTATTTTGTACATATTTATTTATTCATCAAATAAAGAAACTTTCTTCATGAAAGTTGTAGATAATAATATAAATAAAAATACAAAATTGAGTTTGTGTAAAAATAATACTCAATGTACATTTTACACACAGAATAAAAAGCCAAAAGCTCAACTTCACAGACCCATATCTTGCAAATAAAAACTCCAAATCAACCAAACTCACCTTTAATTGTATATAGCATTTCATAAACTATTTTATAAAATTGATTTCATAATTTTTGGAGTCCATCTATGAAAGTTAGGTTTTTGGCCCTTCTTGTACATAATACCTGATTAAAATATTCATTTTATTCAATACTTATTATTTTTATAAATCCATATTTTTAGAATCTTGTAAATAATGTATATAATACATGTACATAATAAAAGTAAAAGAAAACCAAAAAGAATTTGTAAAATAAAAATAAGTCTATAAAATACATAGACAAAATACCTATGCTACCTAATGTACATAACTAAAAAGAGAAAAGCATTCTTTAATTATTTCATTCTTTTATATTTTTATAATAATGTATATATTATATATATATTATTAAAAATACCAAGCTAAAATAAAAACAAATAAAATCCATTAAATAAATACAATGTATATAATATATAGGTAAAGTACCTATAAGTATACTTACATATACATAGACCTATTTATTTAAAAATACAAATAAACTTATAAAAATAAAACAAAAATATCTTTATACTCACAAAAATAAATTATAAATTTATCAAATAAGCCAAGAAAATAATAAAAGAAAATAAATAAATTAAAAATAAAATACCCAAAATACATGTAAATACATACATATACATATTATCCAAATAAAACTATAACAAAACATCTCGAAAAATTCAATAAAAATCATAAATAAATACTAGATGAAATAATACACATTTTTTATTTTATAAGAAAAAATTAATAAAATCATTTAGGGCATCAAATAAATCAATCTTCCTTCAGATTTGCTATTTTGTCTAGTAGCGGCTTACGTGGCCCAATGAGGCGCCGGCCAACGTTGACTCCCAGGTCAACTGTCCCATCCCTCGCCTGGCGTCTCTGAACTGTCTATTCCCCGATTTCATGCCTTTTTCCCGGGCACACCATCCATCAATCGACAACGCTTCCTTCGCAAGAATTGTTCCCTAATCTTCCATGATGCCCGCCGAAATCAAAGATCAACGAGATGTTCATTGTATCAGCCAATAATCGCCGGGTAATAAGGCCCCTTGCCAATGTTTATAAATAAAAAGCTCCGCCTCCTTCCTCGAATTTGGCCATTTTCATTCCACCCAAACGCCTTGATCTTGCTCCTGGACCATTCCTCGTGACAGGGGGAGTCGCCCAGCGCCTCGACTTGGCCAGAGGACGGAAAATTTTGACGCGGCGGAGCTCCGGCATCCGCCCTGCTCCCTGGAGGCCCCCAGGTATAAGAGCTGCCCTTTAATGCATTTTTAGTTAGCTTTTAATGTCAGCATTTCATTCCAGTAGTTAGATTAGTGGTTAGTTAATCACCGTAGTTAGAAACCAAAAATTCGAAGTTCGCCGGAGCTCCGCTCCGGCGACTTCTTCACCGTGAATCTCACTGTTGCCACCCGCTCTATGCACCCCAACTCGTTCCTCATCGCCTTCTCCATCCAACGCCCGCATTTGTTCAACCCAAGACCCTAGGTCTTGGCGAATCGGGGCTCCTCCTCCGCCGTTCGCCGGAGCCCCTCCGCCCACCTCATTTTTGCGTTGCAGCTTCAAAACCCCGGGTCGAGGAGCAAGATCTCTCGCCCGCGGTTCTTCCTGTGTAGGAACTTCGAAGAACCAAGCCCAAATAGGCTCGCATTGAACCAGGAAGAGGTTCCTGTGGGCCCATTTCTTCTCTAACCTCGCTTCATCAACTCGGACCCCCAGGATCCATGAAAACGCCATCAATCGACGCGAGACGCTCCCAGCTACGTTCAGAACCCTTCAGACTCGCCGGGGAACCCTGGAGGAGCCCACGCTCTTCGTTCCAAGCTCGCCAGCTCCGAGCTTCTTCCCCGTTCTTCCAGGGGGCTTCAGCGCCGTCGGATCAGGAGAGCCGCCCCAGATTTAACAGCAACCGTCCGATGGAGCACCATATCCACCGTCAGATCAGCGGGGCTGATCTAATCTCAGCGCTCCATCGGCGAAGCATCATCGGGCGTCAAGGAGGCGACGCGTGGCAAGTGAAGAGAGCTCCACCGTTGGATGCCACGCCTTGTTTAGGGGTAATTTTCACATCCAGCCCCCTTACTTTTTGTATTTATTATTTAATGCCAAAAATAGAAGTTTCAGTTGTAAATAAAATGTATATTTTGCGGAAGGAACCCCGATGTTTCAAGATTTGCACTTTAGTCCTCTCGCGCCTCACGTGCAGCAACCACGTGAGGCGCGTGAAAATTTGCATCTAAACCCTGCCGGGTTCTTGTATTTATTAAATGGTCCTGAAAATAAAAGTTAAAGTGTATATTTGTTGTAATTTTTGCATGTATGCCCCTGCGACTTATTTTATTTGCAAAAACACCCCTGCTAGGCCATTTAATTTTTGAAGGCTTTGTCTATTTATTTCATGCTTCATATTAAATCGAAAAATCTTGCAAAAATAGAGTTAAGCTCCTGTTTGGTCATGCTTGAATGCCATATTTTTAGTTTTGCATTTTGTTGCATCTTTGCATTTATTAAAAATCAAAAACATGTCTTTTATTCCCTGTCTAACTTATAAAATCCCAAAAAAATATGAAAATGCCTCAAAAAATTTCAAAAAAATTACCTATGGTGTATTTTGACCTATATTAGTGTCAATCCAAAAATCCCTAAAAATCTCAAAAAGAAAACCTTAAAAATTCAAAAATACCCAAAAACTTCAAAAAAATATAAAAAATCAAAGAAAAATCAGAAAATATAAACTCAGGCCCTATTTATGCTATATTTTATTATTGTTATTAGAAAATTAGGGTGGAAAATTTTTGAGGCTGTTAGCTATTTTTAATCTCTATTTTTGTGACAGCCAGTACCTAGTCCACTGTTTGCTATTATTTAGCTATTTAAAAATACTAAAAATGTTTGCAAAAATACCCAAAAATCATAAAAACAGTAAAAAGCCATGAAAATTCCAAAAAAGACCTCCTGAATTTTTGACTATTTTTGAGTATTTTTGTGAATATTCTAATACCCCCTTTATGTATATGTATCTATATATCCTAAAAATATATATATATATATATATTATATGTAATTAGTTATATGTATTCTCATTAATCTTAACATAAAAAAAAGAAAAAAATATATATATGTATTTTATTATATTTATATATACCTATATATATATTACATGTATTATAAGCTATATACTTACCCTCTATGGGTATATATATAATTAATATATTTGTATTATATACATATATATATATATATAATACTTAATTATTATATTTTAATAACATTAATAAATAAAAAAAATAAAATAAAAAAATAAAAAAAAATAAATAGAACAAAAAACCCACACAAGGATGACTGTGATTGACATGTAGGCTATTGCATTTTGTGTTGCTCTCTGTGGTTCGACCTCTACATACTTGTCACTATACATTTTATGGTAGAGTAAATAAAGATTAATTCACATTTATTTTTGAGCTTGATTGTTGTATTCTTTGGATTGTGGGTTAATTGCTGGTTGACTGGATGATTTGTGAGCGGTCGCCTCAGCGACACATTTTTATTATTCATGGAGACCCTCGCGAACAACAGGTTATCAGATGGCGCCGTTGCCGGGGAGCAATGAGCATAGCCAAATTGATTTTTGTTATCCTTGTATAAAAAAAAATTTGATTCATGATTCATTTTTGTGTGAGCAGCTATTGTTTTATTGCCATTAATCACCATGCTTCATTTCTTTATTTATTGTGATTAATTTATCCGCTTTATTTGATTAACTGAGTATGCTAATGCAATCTTTTTGTAACTTTGATGCGAGGGACCGCCACGCGAGGATGGCTTCCTAGGAGGCCAAGGCAGCCGAGCTTGGAGGAGGATGGTCTTCTCTTCTCATGACCATCTGGAAAGTGCACCAAAGAAGCAAAGAGAGGGGCATTAGATAGGCTAGTTATTTAGAACTATTTTTGTAATTCATGGTGAGAGAGAGAATTTGGCATGTAATTAAACATGACTCTACTCTTCACAATGAGGTCCAGTGCCCAGGTGATTGTTCACCTGGGGGCCTCATCGCGGCTTTTTCGAGTTTTTCATCGCCTTCTTTTATTTTGTTTCCCGCAGTTTTGAGCTTTCCGCCTTTCTTTTACTTTGTTTTGTGTGCTTGGAGCCCCTAGATATAGGTTGCTTGACTCGGTAGCTAGGTCCAAACATTAATAAGAATGCATGTTCCTATAGTCTACTTCGATTGGATCTAGTCAAACTAAAACAAGTTGTAAATTTGTCTCTTAGCCCTCTTTGCCGTAGCGAACCCTGTAAAGCACTTTCTCCTACCCTCAATTTGTTGAGCAGAGGAGGGGTGAGCCAAGATCGGACTCTCTTGGGCTAGAGACAAATGAGCAACTTCTGATTCTTCACGCTAATAGCAGCTTATGTCTAGGACGATTTTGTGCCTTGCATACCGACATGCAGATAGGTTTAAAAATTCTGTTTTGCATACCACATGGAGAGAGCTGGGATGCACTGTAAGTCTTCTAACTCAGCATGCATCATTCGGTTCAATGATGAGATTTCCATCATGGAACCACTTGCACGGCCTTTCCGCTATCTCCCTCTGATTTTGAGCACCTAGGACTTAAATGAAAATCTACAAAAACGTTAGGCGCTGGTATGAAAACAGATCCAAAAAAAGTGAAAACCAAAAAAAAATTAAAACCAGGGGACTGCTAAATAAACTTTGACCTTAATTAAAATCTGTAATGAACTATCATTGTACCGGGTTCATAAAGCCCTCATTGTTTTCAGGTACCTTGGAGGGGGACCAAAACCCTACTCCCTTGAGCGAGTGCGACCCCTAAGGATAGAAAGCCCAAAACCCAGTCTGCAACTGCCTTGTGTATCGCCTGGATTTCCGAAGTAATGGCGCTTCTATCGTACGTAGGCGAGTAGGACTTGGTCACCAATGGTGACTCTCTGTTGTGAGAGCATCGACCCTGTCCGAAGTATTGAGCATAGGCCACGCCTTCACGGGGGTGTCTGTCTCATCGTCCTGCGTCCGAGTAGGTTCTTGCACGCTCACGGGTGATTCCGTTGTGAGCGAGAACCGAAGTATTGGTTTCGCCTATCGGCTTCCTCTCTCTTTTCTTTGGCTGAGTAGGGATCCAGGAAGGGTTACAAGGACTCCAAAAAGTACAGACTACAGGTTACACAGGAGGAGGACAAGTACGGGATACTCTTCTGGCAGTACTCTCTCTCCTATAGGGTAGCGTACTAAGGACTTGTTATAAGATATGCCTGAAAAAAATCACAACTCTAAAAATGAAAAGATAATAAATAGCCGAGCTTTCACGGCTTCACATGGCGTGAGTTGGTGAACCCGATTCTGTCTTGTGTTTGTATGGATCTAGATTAAGGTTCAAAGATCAAAGTCCCACGCCTTTGCGCAAATTTTGTTATGTCTTCCTTTGACCACCCCGCTCAACCGAGCCTTTCTACTGTTTTACACTCCTTTTGTTCCTCGTTGACCATTGTATCATTCTTCCAGAATCCGACATTCTCTTGTGCTCCGCGAAGTTGATCCATGGATGGTTTCGCCGGGACCATGCCGACACCTACATCGATTCCATGGACTCAACCTCACCAATAATTTCGAGGCGATTCCCGAGAACCCGATCCGGACTTTGCGGATCGATCTCCAGACTCCACGTTTTCTACCTTTCTCTTGGCCACCCAATAAACTGGGATCACTTTTGTCCTGCTATCGTCGTTGTGAATGGGAGTCGATTACAGTCTACATCATTTTTCCATTCACAACATGATGGGGTTGACCTGAATTCCAGCTCCATCACGGCAGCTGAGCATTAATTGCAAGTGATCTGATTCGGACCATCTCATTATGCAGATAGAAGACAGTGCGAGCCCTGGAGACTACTCCGGAGTTCATTTCGTCCGACTCAGACCCTGACATGGTGCCAGGAGGAAAGGGCAAGGGTCAGCAGCCACCACCAGAGGGACAGGTGCCAGATCAGAACCAAGTCAATGCACAGTTGCTGGCATCTATCCAGGCCATACAGCAGCAGCTGACTGAGCAGGCCCTTACACAGACTGCTTTCCAGGATATGTTGAATGATGTGATAAACCGCAACGACGGAGGAGGAGGCCGAGGCAGAGGAGGCAGGGGAGGAGGAGGTGGAGGAGGAGAAGGTGGTGATGACCCCAATGATGATCCTGAATTCCCACCACCACCGAAACCGACACTCAAAGAAACATACAATCCGGGAGACAGCCAGATGACCGCGTGGATTCTCATTCCACCGGTACACGCTCACTTTGAGCTGAAGCCCCAATTCATAGCCCTTCTTCCTGCATTCCATGGCAACACCAATGAAGAGCCGTATATTCACCTGCAGCAATTCTCCCGCATTTGCCGCACCACCCACTATCCGAATGTCCCCCTGGACATTGTCAAGATGACGGCTTTCCCCTTCAGTCTACAGGATAAGGACCTCTATTGGGTCAATCATATGGGAAAGGTTGTGATGACCTGGGAGGAGTTGAAATCTGCCTTCCTGCACAAGTACTACCCTCTCGGTCGGCTCAACCAAATGCGAGCCCTTATTAGCAATTTCTCCCAAGGGGCACAGGAGTCCGTACATGAGGCTTGGGAGAGATTCACTGATCTGCAGGAGAAGTGCCCCCACCACGAGATCCCTAAGACCAGCCTGGTCCAACATTTCTTCGGGGGACTCAATATTGAAAGTCAAAGGCTCGTGGACGCAGCATGTGGGGGCTCCCATTTCAACAAGGATGAAGATGTTGTCTGGCAGATTTTTGAAGAAATGGCCGAAGGAGAGGCCGCCCTCTCTTCATCCAAGGCGTACCAGAAGCAGCCCCAGATCCTCCAGAAACAAGTTCACATGGCTGCATCAAAAGAAGCAGAGAGAGATGAGAGCTCCAACCTCAGCATCATTGGGGGCCATCTCTCTAAGGTTGATATCATTGAGAAGCAATCACAGGACCTTGAGAAACTCGATGTGATTGAGAAGAGGACCCAGAACCTGGATAAGCTCGATCAGATCAACAAGAACCTCGAGCTGTTGGTCGGTACGATCAACTCTGTCCAGTCGGCTACACCATCAGACGCTTCCGCTGAGAAGAAAGACGAGCCGCAACCGCAGCATCAGCCTCAGCCGAGCCAGCAGCCACCGGCAGTCCAGCACGTGTACTACGTGCAGGCGCCTGACCAGGGCCCGCCGCAGCAGCAGATGGTCGTTTACCAGCCAGAGTTCCTTTCCATTCCTGATCCAGTTTTCCCACCACCACCCTTGATCCAAGAAGTTAACGGAGTATGGAAGAATGATGCACAGCCGACCCGTCCTCAGGGACAACTCCAGGGTCAGCAATTTGCCAACCGGCAGTACCACCAACCTCAGGGTGGTCGTTTTGGCCAAACCTCTCAGCCACACCAGCAGCCTCCCCAGTTTGCACAACAATGGAGGCAGAATTTTCCTTACCAACAGCCGTAGTACCGCCATCCACAGCCGTATCACCAGTATGCGGCTGCTCAGCCTCAACCATACCAGCAGTATCCACCTCCGTCCTACCAGCAACTTCAACTTCCTGCTCCACCACAGCAACACCACCAGCAGCCTCCCCACTCATCTAACCAACATCAGCGTGGTCTGCACGCTGCATCTTCTGATGTGTCCCCAGCTAATCCCACCATGGAGTGTCTAGCCCAGCTTGTTCAAGGGCTAGCGGAGATGACCAAGCGGCTTGATGACCTGACCGCCACTCGCACAACCATTCCGGCGCAGGTCGAAGCCAACCCCAACAATTTCAAGAAGAAGGAGCAGGTAGAATGTGATGTCCAGTCCGCATGTGATAATGATATTACTGTTTATTCTAATGCTGTTACTCTCAGGAGCGGTAGGGCCTTGCCTCCGCCTGCTACCAGAGGTGGGGTGAATAAAGAAACAGGTGGATCGTCATCTTCCGCATCAGCCGTGCCAGCTCCAGGGGCGGGTGAGGAGGAAGAGGAAGGAGAAGCCAGTCCAGCCGTCGTGCTATGTCGTCAGCCTCAGCCAAAAACACAAAAAAATCAGCAAAAACAAAAACAACGAAAAGAAGCATGTAGCAGAAGTGAAGCCGCGCCAGCTTTGGAGGAGCCGCCAGCAGCAGCCGATCCCTCGCCAGCCGATGGAGCCTATGCTACCCTTTTTGATCGCCCAGCAGCACCAACATATTCAGATCCAGCTTGTACTCCTTTTTGTAGTCCGGATGTACAACATTCTATGGGCGATGATTTTGATGTAAATAAGAACTCTAATTTTCCTGCCAGTAATGTGAATATTCCTTTTCCGCATGCAATGCAAAAATCCAAAAAAATTGCAAAAAGAAAAAATGCATTGTCTGATCCAGGTGTCGTGGACATTTTGGATAAATTGACTGTTGAGATTCACTTCTTGAAGGCTGTGGAATACATGCCAGCTGTGAAGAAAGGATTGAAAGAGGCATGTACTAACAGGCGTCGCCCAGCGCAAGATAACAGACGCCGAGAGGTAGAAAAGCACGTTCTATCCATGGCCACAGTTGCAGCTATCACCAACCTCCCCCAGAAAAAGCAAGATACAGGAGCACCTCTGATCAGTTGTGTGATTTTCGATCAGGTCTTCGAGCGTACTCTTCTTGACAGTGGCTCTTCCATCAACCTTTTGCCCTCGTCCATAATGCAAGAATTTGGGCTGGGACCGCTCAAGCAGACACGAATGATCCTTCAGTTCGCTGACCGATCCGTTAAGCGGCCCCGAGGTTTGTTGGAAGACGTGATAGTTACCGTGCAGGAGATGAAATTCCCAGCTGACTTTGTAGTCCTTGATATGGACTCTCCTGCACCTCTGCTCCAGACTCCTATCATCCTTGGCAGACCATTTCTCCGTACTTCAGGTGCCGTGGTTGATTACGGGTCTGAAAAAATCATTTTCAGCTCGAACACCCAGCAAATCACGATTAATATGAACAAGGAGCAGAATGCCACAACTGATGAGAGTCAATCAGCACCAGAAGCAGACTGTGATTTTATTGCAGAAATCAGAGACTCAGAGTTGTCGCTGGACGATCCATGGACCCGAGAAATCCTCACTCTTGAGGAGGACTTGGAAAGCACAGTCAGCATATGCTCCGATGATTTGTGGGAGACAGATTCTCAGATGCAGGCGCATCTTCATGAGCATTCACTCTAGACCGAACATGATCAGCACACCGCAGAACCGTTCGGTACATCACTAGGATCTCAACAGGATGTTGAGGATGGTAACAGTCTCAAGGTACATCCCACCACCAGCATGGTATCTGAAGTGACAGATAAAATGGACAGAACAAAACCAGAACTCAAGCCACTTCCTGCAGGCCTGAAGTATGCTTTCCTTGCGGGTGAAGAACACATGTATCATGTCATCATCAGCAGCAGGCTGAATCCGGATCAAGAATCTCGACTTTTCGAGGTTCTAGAAAAGAACCGCAAGGCACTTGGTTGGAGCGTATCAGACCTCCGAGGGATAAATCCAGCTCTGTGCTCACACCATATCTATCTAGAAGACGATGCCAAGCCGTCTTGCGAATTTCAGAGAAGACTGAACCCTAACCTTCGGGACGTGGTCATGAATGAAATTACAAAATGGTGTGAAGCAGGCTTCATCTATCCCATCTCCGATTCAAAATGGGTAAGCCCCTTACATGTAGTTCCCAAGAAATCCGGGCTTACTGTGGTCACAAATGAAAAAGGAGAGGAAATTTCAACTCGGGTACCGACATCCTGGCGGGTGTGTGTTGACTACCGCCGTCTTAATGCAGCAACCAAGAAGGACCACTTCCCCTTGCCATTCATTGATCAAGTATTAGAGAGATTAGCAGGCAAGGAGTTCTTCTGCTTTCTGGATGGGTACTCCGGGTACAACCAAGTGGCGATCGCCCCTGAGGATCAAGAGAAGACTACCTTCACTTGCCCGTTCGGTACCTACGCCTTCAAGAGGATGCCCTTTGGATTATGCAATGCACCCGCAACCTTCCAAAGATGCATGCTAGCTGTATTCGCCGAGATGGTAGGCAGTTTTCTTGAGGTGTTCATGGATGATTTCTCTATCTATGGTGATAGTTTCGATTCTTGCCTCGAGCACCTAGACAGAGTGCTTCAGAAATGCCGGGAAGTCAATTTAGTGCTCTCATGGGAAAAGAGCCACTTTATGGTCACAGAGGGTATTGTGCTGGGCCATGTCATTTCCAAACGTGGCATGGAAGTCGACCCAGCCAAGGTGGATGTCATTTCAAACCTTCAGCCACCTCAGTCAGTAAAGAATGTGAGGTCATTCATGGGGCATGTGGGATTTTACAGACGATTTATCAAGGATTTCAGCCGCATTGCCCGACCTCTGACAGAACTCTTGTGCAAGGAGACGGAGTTCATTGTTGATCAGCCCGTTCTCCTTGCTTTCAATCAATTGAAGGAGCTTATCACTCAGGCTCCAATCTTACAGCCTCCCGATTGGACTCTTCCATTTGAGATAATGACCGATGCGTCAGATTTTGCAGTCGGAGCTGTTCTTGGACAAAGGAAAGACAAGGCTCCCTATGCCATTCACTATGCCAGCAGAACATTAGATGAAGCTCAAAGGAATTATACAGTGACAGAGAAAGAACTGCTGGCGGTGGTTTTTGCCTTAGAGAAGTTCAGATCCTATCTGTTAGGGTCAAAAGTCACAATTTTCACAGACCACTCTGCTATTTGGTACCTACAGCAGAAGAAGGATGCCAAGCCCAGACTGATTCGTTGGATCCTTCTCCTCCAGGAATTCGATCTGGAAATCAAAGACAAAGCTGGAGTTCAAAATGTGGTAGCAGATCACCTCTCCAGAATTGAGCAGCATGAGTCTCCTCTGAGTAATGCACCTATCACAGAAACCTTCCCTGACGAAGCTATCTTAGCCGTGGATGCTCTCCCTTGGTATGCTGACATTGTCAATTACCTCGCCTCGGGGGTAATACCTTCGGATTGGACGAAGAATCAGAAGAACAAATTCATGTCAACCATCCGCTTCTACCAGTGGGAAGATCCTCTTCTATTCAGAGAAGGGGCTGATTGTATTTGGCGCAGGTGCATTCCTCAGACGGAGCAATCTAGTGTCCTCGAGCATTGTCATTCGCTCGAATCTTGTGGACACCATTTTGGAGATCGTACGGCAGCGAAAGTATTGCAGTGTGGCTTCTGGTGGCCCACATTATTTAAGGATGCAACAGACTTTGTTAAAAGATGTATTGACTGTTAAGACTGAAAGGTACACTCACTGCCAAAGATTCAATGCCTCTGAAAATTATTCAGATAGCAGATGTTTTCGATGCATGGGGCATTGACTTCATGGGACCTTTCCCTAACAGTCAAGGTTTTGAGCACATCCTTCTTGCCGTAGATTACGTGAGCCGTTGGGTTGAAGCTATCCCCACCCGAGCCGCCGACAGCAAAACAGTTTGCCAGTTTCTGAAGAAGAACATCATTTCGCGGTTTGGAATACCAAAGATTCTCATCTCAGACGGGGGTAGCCATTTCATCAACAAAGAGGTCAAGAAGTTAACGAAGGAGTACGGCATCGATCACCGTGTCACGTCTCCTTATCATCCGCAGACCAATGGCATGGCGGAGTTATCCAATAGAGATATCAAGACCATATTGCAGAAACTTGTTAGGCCAAACAGAAAAGACTGGTCTCAACTCTTGGACTCAGCTCTTTGGGCTTATCGTACGGCCTACAAGTCTCCCTTGGGCATGTCGCCCTACCGTCTTGTATATGGAAAACCATGCCATCTGCCCGTGGAATTAATTCACAAATCTCTTTGGGCAATTAATAATTGTAACTTGGACTCACGAAAAGGTGGTCAAAAGAGAAAAGACGATCTGAACAGGCTCTTGGAATTCCGAGACTGCGCATACGATAACACCTTGATGTACAAAGAGAAGGTGAAACGCTGGCATGACCGGCACATCAGACGAAAGACCTTTGACGTTGGGCAGAAAGTGTGGTTGTTTGATGCAAAGTTGAGGATATTCCCAGGTAAATTAAAAAGTAAGTGGACAGGGCCATTCCGAATATGTGAAGTGCGTGACAACGGAAGCATTGCGATATCAGAATTGTCCCCTGACGCACAGCCTTTCGTCGTCAACGGCCAACTATTGAAGCCTTACCTGGAACCCGATGCATTCTTGGCCATTGTTGACTCAATTCAACTAGTGCACCACGATGACACCTCCACAGCACCTGCAGCACCAAAAGATTCAGACGATGTACTTCAACCATTATTTCTCTGATTTTCTTCTTTTCTTCTTTTCTTCTTTTCTTCTTTTCCTTTTCTATTTTCTTTTTCTATCTAAAAGGTGCCGCCTTTGCAGACAGTTTTCTATACTTAGGACGTACTTTGTCCTAAGTATAGGGGGATGTGCACCTAGAGTTTTTTATTTCGGTTTGATCTTCTCCATTGTCTCCTCTTCTTGTCTATACTTAGGAGTATCTTACCCTAAGTATAGGGGGAGACAATCTGAGCACGATCAGTATATTCCCACCCTTGACCCTCCCTGCTTTTTGTATAGTCTGCTATACTTAGGATTATTTGATCCTAAGTATAGGGGGGACGGTCAACTTCTCATTCAGTCATTTCTTTCATATTTATTCTTTAGATCTGTCTATACTCAGTACGAGTTATGTCTTTGCTTTTTCCTTTCGATCTATGAGGACATAGCTCAAGCTAAGTATAGGGGGGTTGTATATACCTTGTATATACTAAAAGCCATAACTCATATTGAAAAATAAAAAAATCACTACAACACAAAATAAAATATAAAAAAAAAAGAAAAAAAGTATAAAAAAAGTAGCTTTACGATAATGAAAGATGATTGTGAGTTCCTCAGACTCATTGTAATTATACTGACTAGTAAGTCAGAAAAGTGTTTTGTACGAAACGTTTTCCTTTGAAAAATCTTGTGAAATTTGTTTGAAAATAGCGTGAACAAGTATTCAACGATCGAAAAATTAGTTTGTGTGTAAAACCTATTTTCTTTGAGTGAAAGCAAAAACTTTGTGAAAATTAGTGTGCAAATGATTGTGAAAAGTTGATTGTCAAAAGTGTTTTGAAAAATCTATCTATGTTGTGTAAAACATTTGTAAAAGGATTTTCAAATGCGTGTACATGTTGCAAAATTATTTTGGACTAGAGTTTTCAAAAACCCTTGTGAAAATGATTCTCGAGTAAGTCTGAGGAATCCACACAAAAATCTCTCATTTGTAAATAAGGAATAAATCAAATAAAGTTTATAAGAACTGAAACCATATCATACGTCAAATACAATTTCTTCTTTTGTATCTACTGATTAATAAATCAGATACCTATACAGTATGATTTGAAAAATAGTGTGACCAGTTTTGAAAAATTTGATGTGAAATGATTTCAAATGTGTGAAACTGTGTTGATTGCAAAACTTTTCTTTGTGTGAAAGAAAGGATTTCAAAAACCTATGTGCAAATGTTTTGAAAAATTGCTTGTCAAAACTTATTTGTGAAAAGTGTATATATATACATATAGTGTGAAAAATCTTTGCAAAAATAGTTTTCAAATGTGTGTAAAGGATTGCAAAAATTATCGTGTACTATAGTTTGTAAAATTATTTTTAAAAAGCTAATACTAACACCATTGCAGATATTAGTAAATCAGAAACAAGACACATACAATTCTTTCTGTACATACCCAAATAAACTATTTCATTCACACCTGTAAAGTTGCTAAAAATTCCTAAATAAAGCAGCAAGCCCGTGTAAATAAGTGTACATACTATTTGAATATTTTCAGTTCGTACTTCCTGTGTAGAAATTCTTTGATCCTTTAAAAATTTTTGTGAAAAATTGCATCATTCATTGTGCATAGCATAAGCATACCATTGATATTCTTTTTGAGTGAAGCTTAATGATTGAATCAGTCTAAGAAAGTCTCAAATTGGAGCTCGGTTAGACCTTACCGCACCTAATTGCACTGGAACCTTATGGGAACTAGGTTTTAGGTACTTCAGGTCTATACAGACTTAATTCTTTGAGAAATCAGGGCTGGGTTCAAGTCACCTCAGTGGACTAACGAGAACTTTTCGAGACACACGTATGACTCTTGCCGACCGAGATCTAACTTGGACACCTGCACCTTTCACCTGGCTCAACTTAGTTGGAGTGGCGAGGGGGTTGGATTTGCCAGTCTGAGACGCACACGGGTGGAAACATTCGTCCTCGTCTAGGGAGGGAAGTGCACCCCAACCAGATCCAATAGCAATGAGGTCTAAAGACAGGAGATTGTGGGTTGCGATAAAGCTTCAAAAGAGGGATAGTCTACTAGCTCAAGAGGAAAAACTCCTTATGTAAACGCTGCTGTGAATAGTACGTTAAAAAAAAATATGGTCAGGCCTGTACAAAAATAAAATGCCTGCAAAGTATGTACAAAGTCAATAAGCAAGCTCGAGCTCCAAAGACAAATATGTAAGCCTGCAGCTGGATGACTTGACTACACTGGTCTTGCATCCCAGGATAGGTAGCTACACTGGCTACCGTCCATTCTTCTCTTCACCCCCTCCTCTTGAGCTGGTTGCCACTTGAACTTAGAAGGGAATACCCTGCTCCTCGAGGAAAGAGTTGTTGGATTGGGGAATCATTGGGTTGTCATTCTGGAGAAGTCAGTTCCTTTATCATTTCAGTTGGGGAGAGCCACTATCACGTACACTGTACAAGTCAGCTTCATAGTTATAAGAGTTTGCGTATGATGTAGACTAGTTCTGACCCGGCTATTGAGGTGGGTTGAACCGAGTTCTGTGACTATCGAAGGCTGTTGTATTTTAGAGCTGGTTCCTGACTAGGTTCCACACACCTTCACACCAAGGTCTGACAGGAGCTCCAAATTCAGATTTTGTAAGGACATGCATTGCACTGAAAGCATCCCTATTCACTCTATATTTCTTTCATCTTCCTTTTTCTTTTCTTTATTCTTCTTGCACTTATCGCATAAGTGTTTGCTAGGGACTAGCAAAAGGCAAGTATAGGGGGGTGATGAATCTCCATTTCATCACCTTTATTCTATCATTTTGGCCTCAAAAACCCCAGCAAATGCATGTAAATAGCATTAATTTGTATATAATAGCATTCATTGTTTCTTGTATTTATTGTACATTAAATAAGGTTTTTAATGCCAAAATTATAGAATAAAGAGAAGGAAAGAAAAAGGAATAAAATATTGCAAATATTTTATGACCCTAACCCCGAGACCAAGTCCAGAATGGAATTGGTCGACAAGGAATAAAGTAGGGGGAGACAAGGGCCAATTATCCAATAAATACTCCATTCATTTATGCATTTTTGGCACCTATTTTGTACATATTTATTTATTCATCAAATAAAGAAACTTTGTTCATGAAAGTTGTAGATAATAATATAAATAAAAATACAAAATTGAGTTTGTGTAAAAATAATACTCAATGTACATTTTACACACAGAATAAAAAGCCAAAATCTCAACTTCACAGACCCATATCTTGCAAATAAAAACTCCAAATCAACCAAACTCACCTTTAATTGTATATAGCATTTCATAAACTATTTTATAAAATTGATTTCATAATTTTTGGAGTCCATCTATGAAAGTTAGGTTTTTGGCCCTTCTTGTACATAATACCTGATTAAAATATTCATTTTATTCAATATTCATTATTTTTATAAATCCATATTTTTAGAATCTTGTAAAAAATGTATATAATACATGTACATAATAAAAGTAAAAGAAAACCAAAAAGAATTTGTAAAATAAAAATAAGTATATAAAATATACATAGACAAAATACCTATGCTACCTAATGTACATAACTAAAAAGAGAAAATCATTCTTTAATTATTTCATTCTTTTATATTTTTATAATAATGTATATATTATATATATATATTATTAAAAATACCAAGCTAAAATAAAAACAAATAAAATCCATTAAATAAATACAATGTATATAATATATAGGTAAAGTACCTATAAGTATACTTACATATACATAGACCTATTTATTTAAAAATACAAATAAACTTATAAAAATCAAACAAAAATATCTTTATACTCAGAACATTAAATTATAAATTTATAAAATAAGCCAAGAAAATAATAAAAGAAAATAAATAAATTAAAAATAAAATACCCAAAATACATGTAAATACATACATATACATATTATCCAAATAAAACTATAACAAAACACCTCGAAAAATTCAATAAAAATAATAAATAAATACTAGATGAAATAATACACATTTTTTATTTTATAAGAAAAAATTAATAAAATCATTTAGGGCGTCAAATAAATCAATCTTCCTTCAGATTTGCTATTTTGTCTCGTAGCGGCTTACGTGGCCCAATGAGGCGCCGGCCAACGTTGACTCCCAGGTCAACTGTCCCATCCCTCGCCTGGCGTCTCTGAACTGTCTATTCCCTCGATTTCATGCCTTTTTCCCGGGCACACCGTCCATCAATCGACAACGCTTCCTTCGCAAGAATTGTTCCCTAATCTTCTATGATGCCCGCCGAAATCAAAGATCAACGAGATGTTCATTGGATCAGCCAATAATCGCCGGGTAATAAGGCCCCTTGCCAATGTTTATAAATAAAAAGCTCCGCCTCCTTCCTCGAATTTGGCCATTTTCATTCCACCCAAATGCCTTGATCTTGCTCCTGGACCATTCCTCGTGACAGGGGGAGTCGCCCAGTGCCTCGACTTGGCCAGAGGACGGAGAATTTTGATGCGGCGGAGCTCCGGCATCCGCCCTGCTCCCTGGAGGCCCCCAGGTATAAGAGCTGCCCTTTAATGCGTTTTTAGTTAGCTTTTAATGTCAGCATTTCATTCCAGTATTTAGATTAGTGGTTAGTTAATCACCGTAGTTAGAAACCAAAAATTCGAAGTTCGCCGGAGCTCCGCTCCGGCGACTTCTTCACCGTGAATCTCACTGTTGCCACCCGCTCTATGCACCCCAACTCGTTCCTCGTCGCCTTCTCCATCCAACGCCCGCATTTGTTCAACCCAAGACCCTAGGTCTTGGCGAATCGGGGTTCCTCCTCTGCCGTTCGCCGGAGCCCCTCCGCCCACCTCATTTTTGCGTTGCAGCTTCAAAACCCCGGGTCGAGGAGTAAGCTCTCTCACCCGCGGTTCTTCCTGTGCAGGAACTTCGAAGAACCAAGCCCAAATAGGCTCGCATTGAACCAGGAAGAGGTTCCTGGGGGCCCATTTCTTCTCCGACCTCGATTCATCGACTCGGACCCCCAGGAGCCATGAAAACGCCATCAATCGATGCGGGACGCTCCCAGATACGTTCAGAACCCTTCAGACTCGCCGGGGAACCCTGGAGGAGCCCACGCTCTTCGATCCAAGCTCACCAGCTCCGAGCTTCTTCCCCGTTCTTCCAGGGGGCTTCAGCGCCGTCGGATCAGGAGAGCCGCCCCAGATTTAACAGCAACCGTCCGATGGAGCACCGTATCCACCGTCAGATCAGCGGGGCTGATCTAATCTCAGCGCTCCATCGACGAAGTGTCATCGGGCGTCAAGGAGGCGACGTGTGGCAAGTGAAGAGAGCTCCACCGTTGGATGCCACGCCTTGTTTAGGGGTAATTTTCACATCCAGCCCCCTTACTTTTTGTATTTATTATTTAATGCCAAAAATAGAAGTTTCAGTTGTAAATAAAATGTATATTTTGCGGAACGAACCCCGATGTTTCAAGATTTGCACTTTAGTCCTCTCGCGCCTCACGTGCAGCAACCACGTGAGGCGCGTGAAAATTTGCATCTAAACCCTGCCGGGTTCTTGTATTTATTAAATGGTCCTGAAAATAAAAGTTAAAGTGTATATTTGTTGTAATTTTTGCATGTATGCCCCTGCGACTTATTTTATTTGCAAAAACACCCATGCCATGCCATTTAATTTTTGAAGGCTTTGTCTATTTATTTCATGCTTCATATTAAATCGAAAAATCTTACAAAAATAGACTTAAGCTCCTGTTTGGTCATGCTTGAACGCCATATTTTTAGTTTTGCATTTTGTTGCATCCTTGCATTTATTAAAAATCAAAAACATGTCTTTTATTCCCTGTCTAACTTATAAAATCCCAAAAAAATATGAAAATGCCTCGAAAAATTCCAAAAAAATTACCTATGGTGTATTTTGACCTATATTAGTGTCAGTCCAAAAACCCCTAAAAATCTCAAAAAGAAAACCTTAAAAATTCAAAAATACCCAAAAACTTCAAAAAAATATAAACAATCAAAGAAAAATCATAAAAATATAAACTCAGACCCTATTTATGCTATATTTTATTATCGTTATTAGAAAATTAGGGTGGAAAATTTTTGAGGCTGTTAGCTATTTTTAATCTCTATTTTTGTGATAGCTAGTACCTAGTCCACTGTTTGCTATTATTTAGCTATTTAAAAATACTAAAAATGTTTGCAAAAATACCCAAAAATCATAAAAACAGTAAAAAGCCATGAAAATTCCAAAAAAGACCCTTTTCCTGAATTTTTGACTATTTTTGAGTATTTTTGTGAATATTCTAATACCCCCTTTATGTATATGTATCTATATATCCTAAAAATATATATATATATATTATATATGTAATTAGTTATATGTATTCTCATTAATCTTAACATAAAAAAAAAGGAAAAAATATATATATGTATTTTATTATATTTATATATACCTATATATATATTACATGTATTATAAGCTATATACTTACCCTCTATGGGTATATATATAATTAATATATTTGTATTATATACATATATATATAATACTTAATTATTATATTTTAATAACATTAATAAATAAAAAAATAAAATAAAAAAATAAAAAAAAATAAATATAACAAAAAACCCACACAAGGATGACTGTGATTGACATGTAGGCTATTGCATTTTGTGTTGCTCTCTGTGGTTCGACCTCTACATACTTGTCACTATACATTTTATGGTAGAGTAAATAAAGATTAATTCACATTTATTTTTGAGCTTGATTGTTGTATTCTTTGGATTGTGGGTTAATTGCTGGTTGACTGGATGATTTGTGAGCGGTCGCCTCAGCGACACATTTTTATTATTCATGGAGACCCTCGCGAACAACAGGTTATCAGTATTCATGGAGGAATGCAATCTTGACTTCCATCTTGTAGATGTCATAGTCAAGTTGTATATATTTAGTTAGCAAAGTTTTGATGGGTTTATGCATGGGCACCAGAGAGCAAGTATCATCACAAGCGATGTCTTCTCTCTATGTGTAGGTCTTGGCTACGAGCTGTTATTTGATGGTTTCTACCTTCTCATCAGATTCCCTCTTTCTCTTGAAGATCTATTTAAACCTAATGGATTTGACCCTTATAGTTGGATCCTTAAGATCCCATACAAAACAATTGTGTATAAAGTCAACTTTAGATAATTTTGCTAACACCCGTCTTTCCATGTCATGATCTCTAGAAGCTTCATCATAAGAAGTTCAATCATTGTCAAGCTTCTCTGACACATGGAATCCATACCCTCTAGGTGGTCTTATCACCCTCAAACTGATTTCAAGAGGTATGAGTGTTTCATCTTCTTCTATCCTTTTAGTTTCTAGTTTTTAGGAGCGTTATTATCTTCTTAGGATTCAATGAGTTTATCTACTTCATTATTATCTTGATTCTGAAGAAAGTAATAGTCTAATAACCACATCCTTAGAGATGAAATATTTTAAGAATCTCAATATCATAAAGCATGTATCAAATACCATCCTTTATATTCCTATGAAGTAGCACTCTTAGGTGTTAGATTCAAACTTATTGGCATCCATGTTATGGTCATGGACCATGCAACCATAAATCCTCAAGTGTTTAAAACTAGGCTAGTTTCCAAACCATTACTTATGATGAGTTTTGGGTTCAGATTTGCATGTAATATTATACATTATAGTCTCTACTGCAAATACCCAGAAACTAATAGGTAATTACTCTTAGATTCTTTATTGATCAAATCATGTCAGACATGATTCAATTTGTATCTCCCTATAACTCTATTTAGATTAGGAGTATTAGGAGGGGCATATATAAACAACATTCCTTTCTCGATAAGGTATTCATTTGAATTTATTTGATAAGTATGGGCTACCTCGGTGAGTTCAAATTCTTTTCATATTTCCTATAACTTTGGTTCTCAACCAAAAATGTGAAATATTTGAACATTTCAAAGGTTTTTAATTGGTAAAGGAAGAAATCTCACATCATGAATAATCATTAATGGATATTACATATCATTAATGTTCATTATGGTAAAGGGGTCACACACATTAACATGTATGTGGTTTTGAATATCTTGATATCTTACACCATTTAATGAGAAGGATGCATCTGACATCTTAACTTTGAATACAATATTCACAATTATGTAAGATTTGAAAATTCATACAATCTAAAGCTCCATCTCTTACTAGTCCATTGATCTTATCAATAGACATATGTCCAAGGCTTGATGCCAGATCATTGTAAAATTATCTTAATCCTCCTATTGATATTTTAAGGTTTAGTTTTTAGTATTAGAAATATTAAAGAACCATTCACTAATATTATAATTGGTAGAGTCATCTAGATGTTAGTGATAAATCTCCACTTCATCACCTTTATTATTTCATTTTGGCCTTTAAACCCTAGTTAAATGCATATATATATCATTATTTTGCGTAAATTAACATTCATTCTTTATTGTATAAATAAAGACACTCGGTAGACGTTTGTTTGAAAAAACCCAAAAAATATAAAACCCTAAAAAATAAAATCGGGAATGCTAATGTATCTTATCTAAAATAAACGTAAGATTCAATTGATTTGGTAGAGTAACCCTCGCATAATTTTTTTCTCAGAGCACGCGAGTGAGAGATGACCCGTAAGGATAGAACCAAAAATCTGTATTTCTTGTGAAATACTAATTAGTCTATGCACCTAATAACTGCTTTTCATTGGGTACGCTCGGGTAGCCGAAAACGGTCCGAGTTTACTTAGCAGAGTGGGGGTTTAGAGGACACCGCATAAGGCTCTGTCCTCAAGTAACATTGGTAGCTGGAAACGGTCCGTACTTCCTCCCATACTGCTGAGAGCAAGTGGTTTTCTATAAAGACTCGGGACAGTGTTTCGGGGAAAACATGGGATACCTATCAAATCACGTTAACCGAGATTACACTTGTTTGCTAATACAACCCTAAAATCGACAAGATAAAAGACAGAACTCTTATGGTCATCATCGGGTTGTCTTGGTGAAAACGGGGTTTGCTTTGTGTTTGTTTGTGGGGCATGAGTTACCGCGGCTTTACGCATTTTCCCATCTTTCTTGAATCATAAATTGTGCTCTCCCGATCATTCTCTTAACATCGAAGATGATGACTCGACGGCTTTTCTGCTCATACTCCGTGAGCTCTCGACCATCCACCATCCGTCGTACATCTTCACAAGCTCAGTATCCCTCGCCTCCCGGCCAGTCTATTGAGGCAAACCCTTATCTCAATACATCATCGATATCTCCAGCTGATTTTTCGTTGAGTTCTTACGAGATATTTTCTTTCACAGCATATCTAAAACATATGGCTCGTAGAAAAGGACTAGTAGAGGAGAGGCCAACAGCTAAGGAGCAACATGACGGAAGACCAAATCAACCGCAGATATAACGACAGGAATTCTCGATACTTTACAATAGATGAATTTGCAGATCTGAGAATAGTTTAGAACTTAGAACGAGTTGCGAGCTGAGATAGCTGCATTGCGAGAAGGGGTCGGGAACCCTTTACCGCCTGTAGTGGTTCCACCACTTTACGAGATGAGTATGACCCGGGCGCGAGAATGCTACATCATTGGATTCAGCTACGGTCGAATCAAGGGCCATACAAGCTGAGACCGCCCTTCATCTCATTGCTTCCCAAGTTCTACGGGAATGCTACAGAGGAGCCGTTTACCTTTCTGTAGTAGTTCAAGATAATCTGTGGTATGGCTAGCTATCCAGGAGTTACGCAAGAGGCTGTTTGCCTCAAAGCTTTTCCCTTCGCCTTAGCAGATAAGGCACTTTACTGGTTGAGCCATCTAGGAAGGGAAGTTTCTACATGTAACGATTTAAAGTCCACATTAATACATTAGTTTTTTCCTCTAGGGAGGACGAACATGATGAAGAGTCAGATCTCCAACTTCACGCATCATCCGAATGAATCTTTCCATGAGGCATGGGATAGATTCAAAGATCTTACGGAGAGATGCCCGCATCATGAGATAGCGATGAAGGTGCTCGTGCAAAACTATTCCGAAGGACTCCAGCCGGACATTCAAGGGCTAGTGAGTGTTGCATGTGGCGGCAGCTATTTGAATAAGGATGCCGAGTCAGTCTAGTCCATCTTCGAAGGGATGGCAGAGAACTCAAGAGTCATCGACTCTACTCGGGCATTCCAGAAAGCCCCTCAGCCACCACATCACTGAGAGCTTCATAAGGTGGCTAATATTTCAGAGTCTGAATCGAACACCAACATGGGCTTTGTTACCGAGAAATTAACATTGGTAAATGTGATTCAGAAAGAAGTTCAGGACTTACAGTCGCTGCGAGAGTTGGAAAAACTCCCATCTCTACCTCATCATCTGAGTGATCTCATGAAGATGGTTTCAAATCTTCAACTTCAGTACCAGCAGGCCCAATCTTCTTCGGCTGCACAACCTGCACGGAGGACTTTACCCGCTCCACCCACCCGTCATATACATTTTGTTCAGAGCGAACCCGAGACTTCACATAATGATTGGCATGAGGATTATTCTCATGCCAGTACCGGTCAGATCATCAGTGTTGCAGATTTGGATGTTGAGCCTCAAGCCACTCTTGAGATCAATGGGATTTGGTATACTCCGATTCAACAACCGAGTGTACCGCATCATCAGTAGCAGCAGTATAGCCAACCGCAGCATGGATGTCTACACTTCCAGCACCGACAGAACTTCACGCAGTAGCAGTCTCACCAGCATGCTTATCAGAGACCGCATTAATACCAGTATCCTGCCAACCATTCATAGTCATATAACTATCAACAACAGCAACAATCTTCCTTTACACTGCAGAGATCCTCCCAGCCTTCCACCTCACAGCAATACATGCCAAGGCAGTAGAGAGTAGAAAGCCAGGTCACCACACCGAACTTGAGACGTCTTCATAGGACAAGGCTCTAAGTCAAATCATGGATATAATGAGTAAGCTCCAAATTGCGCACAAGACAGAGATGGAGCAAGTTAACCGTCGTCTGGATGAGTTAACTGCACCGAAGACCACTCTCCCAACCCAGCCTCAGATGAATCCAAATAACAAGAGAAGGCATCCAGATGAAGTAGACAACACTACAGGTACGATCTCTTTTCCTGAATTTTATTTAACTTCATTCGTCTCAGGATCGGTAGATCACCACGAGCACCTGCTGGAGTCGAGGAGAGGGCACTTAATGAAGAGCAAGAGCAAATCCATGAGCAACCAGATTCTGATGCTGAGGAGGAGAATCAACACATTGATGAGGATCATAATGAAGATCAGAGAGAAGGGAGCGATGCCG
Source organism: Ottelia alismoides (assembly GCA_037367405.1). Classification (NCBI taxonomy): domain Eukaryota; kingdom Viridiplantae; phylum Streptophyta; class Magnoliopsida; order Alismatales; family Hydrocharitaceae; genus Ottelia; species Ottelia alismoides. The sequence goes on from JAZKJV010003908.1 coordinate 347,899, forward strand.
AAACAGTTGACATGGACACCGGTGAGTCAGACGATGATATCACGCCAAACCATGTAGATACTCCCGACAAAAATATGATTTCCCCTATTTTGGAGAGTTTTGTACATAATTCTGAAACTCTCGATGTACAAGCTAATTCTTAAATCAATAAAAAGTCTGATTTTCTTATTCCTGATATTGTTCCTTTTCCCGATGCTTTGTTCGGAAGAGGAAAGAAAAATAACAAAAAGAATGTTGTGACTCCAGAGACTGAAATATTATTGAAAGATCATATCTTTTTGAAGATTCCGCTTCATGATGCCTTGGATCATTTTTCCTACGCTCAAGAATCAGTTGAAAAATCGATGCACTACGCGTAGGAAAAAGAGATCACGAACAGAGAAACATGTTTTGACCAAGGCTACATCCTGCGCTATTTAGAATAAGTTACCGAAGAAGAAGAAGGATTCAAGAGCACATTATGTCAGATGCGAGATCGCAAATGCTGAATTCAATCACACTCTTTTAGATAACGTTTCCTCGATCAATTTGATACCATCATCTTTACTAGACAAGGTCGAGTTAGGTCCTCTTTACAAATCACGCGTGATCCTTCAGTTTGCTGATAGATCCGTAAAGAGACCTATGGGCATATTAAGGAATGTTATTGGAACCGTGCAAGGTTTGCAATTCCCAGTGGACTTCACTATCGTGGACTTGGATTGCCCTACATAGTTACACCTTACCCCGATCATTTTTGGGAGGCCTTTCTTAGAGACCGTGAAGGCTCTCTTCGATTATGATACAGGGAAGGTATCTTTTCGCGTTGAGGGTGAGAAGGTACATATAGAGATGGCAAGAGATTCAAACACATCTAGTGATGCATCTTCAGATTTCTTGAGTTCTTTAGCCACATGTGATTACTGGATGAGGTTCTTCTTGACGACCTCAAAAGGTATCGAGTAGAGACCCAAGATTGCTTAACAAAGGAAGGGTCTGAGACTACAGTTGGCAGTTCTTCAGAGGGTACCTTATATTTCAGTATGGATGACGAGAAGAAGATGGATCATAATTCTGAGGAGTTTATTGCAGATCTTTCATATTCAAAGTCTTTACATGATTCCTCCACTACATATGATTTAGAGATGAAGTTTCAGTTAGCTGATTTGTTTTCCTCTAGTCATTCTGAGGATGAGCATAGTAGCGACTCGGATGATGTTTTAGACATCTTCTGTAGTTCGACTCTAGAGCATATTGAAATGGTGGATAATCATACTGCAAACAAATCCACAACTGATATAGATCCCAATATACATATAGATGGGGTTTCATAAGAGCCAGAGACTACCTTACCAGAACTGAAATTGTTGCAACCAAATATGAAGTACGCTTTCCTTGCGGGTCCACATCGACAGTTTATGGTCATTATCAGCTCATATTTGACTGAAGAATAAGAATCTCATCTGATGGAGGTTCTTAAAAGAAACCACAAGGGTATTGGGTGGAATATATCCGATCTCCGCGGGATTAATCCTGCTTTGTGTTCTCATCATATATATCTCGATCATGATAGCAAACCTTCCAGAGAATTTCAGCATAGGCTGAATCCGATTTTACGAGAAGTTGTCAAGAAAGAGATTACGAAATGGTACGACATAGGTTTCATTTATCCCATCTCCAACTCTGAATGGATTAGCCCATTACATGTTGTCCCAAAGAAGTCGGTAATTCATATGATTAAGAATGAGAGTGGAGAGGAGATTCCAAAGAGAGTAATCACGTCGTGGCGGGTATGTGTTGATTACATGAAACTGAATGTCACGACGAAGAAGGATCACTTTCCTTTGCCTTTCATAGACCAGGTCATTGAAATGTTGGCAGGGAAGGAATACTTCTATTTCCTTTACGGTTACTCCGGATACAACCAGTTAACCATTTCTCCTGAAGACCAAGAGAAAACCACCTTAACATGTTTGTTTGGCACGTATGCCTTTAGACGGATGCCCTTTGGATTGTGCAACGCCCCTGCTACTTTCTAGGGGTGTATGCTTGCTATCTTTGAAGACATGGTCGGTGATTTTCTAGAGGTCTTTATGGATGATTTTTCGGTCTATGGTGAGTCTTTTAACGATTGTTTAGCGCACCTAGACCAGGTTCTTCAGAAATATTGTGAGGTAGATCTCATTTTGTCTTGGGAAAAGAGCCATTTTATGGTTACACACTGGATTTTGTTGGGTCACGTCATCTCCCAGCGAGGCATGGAGGTTGACCCTGCCAAGGTAGATGTCATCAAGGGCCTCGAACCACCATCCAACACTAAGCAGTTACAGTCATTTCTAGGGCATGTCGATTTTTATAGACGGTTTATCCATGATTTCTCCAAGATTGCCCGACCGTTAACTGAATTATTAGGCAAAGACATCGAGTTCTTGTTAGATGATAAATGTCTTATAAAATCCTAAAAATCATGCACCTAGGTGGTGAGTCCTAAAGCTACCTACGAAAGCGCAATCAGATAGGAAAAAAATCCTATGCAAGCACCTAGCCTCGAGAATAGCCGCGAAAAACCGATGATGCGAGGAAAAACCACGGTGGGCATCCTGATCCTTCGAATGCACGGTAATCGGCGAATCATACCCTGAAAAAATGGGAGGGAAGGTACAAGTCGGGATGCCCTTAGGGGGGACCTTTCTACTAAAACAAAAACACAGACATGTGCCCTTTTTTACGAGAATAAAAGAAAATACAATAAAAACCCTAACTATTCCTACCCTCTGCAACCGAGAACCTCGGTCTCTACACTTTCAACTTTTTTGTGACTTTTGAGAAAGCCGGTTGAACCTGCAGGCCCTGCAATAATTATTAAGAAACAAAAAACACAAAAAAACCATAACAAGACTGTTAAAAGAAAAATGAAAAACCGTAAAACCGAAGTAAAAATCGTAAATTGAAAATCGAACAAAAAATTGTAAAATCAAGAATAATAGCAAAAAAATATGGTTCAAAAACTGCAGTAAAAACAACGCTTTCCCAGCAACGGTGCCATTTTGATAAGAGCTCAGATCCGATTGTGGTTAAGTGATTGCATTATCGGTGTAGCAAACCGCAAAGAGATCCGAGTTTATCAAACAAAAGTTAGTTAAAATAGGAGAGAGAGAGAGGGTGAAGTGGATTAACCGGCTTCTCTCCTATTTTAACCTCAGACTATTTATTTATCCAGGTAAGTGTGCCTGGGTCGAACACAAGGAAGCAAAATATTTAAACTACGGCTTTTGAGACAAGGAATAAATCCCAACAAATTCTTTTTTTATTCTTGAATTTACAAGGGAAGAAATGGCGAACAAATTCGGTTGAAAACAAACTCAAAATGAGAACGATATTCAATGAATCAAAACACGATGAGAAAGCGACGAAAACACACAAGAAATACAGAAAAACTGCTAGGGTAGTTGCATGGGGACCTAAATGCAATATCTGGAAAGCTTGGAGGCGAGGTGAAATTCTGGAGATTCTCTGGACTTAGTATGCAAATTCTCCACCCCTTCAGATTGACGGTCGGGATTATAATGTCAGAAGCGATCTGGGCCATCCAGGTGTGCCACGTGTCGCACACCAGTAGCGTCTGGATGTTCTTGAGTTGTTCTTCTGTTCTGTGCGGCTGACGGAGATGGATTCTTGTTCGACTTTTTACCATCGATCGGAGTGAAGTTTGGGTCTCCGATAGGGCCAGAGGGGTGGCTCCTCTACCCCTCGAGCTCACCTACGGTTGAGATCGGTCGGAGATGGTTGCGATCAGCGCGACTTCATCGATGAAGATCGACGGTTGTCCTGTCCTGGAGACTGAAGTAGTTTATGACAACGTCTTTAATTGTGATTTGTGTGAATATTGAAGGCTCCAATTGCCTTGTATTTTCTCCTGATTCAAGATAAACCTGTAAAGATGATATAGGTGCTCGATTCCCTCAAGAATTGGCCAACAATTAAGAGGTTTGCAAGTTCAAATATGTGTTTCCAGAATAGATGAAAATAAGCGTGAATGGTAGCACGGATTGAGACACGAAATTGTTTGATTTTTGAAACGAATTGATGATGGGATTTGGCATGCGTCTAAGAAGAATGAACAATGGATCTAATGATGTGATTACCCATGCTAATCGTGGCATATGAATCGAGAAATAAAATGGCAAATATGGATGAATTACCTGTGAGTTGCTAGTGTGTGACTTCCAGGTCTTCGCTCAACAGGGCGACTTCCCGAAGCTCCACGCACAAACACCGGCGATGCAAGGCGAGGTTCGATGCCTTGGAACTTCCCCTTGATCTTCTCTCTTCCACGTGTGACAGCGATCTGGTGCTGTCACCATCACAATTGGCCGGAACGAGGCTTGGAAGGGGGAGGGTCGGCACTGGAATTGGGTTCAAGTTTGTTGGAGATGAGTTAGTTTTAATGGCGCCAAGTTGATGGATATTTATAGATGAATTACTTGGGCTTCAAGGCTAATACAAGGGCTGGCGAGTAGGAGGGGTGTTAGGTGAATAAGATCAAGGGATTAGATCGCATAAAGGGGTTTTGGAGTGCGTAGGAAAAATAAGTAAAGAAGGGGCGTTGGAGCAGAGCTCCAACGGCTTGGTTCTTGAAGAAGAACTAGGTGCCGACACGTGTCAGCACCTGGTTGGCCAGATGCATAAATACCTTATAAATTAAATAATAAATATCAAATAATGTTATTTTTAAATAGGTATAAAAACAAGAAATGTAAATAATTAAATTATTGAATTATAGAATAATTACTTTTTATATATAATAAATATTATTCGAGATATAATTATTACATTAATAAATAAGTACAGCTAAACAGGTCTTGGATTTTTAATTAATAAATCAATAATTACATATTAATTTTATATTTTCTTAATTGTTAGAATAATAAATAAAGTCTATGTTAATTTTTAGGGATTTTAATAAATTAGTTTACATATATTAATAAATACAAGTATGAGTTATACAGTTCAATTGCATCTATAATTTAGTGTTTTTGATTTAATTAAAATAATAAATAAGCTCCAAAAAATCTGAAATAAATCAAGGTTAACTTACAAGATCATAAAATTAATTAGAAATTATAAATATAATAAAATTATAAATAATATGTTCTAAATAAAATAAATAGCCTAGAAACCCCCTTGTCATTAGGTCCCAAAACTGACTTTTTGCAAACGAACTCTGAATTCAATGAAATCACCTCTATTAATTAGAGAATAATATTTTATGAACTTTAAAGGTGAGTAGAGTGAAATTGGAGTTCGTATGAGGAATTTATGATGTTCAGAAGTTGGAATTTTAGCAATTTAAAAGTAGGATTTCTTAGCATATATATAGGATAATATTTTAACTTATTTTTATATTTTTGTATACAATTTAAAAATAATTAGGAAAAGAGTTTGGTGAAAAATATACACATACGAATTAATTAAAAATCCATGAAGTTTTGTTATTTATTTGATAAATATTGAGAAGTGTGTGAAGTGTATCTTAATTTATTTTTATGATTTTCTTTCCTTGTCTCCCCCTACTTATTGATTTGTCGACCAATCCATACTGACTTGGTCTCGGGGGTTAGGTTATATAAATATACCTTGCAGCTATATTTATATTTTTAAGTCATATTGTACATATATACATGTTTACAATCTGCCTTATTTTCTTTTCTTTATTCTTTATTTATTTACATATCTCTGATGCTTAAAAGTGCATTTTTATTCATGAATGAGGTTCTGATAAAATATGGAAATTAATGGAAATTTACATGTATTTGTTAAGGGTTTTAAGATAAAATGCGATAGAAAAGTTAATGAATCATGGATTCATCATGTGTTACGTTAAGAAATGACTGAGAGTAGAACTACAGGTCGGGCATGGAACCTGTAGGTTTGTTGGAAGGAACCTGTATTGGCGTGTCCCTACCTAGGTGGTACACGGTTGCCTTGTTATGATAAGTGCAAACGAAATAAATAATTTGCAATATGTGGTACCGGGTGCCAATGTCTTCGGGTTGAACGATGGAAGATGTAGTTGAGCCATGTATAGGCACGGGTGGTTGGATAGCGGTTGGGTCACGATAACATGTATTTAATGCCGCTAGGTTATATGATTAAATGTTACCTGAGGTTTTAAGCAACCGAGTCCTTGAGGACGGTGTGCTCCTTTGTTTGCCAGGTTGAGGGCTTGAGACCCTGATTAATAAAAGAAAAGGAAATTGTCAGGGTAGTATTGGAGGATTGGTTGAGGCGGCGTACGGTGTCATAAGCTTACCAGATGAACGCAATCTCCAATTCCAAAGTGTCCACAGCTTTGGAGTCCATATAGTGGTGAGGTAATTCCCTGGACTAACCCCTGACATGGAATAGAGATGAATTGGACCTAAATTAATGAGAATGAATGAAACTTTTTGTTACAACAAGTTTTGAAAAATTACATAAATTTTTTGCTTTTATCTTCTTCATTACTTAGCATTCGCTAATTGTTATCTTATGATTTATCGAAAACCCAACAGGTATTGGTGAGCCATCGCAAGGACATTAATAATCCAGCCAACTAACATAGCCACAGTATCGCTATTCTGTAAGGTAGTTAGTAATCTTTTTTGTGTGTTTCCTTCCAGCTGATGTACATGTAAATGATTATAGTGGGATAATGTATCATGTAAACTTTATTTGGTGAATGGAAAAGTCTCGAAATACTTCCTTCTGAGTATTTTTAATTGCAGTCTATTTCTGATTATTAGTTGAGATTGCTGAATAAATTATTACTGAGTAACCAGATCCAGATATGGGAGGATCCGATGGCCCAGAAATTGGGGTCGTGATAGTTTGGTATCAAAGCCCGGTTACTCTAGTAATTTAATTAGTAATTAACAACTATGAGCGGTATTGAGAAACTAAGGTCGTATTAAGATACTTTGATCTTAATAATTGATTGCAGTACCATTCACAAGTCATTATCCTTATGTACATCATGCTAAGACATATAGGATCTGACTTTTGGCCATGATTCATCATAGGACCATGGCAGACCAAGACTTATCTAGGCAAGTAGATGCTATGACGACAATGCTCCAAGACATGGAGCAAAGGAAACAAGCATTGGAGGAAAGGCTCAATGCACAAGCTGAGAGACCCAAGGCATCCAAACCTGTGGATGCTAGAGTTGAGGGTTCTGTCCACTTTTCTGAGGAAGAATCGAGTTACCATCCTTCCACTGAGTCTGCTTCGACCCCAAATGAAGGAGCAATGGAGAAGGCCCTTCTTAGACATCAAAAATTACTTGACAATTATCGAAAGAGAAAGATTGCTCGAATCAAAGGTGTAGAGATACCTGTCAAGGCTGAATTATGACTCGATGACATTAGGAGGATGTTGATGATAATCCATGCACCAGCTGACACCTGGGTGCACTTTACCGATTACTCCCTAACATATTTTACACAACGATGGTGGAGAGAAATTTCCAAGAAATTAGCAGATCATGTTCTATGGGATATCTTTGAAGAGAGATTCTGAGCTCACTTCTGTCCCTCCCATTAGGAAGAATTAAAGAGGAGAGAGTTGGCTTCTCTGAACTAGGGTTCTAAGATCGCATGAGATTATCATATCTACTTTACCGAGCTACTACGTTACTCCCCAGCTCTAGAAGCTTTACCACAAGAGTGTCTTACAAAATTTGTTAGCGGTCTTCAGGGAGATATGAGAGAAAAGCTTGCGAGTTTTAGATCTACAACCATAGATGAAGCAATGGACATCGCCTCTCGTATTGAGATGGAAAGGGATGAAAACTGCCAAAGAAGAAGTTTCCACTTTAATGGTGGACCATCCAATTGCAAGGCAAATTATAGCTGTAGACATCGTTGCTATCATCTACCTGGTTCAAGTATAAGCTCACCATAGACCTTGGGTCAGGAATTATAAGGAAGAGGGGGTTTCTCTAGACCTCCACTATACCCTTGTAACTCAGCACCAGGAACTAGTACATATGTAGTTGGGTGTTCAGCTTATACAAGAATACATACATGTTATCACTGTGATCGAGAAGGTCACATTAGGAAAGACTGTTTGTGGTTGAGAGGTTCGGGGTTTAAAACAACTCCAACTAACAGTATAACATCCACCCCAAGCAATGGAGCAACACGCGAAGGAAGACAGGGTAGAGTTCATGGCCAAGGAGCATCTCGTACACAACAAACCACCACAAAGTATTGGGGGTTCTAATTTGTATATTCCTAATGGCCAGCTCAAAAAAATCACTAAAGAACAAGCCTACATTTCAGACACGATCGTACGAGGTACCGTTACTATTCATGGTTTTTCATTACATGCCTTGTTTGATTTGGGAGCTTCACATTTATTTATTGCTCGACGTATAGTACCAACTTTGGGTAAGATACCAGTAGAAGTAAAACAGTCCTATCTGATCAAGGGATCATGAGGACAAGTATTTGTAATCCGAGAAATCCTGGATGATTATGTAGTACTGATAGCAGGACATCAGTTACTTGTTTCCCTATTACTTATTGAAATGGATGACTTTGATCTCATCCTTGGAATGGATTGACTAAAAAGGCATCATGCATGCCTTGATTGTTTACAGAAGACAGTAACTTTTCACATTCCTAACTCGATCGAGTTCTAGTTCATTGGAAAGACATCTAGTGATGATGTCAAATACATCTCTACTCTAAAGGCTCAACAACTGTTAGAACAAGGGTGTCAAGGCTATTTAGCTTATGTATCCACTACATCAGGATCAGATAGAATGATAGAAGATGTGCCTATAGTGTGTGAGTTTCCATACGTATTTGCAGAAGAATTACCTGGATTACCACCTAAGTGAGAGATTGAATTTGAAATCTCTCTCACACCTGATACTCAGCCTATCTCTATTCCTCCTTATAGGATAGCACCGATGAAGTTACACGAGTTAAAGGTACAATTACAAGAACTGTTAGACAAAGGCTTCATTCGTCCTAGTACTTCACCATGGGGTGCACCTGTTTCGTTTATAAGGAAGAAGGATGGGTCGATGCGGTTGTGCATTGACTATAGACAACTAAACAAGAGGACAATAAAGAATAAGTATCATATACCAAGAATAGATGACCTCTTTGACCAGATACAGGGTTCGAGTGTGTATTCCATGATTGATTTAAGATATGGATACCATCAGTTGAAAATTAAAGATAAAGATATTCCCAAGACACCTTTTCGAACTAGATACGTGGATTATGAATTTTCAGTTATGCCTTTTGTACTGACGAATGCCCCAGTGGCCTTCATGGATCTCATGAATTGAGTATTCAGGGAGTTCCTAGACCACTTTGTAGTAGTCTTCATTGATGATGTGCTTATTTACTCCAAGGATAAGTACCAACATGAAAACCATCTCAGGCAGGCACTCAAAAAACTAAGGAAGAACAAACTGTATGCTAAATATAGCAAATGTGAATTCTGGTTGACTGAAGTATCCTTCTTAGGTCATTTTCTTTCAGAAGCAGGTATATCAGTTGATACTACAAAGGTTAGTGCGTTTATAAGTTAGGAACGCCCGAAGACTGTCACAAAAATATGATCTTTTCTGGGTTTAGCTAGGTATTATAGAAGATTTGTGAAGGACTTTTCACAAATAGCATTGCCAATAACTAGGCTGACTCAGAAGGAAGTCTCATTCATATGGTCTGATGCATTTGAAACTAGTTTTCAGACACTGAAAGAATGCCTAACATCTGCACCTATCCTTACTCTACCATCTGGAACTGAAGGATTTACAGTGTACACTGATGCATCTAAAGAAGGACTTGGGGCAGTTCTTATGCAACATGATAAGGTAGTTGCGTATGCTCGCGACAGCTCAGGACACATGAGAAGAACTACCCGACACATGATCTTGAATTAGTTGCTGTAGTTTTCTCTTTAAAGATATGGAGACACTACCTCTATGGTATTACTTTTCAAATCTTCGCTGATCATAAAAGTTTGAAATATCTATTTGATTAGGAGGAGCTCAATATGAGATAGACATAGTGGCTAGAGTTGTTGATGGACTATTATTGCACCATCTCCTACCACCTCGGTAAGGGGAATATCGTAGCAGATGCCCTTAGTAGAAGAACTTATTCACATGGGTTGGTGAGTGCTATCCACTTCTGGGGTGTACTATCAATATTAAGTGAATGGAAACCATTTGATAGTAGCGCCGATACTATAACTATTCCTCACCGATATAAATCAGAGATCTAGGATAGAATAAAGAAAGGACAAGAGGATGATCCAGTCCTTAAAGACTTGAGACAACTTGAGCATAATGAGCTAGAGGAATTCCATATACAAGCGAGGATATTGTATAACCATCATAGAGTTTGTGTACCAAATACACTCGAATTGAGGAAAGATATCTTACGTAAAGCACACTGCTCAAGATTATCTATTCATCCAGGAATTACAAAGATGTATAAGGATCTTCATTCAAACTTTTGATGGCTAGGAATGAAGAAGGATGTTGCTGAGTTTGTGAATTCATGTTTTGCCTACCAGCGGGTAAATGCTTCACACCAAACGCCACCAGGATTATTACAACCCCTCCCTATACGTGAATGGAAATGGGAAAGCATTTCCATGGACTTCATTATCGATTAACCTCAGATGACTGGTGGTAAAGAAAGTATATGGGTTATAATAGATCGCTTGACCAAGGTAGTACACTTTATTCCGATAAGTTTATCTTCCACTCCAGATCAGCTTGTTGATTTATATATTACACATGTGATTCGTCTTCATGGTATCCCAACGGAGGTAGTTTCTGATCAAGATTCACTATTCACATCACACTATTGGGAGAACTTCATGAAATCCTTAGGCACACAGCTATGCTTAAGCACAACATATCATCCACAAATAGATGGTCAATCAGAACATGCGATTCAGTCTTTAGAGGATATGCTACGAGCATGTGACTTAGAATGGAAAGGGTCATGGGTGAAACACTTGCCTCTTGCAGAAATACCAGTATTGGCATGGCACCATTTGAAGCACTATATGGACGTAGGTGTACTACTCCTTTGTGTTGGCAAGTGATCAGGATAAAGAACCTTTACATCTCAGATAGACTCCAAGAGACATGGGAAGCTATAGATCTTGCTTGAAAAAGACTAATAACAGTCAGAGTCGCCAGAAAGCTATAGTGCTACCAGGCGAAGAGATCTTGAGTTTGAGGTAGGCGAATTTTCTCAAAGTATCACCAATGAAGGGAGTTCAGAGGTTTGGCCTGCGTGGAATGTTGGCACTAAGGTTCATGGCTCTCTTTGAAATTATTCAACAGATTGGGGAAAGTCGCATATAGACTTGCGCTTCCTCCACATCTTTCGACAATACATGATGTTTTTCATGTATCAAATCTGAGAAAGTACATTAGGGATCTATAGCATAAGATAAATTATGATGATTTACATGTTGAGCTAGACTTGACATACCATGAAATACTTGTGGAAATACTAGATAGAGATATCAAGAGGTTGAGAATAAAGAGGTGCCTCAAGTTTAAGTATTGTGGCGAAACCAAGAGTTTGAAGAAGCCAAATGGGAACTTGAGGCAGAAATGAGAGAGAAAAAGCTCTATTTGTTTGAGTAATAACACTGTGTTGTATTTCTTCTTTATAATGAAATGGAGTTCATTCTCTTTAAGGTTGTTATGGTTTCAATCTTCTTTAAGGTTGTTATGCCATCACTATAAGTCTTGAGGATGAGACTTCCTTTAAGGTCGTTATAATTGTAAAGCCTTGAACTTGGCATCTCTCAAATCCTATATAATAAGATCCGACTCATCAAGAGAAAACCAACGGAATTTGTTACGTGTGAATCGAACTTCATTTCGATTTGTTATGATTTTCAGAAGAAAGAAAAGTAAGGAGGCTTAAGATGTCATTAAACCTTAATGACTATCATTAAGATCGATTAATCATGATTAAGGAAACTAATAACAGATTGAAAACTACTAATGAGCATTAGTGAACACTAATCAATAGCTAGCAAAAGATAAGAATAAGCTACGAAAGTTAAATCGTGATTAGTGAAAGTTAATCGTGATTAGTGTTAATTAAGCTTTATTAGTGAATCTAGAGTCCTCTAGAATGTTCTAACTTAAGACCTAAGTTTCAGATAAGTTTTGGCCAAAACCATGGGCCAAAAACATGGGCCGCTAACCGCAGTTAAGGTCTAAACCATGGTTTTCTAACCGTAGTTAGCGGTTTTTTGGAGCCTATATATACCCCCCCATCCATTCATTCTCTATGATTTCCACTACCACCACCACCACCCCAAGGGCTAGGGTCAAGAGGTTGGGAGGAGGAGTAGGAGGCGAGAAAGGAGCGCTAGCGAAGCGCTGCCGGGAGATCAAGGAGGGCGAAGGTATGATCCTCACTTAAATTACTTCGTGGGCTAGGTTTTCGATTCATTTTTAATTTCCTTGTTGTTTTCCTTTCGGTGTTTTTATAAGGGAAAACTTTGTCGAAGTTTTTATAGAAATATGTCCCAATATATAGGGAAGCTCTGCCGGAAGTTTCCTAGAAATATCACCCCATATAAGGGGAAACTCTGCCGAAATTTTCCTAGAAATATCACCCCGTATAAGGGGAAGCTCTATCGAAATTTCAAGAGAAAATATGTTCTTCACATTCTTTGTGTTCTTCGTTCATTCTTCACGTTCTAGCGTTTTTGAAACAAAAATGAAATTCGATCGTTTCAGGAGCTATAAATCATCATGTTGAAAAAGAATTACGTAAAGCACTGTATACGAGAGAGAGAGAGAGAGCTTGATTAGGTAATGAAATATTCCTTTTTGTTGTTTGATTTTCATATAAGATCGTTGAGATTTATGTATTTATGCTCCTTACTACGAAGAACCCTAATTTGGCTATTTTTTTTAGAAAGTATGAAAAGTTGCTTTGTGATTTCAACTAAAATAAGGTCTAAGCATCGAATGGATGTAGTGGTTTGGAATGTTAGGGTTTGGAACTTCAAAAGAGCATAAATTGTGTATATAAATATATGTGTGATTCTATACTCATTATTTATGGTTACGCTAATCTAAGGCTTAACAGAGGAATTACATCATGGGAATTGATGTGTTTTGAGTTGGATCCTGAAAAGGATTGTGTGTTACATTAAGAAATGTCTGGGAGTAGAATTAGATGTCGGGCATGTAACTTGTAGGTTTGTCGGAAGGAACCTGTATTGGCATGGCCCTACCTAGGTGGTACACGGTTGCCCAATTATGATAAGTGCACACGAAATAAATAATTTGCAACGCGTGGTATCGGGTACCAATATCTTCGGGTTGAACGACAGAAGATGTAGTCGTGCCATGTGGAGGCACGGGTGGTTGGATAGTGGCTGGGTCACGATAACATGTATTTAAAGTCGCTAGGTTATATGATTAAATGTTAGCCTGAGGTTTTAAGCAACTGAGTCCTCGAGGACGGTGTGCTCCTTTGTTTGCCAGGCTGAGGGCTTGAGATCCTGATTAATAAAAGAAAAGGAAATCGTCAGGGTAGTATTGGAGGATTGGTTGAGGCGACGTGCGGCGGCATAAGCTTACCAGATCAACAAAATTTTCAATCCTGAAGTATCCACAGCTTCAGAGTCCATATAGTGGTGAGGTAGTTCCCTGGACTAATCCGTGATGTGGAATAGAAAGGAATATGACTTAAATTAATGAGAAGGAATGAAACTTTTTTTGATAACAAGTTTTGAAAAAATACACAATTTGGTTGCTTTTCTCTTCTTCAATACTTAGCATTCGCTAATTGTTATTCTATGATTTATGGAAATACCAACAGGTGTCGGTGAGCCATCACAAGGACATTAATAATCCATCCAACTAACATAGTCATCGGCCAGCTACAGTATCTTTATTCTGTAAGGTAGTTAGTAATCTTTTTGTGTGTTTCCTTCCAGTTGATGTACATGTAAATGATTATAGTGTGATAATGTATAATGTGAACTTTATTTGGTGAATGAAAAAGTGTTGAAATACTTCCTTCTGAGTATTTTTATTTGCAGTTTGTTTCTGAATGTTAGTTGTGATTATTAAATAAATTATTACTGAGTAACCAGATCCGGATATGGGAGGATCTGACGGCCCAGAAATTGTGGTCATGACATGACCCCGGTCAACGGTCTCTTCCAGACTGGGTCGGATCGAAAGAGCGTCGCTAGCACTCCTTCTGGATTTCTTCCAATCTGACCTGACCATCTTTTGCCTCGGTTCCATCACCTAATTCTTCTCCTAGGATCCATGATTCTCACATATCCCTTGGAAGGATCGGATCTTTTTAGGGTTCCGGGCTCTTCGTCGATCTTTCCATACCTTTGGCCATGCCTATAAAATTCCATTTTAACCTCCTGCATAGTGCATCTCATTCCTCGAGCCACCACAGTCCTCTGATCTCCTTCAGGAAGGTGACAACTTCCCAAAGGTACCCTTGGATCTTTGTTTGGTGGTCCGCTTGAGCGAAGCTCATCGCAACGACGTGAGAAGCCTCCTCGGCCATTCATACCCGGGTTGAGGCCATTACCCTCCTCCTCTGTATCGCCTGGAGAAGTTGAACTCATAAGAGTCCTCAGGTAGCTTTTTATCCCTTTCTTTCCCTTATTTTATTCTTCATCTTTCCATTTCGCTTTGTCGTCCCCACCTCAGCTCCAACCTACCAGTCGGAGCCCCGCTACCGACACCCATCCGCATGGATCGACTCGCCAGATTACTCCACACCATCTCACACAACCTAGCCACCTTAGGAATGGCCATCAGGTTCAGATTAAGGATTAGACCTCCTTCTCCTACCTTTGTCAGAGGTCGAACATCATCCTCGCCGCTTCTTTTAGCTCTTTATGCAATAAATCAGAACGGAGCATCACCCCCGAGTCCTTCTACCTTTTGCAGGTACCCGTGTACGTACAGGAGCTCAGTTGGACCCCTTCAGCCGAGGCGGAGTAGCTCTAGGTGGAGCATCTTTGACCCGTTCATCTGGCCATTCACTCTCCCATCTGAGCCACCCCTTCGACATGGAGTACTTCAATGATCGCGCTGGACTTCTTAGGAGCTTCATCGGGGTCCTGGATCACCTTACACGCTCATTTAAAGTTCACCCGAACCATGTTCTTCCCTCCACGGTCACCACCGTTCGATCTAGATTAGAGCCGCAGTCGTGATCTGAGCCCTCCTTTAGCGTCTCATCTTGACGCTTGGATCAGACGTGGGACCCTCATCTGAGCCACCTGACACGCAGCCCCTGCAAACCGTTAGATCATCTTTGTAGAATACATCTGATACGCATGTCCCCGACCAAGTTTGAGCCGTCAGATGCTTTCCAGGGAATGATCAGAACCGTCAGAGCTCTCACGTGCCGAGCACGTTCTTACTGTGTATATATCACTATTCTCAATGCATATTTCAGAATTTGGCTTTAGTCCTGTGAATAAAATTTGTAGTTAAAGACAATTACAGCATGGACCTCATACTTTCTCGTATTTACTTTTAGTCCTTTTATTTTGACGTGGTTGTTGGGTCATTTGCAGTCTACATCTTGGACCTTCATATTGTTGCGATATGAATGTGAAGTTATAAAAATTGCATCGATGCCCTCGTGAGCCTTTATCGCGTGCTACGCATGTTTTGATTGGACATATTATTTAATTGGACCATGTGCTTTACTTATGTGTTATTGTTTGGTTCCGAGAATTAAGGTATTTGCGAATAAGTCCCTATAAGCTATGGTTAATTACATGCTTTGTATTGGACTTAATAACCACTAAATTAATTCAAAAAATTACATAAAAAATACCATTGGATCTTGTTAGCATGTGGTTTTTATTGTAATTTTGTTGTATTAATTTGATTGTATTTTGTATTTTTAAAAACTCAAATACCCTTAGAAAGGTCCCTGTTTGCCTTATAAAAATATAAACATTTGAAAAATGCTTTTGAAATCCCATAAAAATTATTGTGAATGCCTTTTATAGTGTTTTTATTTCTATACGATTTTTAGTAGAATGTTCATTATAAAAACCCTAAAAATTACAAAACATTCAAAATCTTATAAAAATCAAAGACAATTCAAAAAAATCCATTTCCAGTTCCAGTTTGTAGCTTTTTGTCTCTATTTTATCATAAAATCACTAATCACGACCTTACAACACTTTAGATATTTTTAGTTTGTAATTTGATCCTGACTATGCACTATTTTATTTTTGAGCCTTTTTTATTTTTAACCAAATCATAAAAACATTTGAAATATCCAAGAAAATTACCAAAAACACTTTAAACCCAGAAAATCCAAAAATATTTTTACTTTAATTTTCTGACTATTCTTAGTTATTTAGAAAAAGTCAAAAAGATTGTTGTGATTGCTTTCTTTTATTTTTGTACTTGTGTGCTTTATTCAAAAATTAAAAATCCAAAAATTAAAAATCACTAATTTTTTTTATTTTAGGAAATTTGACTACTTCGTATTTCTTTCATGCTCCTTGTGTTCGACCATGGTGGCTATACCAGGAAAATAAATTAGCGAATCGCTTACATTTCTTGATTGCTTGATTTTTCTGAGTAGTTTTTATTTTCTCGATCGATCGCGCTTAGTGATTTGGGTCACAACGACCTTGGTTATTTGCATACTTAACCCGAGTCGCCGTTCACGGTCATAAGAATGGCATCGTTGCCAGGGAGCACGACTGAGTGTCTTTGGCATCCCTTTGTTTCACTTTTTGTGTGAGGAACCGCCTGAGGGACGTTTCGGCTTTCTGTTGGAGGAGCTCGCATTTGAGGACGAGCAGAGAGAGAAAGAAAGTAGTTATAGCTTATAGATAGTCTATTTTTGCAACATTTTATTATTGTAATAATTGTAGACTCTTGGACATTTGCTTGGACACTTAGACTTTGGGGTTTGTTTCATCGAGCATCGGTGTACGCGAGGGACCTCACCGAGGTTTTTTCATGGTTTTGTTTTTTCGCATTTTATTTCTTTTTGATTCACGAGGTTTTAGCCCCTAGACGTAGGAATTTTTGTTGATTGTGACATAATTAGCTAAGGCCCCACACCTAATTGTCTTTCTGTTCCCATTGATAGTAATTGGACTTAGCTAAAAGAAAATTAAAAAGTTAACTTATTGGGATTAGAGACCACATGCCGAGAGAGCCCGTATACAGCGCTGGCAGGACCCATTGTGGTGGGCACCGATCAGCATAGAATACCGGACTCCGATCTCTCTTCCCTATAGTTATCTATTTGTGCTTTATGATTAATAGAAATTGCTCGTCTAAGGTCGATTTCCTCGTACATCATATAGGTAGTTTATTTTCTGGCTTTACTATTTTGCACAGATCACCCTACATGTAGAGTGCTGGAGTCTGGTATGCATTTCTATCTCTGCATGCGTCATTGTGTTTGATCGTGCATCAGCTTTTTTGACTTCCTCCCCCTATTTAATTGGACTCAAAATGACTAAGGAAATCGAAAAATTCGTTAGGCATTGTCTTAATTCATAAAAAATACCTAAAAAAAGTAATCAAATAAAATTGGGACTGCTAATGCAAACTTGACCCTAAAATCAACTTCATTTAAAAATTCTTGTTTTGGGGAGAGTCACCACCTCCTCGATTGATTTATCTGTAGCGAGAGAGTGACCCGCACACTTGGGTAGAGCCATACCCAAACTCCTTTCAGACTACTGGTCTTGTAGCTAGTTGTTCTCCTGTGAGGATTTCACCGGGTAGCAGGTAATCGGTCTGGAACTTCTTTAGCAGATTGGGAGGATCGGGTAGTCGGTAAACGGTCCGCACCCATACTGGCTGGGAAAAAGGATTTGCGAGATTTGGGCTAGTCTCCTGGGAGCATTGGGTTCCCAACATCTCGCTTAATCGCTCTGATAGATGGATTTGTCACCTTAATAAAATTGGACAATATTAAAGACCAATCTTTCATGGTCATCAGCTCGAGTGTTGAGTAGGTAAAAATAGGGGTTGGACTTCACATCTTGTTTGCATTCATGTCCAATCTTCATAAATCCCCACATCACGATGATGGGAAAGAGATCCCTTAGGCTGCCTTTGAAAACACCGCTTTCGAGCACTTCTCTCCATTCATCTAGGGCTGATTCAGAAAGCCCACACCCTCTCTTTGAACTTGAGTTTGATACCACCCTATTCCCCCTTGATCACCCTTCTACGAGACCTAAGGTGCTAGAGTAGAGGCCAACATGGTTATTTATTCACTTGACGGCACTTGAGTTGGGATCTTTTGCCTTTGTAGAGACCCAAGAGATGGCCAGCAGGGGGGACGCACTGATGAGAAGCCTTAGGGATCAGCGTATGTACTTAACCAGGCCACCATCAACAACACACTATTAGCCTCCTAGGAGACCATGCAACGCTAGATCGGAGACCAAGGAGCATTTATGGCCGAGGTGCGACGAGAGCCGACGCAGATGTGAGCAGGTAGAGCAGAGCTGTAGAAACCAGCCGGTGGAGAGATACCAGCAGCTAGAGGAGAAGACGTACGCCCAGATGATCAGCAAGAGGGGGTCAGATTGGCACAGACGTTGAGGCAGTTGCACAACCCTAGTGCGACCGTCACCCACCGATGGATCCAGCTACTGGAGATCCTAGTAGACTTCATGCTTTTCCCCCAAACCATCTAGTTACTGCCCAAGTTCCATGGGCTAGCCACCGAAGAACTGCACCTCATTCTGTAGGAGTTCGAGAAGATCTACAACACGGTCCATGATAAATTTGTAGACGAGGACACGATCAAGATGATCGCCTTCCCATTCTCCTTAGTTGACAGAGCAACCTACTAGCTAAATTATTTGGGGAGGTATGTCACTACCTGGGAGCAACTCCGGACCGAGTACTTGGACAAGTACTATCCACATCATCCAGACCAACACAGCATGAGCCATGATCAACAACTTCATCATGATCCCAAACGAGCAGTTTCACGAGGCTTGGGATCGATTCCGATAGCTCATCGACCGGTGTCCACATCACGAGATATCCAAGTCCAACCTTGTTTAGATCTTCTTTTTTGGGCTGACACCGGAGCTGCATGGGCTAGTAAATGCCTTGTGTATAGGGTCCTATTTTGACAAAGATGAGGACCAAGTCTAGGCCATCTACCAAGATGGGGCAGCTCCACCCAGCCATCTGCCACGTACGGATAGGTGCACCACATTCAGGCATAGCTAGTCTAGTACTTGCAACACTAACAGTAGCCACCATCTCCGGACACTCAGATGGTGGTCTACCAACCGGATCAACCCCTCGTAGTTCTTCCCTACCACACTTCGAGCAACAGGAGTCGCTGATGGAAGTAATGGGATTTGGTATGACCAGTACCAGCAGCAGCTCAGGATCCGTCGTGATCACCCGGGTTTCCATTGGTCTACCGGAGGCACCTCGTCCCAGCAACAGCCTCCAGCTCAGGCAGGGCAGAGCAGCCAGCAGCAGCAGCCCCATCACTCCCAGTAGTTCCAGCAACAACACCAGTAGGGTCCTCGTCCCTCATACCAGGGACAACAATGGAGGAAGCTGTGGCAACGTCATCCTCAATATTCCCAGCCTCCCCCTCACTACCAACATCAGTCTCAGCTTCACTTCCAGCGAGGCAACCCGTCTAGTTCTAAATGGACCTGTCGATGAGAACCCAGCTCTTGACGACCTCGCCTGCTTACTATCTGATCAACAGGAATCCTTCCGGCGAGAGATGGATGAGTCTCTGCAGGAGATGAGGGAGATATAAAGGGTAAGGCCTCCATACCCTCTTAGATTGAACCCAACCCGAACAATCTGAAGAGGAAATTTAAGAAGGTACAGTTTACAGAGACTACCACTCCAAATGATACTTTGGGTGATATTTCTTCCTATGTATTTGATGTTGATTTTGTGATACGTAGGAGTGGTAGGATGCCAGTCGGCGGTGCCTCGTCTAAGGAATACCGCTTGGAGTTCCGGAGCGCCAGACAAAGATGGAAGCAGTGCTGATGCCGCACATGATGATGATGACGGTGGTGTTGAAGCCACTAAGGATGTTGATCCAGCCGATAGTACTGAGGACGTCGCGATTCCAAATGCAAATAGTGGTGTTGATGCCACCAGCATTCCAGAGGCTTGTTCAGAGTGCAGTGCCTAAGCCGCAAGTCCAGATGTTGTGGGTGGTGTTGATGCCACCAATTTTCCTTCAGTTATTTTACCTCCTTCTATATCTCAGGTTTGTTTTAGAAAAATACAAAAAAAAAACGGAAAAATAGAAAAGAACAAAAATATGAATAAAGGGAAGGTTTCTGTATCCCTTACGAGTCCATCTATTTTGCATGGTGATCTTGGTATAGATTCTATCCCTCTACATGCACTGGAGCCTATTCCTGACCCTCATCTTTCTGGAGAGGGTCCAGCCATCACTTTCCCTCAAGTACTCCTCTTACGGAAGGGGAATAAAATAGAAAATCCTAATAAGAAACACCAGCTAGAGTTCAACCAGTAGATGATTGATCAATTCCAGATACAGTTGACTCTACAGGAGGCACTAGAGCACATCCCTATCTTCCAGAAAAATTTAAGAGAGAAGACCACCATCCGTAGGAAGAGAAGGAACCACAATGCAGAGATCCATGTGCTTACTCCTGCCACTTGCTTCGTGATTCAGATTGCTAGCTAAGAGACCTGATGCAGGAGCTCCATATGTCAGATGCCATATCCATGAGATGTGGTTTGATCGTACCCTATTAGATAGCGGGTCTTCTATTAACCTTCTTCCGGTAGCCATACTCGACCGATTTGAGTTTGGCCCTCTTCGATAGAGTAGGACAATACTTCATTTTGCTTATAGATCTGTCAAGAGGTCGAAGGGTTTATTAAAGGACGTGATCGTCACAAATTAGGGCATGAAGTTCTCCGTGGACTTTGTTGTATTAGACATGGAGATCTCTGAGTCTTTGATAGATACCCCCATCATATGCCCATTCATGGCCACAACCAAGGTGGTGTCCAATCATGATAGTTGGACAGTATACTTTCGGGTCGAGGGTGAAAGTGTACAGATAGAGACGATCAAGGAGATCAGAGCGAGAGGTTCAGCCTGCTTCGAGCAGTCGAGTGATTCAGAGCATCTGACAGATGCAGAGCGAGGCATCCACCAGGAATGTGACATTGTGATTACAGATGATGAGGCAGTTGTTCCGATCTTGTGTCACAAGCACATGTTGCACCTTCAGACACTGCATATTTACATATTTTAGCAGATGAGAGTTGTGAGAGCACACTCTTGTCACCGAACACATTTGAGGCTGATGATCGTGGTCAGGATAGTGAAGTAGAGTATATTTCATGTTCTTCTGATTCAGATCCATCGGATTCAGGCATTGATTGGGATGACGTTGATGATTAGTTACCCTGTCTGATTGCCACAGAGCCGACAACTATGGCAGAGTGTGATCCAGCACAGCTTACAGAGACACCAGCGAGGCAAACCTCATCAGATTTTCACATACAGCAAGAGTTCTCCCATGCATATCTGGTAGCCTTCACTCAGAAATTTCTGAAATCAGAATTGCTAGCTCCCAGTTGTCCATAACTGAAGACCTTGTCGTAGTCGATGAAGTATGGATTCCTTGGAAATGAGCCAGAGATGTTTGCAGTCATTATCTCAGCATATTTCACTGGAGATCAAGAATCTCGTTTGATGGACGTTCTTGAAAAAAACCGCAAGATGATTGGATGCAGTGTAGTTGATCTCCATGGGATAAATCTGACCATGTGCTCCCACCATATCTATATTGAAGAGGATGCCAAGCCATCGCGTGAGTTCCAGTGATGGTTGAACCCGAATCTTTGAGACGTGGTCATGAAGGAAATATCAAAATGGTGGAGCGTCGATTTTATCTACCCCATCTCCAACTCCAAGTGGGTTAGTCCATTACATGTGGTACCCAAGAGGATGGGCATCACTACAGTTGTGAGCGAGTCTAGAGAGGAGATAACTTCCCGTGTACCCACTTCTTCGAGGGTCTATGTGGACTACAGACAATTGAATCAGGCCACCAAGAAGGATCATTTCTCGCTGCTATTTATTGATCAGATTATCGAGAGACTAGTTGGGAAGAGTCGTTACTTTTTCCTTGATAGGTACTCCATATAAAACCAGGTGGCCATAGTGCCCGAAGACAAGGAGAAAATGACATTCACCAGTCTGTTTCGGACATATGCTTTTAGACGGTTGCCCTTTGGTTTATGTAATGCCCCTGCTACATTCCAAAGGTTATGCTTTCCATCTTTTCAGACATGGTGGTAAATGTTTGGAGGTCTTCATGGATGACTTTTCGGCCTATGGAGATGGGTTCGATGCTTTTCATGACTACCTAGACCATGTACTTCAGCACTATATAGGGGTCCATCTAGTATTATATTGGGAGAAGTGTCACTGCATGGTGACTCAAGGGATGGTGCTTGGCCTTATCATCTCCAACAAGGGCATGGAGTTCGATCCGGCCAAGGTGGATATCATCACAAAAAATCCACCATCCAATTTACGACAGTTGTGATCTTTTCTGGGGTATGCCGATTTCTACCAACAATTCA
Organism: Ottelia alismoides; assembly: GCA_037367405.1. Taxonomy (NCBI): domain Eukaryota; kingdom Viridiplantae; phylum Streptophyta; class Magnoliopsida; order Alismatales; family Hydrocharitaceae; genus Ottelia; species Ottelia alismoides. The sequence continues at coordinate 370,550 of JAZKJV010003908.1, forward strand.
TTCAAGATTTCAATCATATTGCCCGACCGCTTACTAATTAGTTGATGAAAGACACAAAGTTCACCGTAGATTATAAGTATCTAGTGTCATTTGTGACTCTCAAGGGATTTGTTGTTGAGGCTCCCGTCCTTCAGCCACCCGATTGGTCTCTCACATTCGAGATAATGACGGATGCTTCTGATTTTACCATAGGGGTTGTGCTAGGATAAAGGAGGGTTGGATTGCCTTATGACATACACTCGCTAGCAGGACTTTGGATGCCGCTCAGCGGAATTACACTATGACTGAGAAGGATATGCTAGTAATAGTTTTTGCTTTGGACAAATTCAGATCTTATATTCTTGCATCTTGAGTGTCGATATTTACAGATCTCACAACCATACGATACATCATGGCAAAGAAGGATGCCAAATCTAGATTGGCTAGATGGATCCTTCCACTCCAGGAGTTTGACATAGAGATTAAGGATAAGCCTGGAGTCAAGAATGTGGGGGCGGATCACCTCTCATGTTTATAAAACTTTGAGGATTCTGATCATATTGCACCTATTACAGAGACCTTTCCAGACGAGGCGATTCTTGCTCTCACCTCGCTCCCATGGTACGCCGCATTGTGAACTATATTATCGCCAAGAAACTTCCATGAGGTTTGCCCAGAGAACGACTTGAGACTTTCCTTGAGAAAGCCAAGTTGTACCATAGGGAGGATCCCATCCTTTATTATGAAGGAGGGGATAGTGTCTAGTGTCGGTGCATTCCACAGGAGGAGCTCCATAGCGTCCTCACATATTGCCACAAACTTGAGGCAGGAGGACATCATTCTGGGAGGAGGATAACACTGAAAGTGCTCCAATCCAGCCTATGATGGCCTCATCTCTTCAAGGATTCTGATGAATTCATGAAGAGGTGTTCTTACTGTCAGACGATGGGCACCTATGGACAGCATGACATGATGTTGATGCATCCCATTCACTTCTGTGAGGTTTTTGATGCACGGGGCATCGATTTCATGGGTCCATTCCCTAAGAGTCAGGGATTCGAGTACATTATGCTTGATGTATATTATGTAAATCATTGTGTTGATGCCATCCCCGCCGAGCTGTAGATGCTAAAACCATATGCAGATTTTTTAGGAAAAATATCATTCCATAGTTCGGGGTACCTAGAGTTTTGATATCTGACAGGGGGACTCACTTTATCAATGAGTTCAGCATTGACCATCATGTTGTCAATCCATATCACCCTCAGACCAATGTTTTTGCTGAAGTTACAAACATGAAGATCAAGATTATATTACAGAAGTTTATCCGTCCAGACCGAAAGGATTGGTCACAGCTTTTGGACTCAGTCTTGTGGGCCTATAGGACTTCCTTCAAGACACTTTGGGTACATCTCCCTTGGTCTCATTTATGGCAAGCCATGCCATTTACTTGTGGAAATCAAGCAGAAGTCACTATGGGAAGTCACTAATTTATTATTTGATCTTAAGAGTATAGGAGATCAGAGGAAAGCATAGTTGGTAGCCCTGGAGGAGTTGAGAGCCTTTTTGAGTAGCCTACAGTATAAGGAGAGAGTGAAGATATGGCATGATTCTCATATCAGCCATAAATAATTTGAGCCAGACCAGCGAGTAAAAAGCAAATGGAAGGGATCGCACTTGGTCCGAAAGGCGCTCGATAATGGAAGCATTGATATATCTGAGTTGTCATCTTAATCCACCTTTCGAGTTAGCGGTGACTGCCTGAAGCCATATCTTGATCATGATCTGCTAATCGTTGACGTTTCCCTTATTCATTTTGCATGAGATGTGGTCTTTGACAGACATCAATAGCATCTCATGCATGATTTTCACTTCTCTTTCACTGCTGTATAGATCCAGTTGTCCATCTCAATCATTCTTTTTGTCTAATACCCCATATTCATCTTATGATTATGCTATATTGAGGGAGTGTTTTACATTTAGGGGGTATCAGACTTGTGATTATTTATTTTTGATTTCATTACCTCTGTTTTAATGCCTATACTTAGGGTATTTTATCCTAAGCATAGGGGAGGTCATGTACATCCTAACCGTCGTTTTCCCCCTTATGTACAGACTTTTATACTTAGGACTACTTGATCCTGTGGGATCACCGACCTCTATTCATTACATTCTTTTTGTCGTTGCAGTATAGCATTCCTTTCACTTCCCAATACTCAGCACGAGTTATGTCTTCCTTTCATCGCTCTTTGATCACTCTGAGGATATCGTTCAAGCTAAGTATAGGGGGTGTTGTATATATTGTATATATAGTTTAGCCAAAACTCAAACTTTGTGTGAGTGTCTTAATAAAATAAATTGGCTAAAATTCAGAAAACTAAAAATCACAAAAAATTTTAAATTTTTATACATAAATGTTTGTAAATAGCTTTTGTACAAATGATTGGTAAAAATGTGTTGATTTAAAGATTTTGTAAATATTTTTGTATCAAAAGTATGTATATAGTACAAAATTTTTGAAAAATGTTTGTAAAATAAAAGTTTGCAAAAATTTGGTTGTAAATGCCTGTAAATGTTTGTAAATAGTTTGCAAAACTTTCCCCTTCCTTGCATTCAAAATTTTGCCCATTTTGAAAAATTGCACAAAAAGAGTTTTTGTACATATTTGCTTGTATATTCTTCTGAATCATAGTTGACATTTAAACTACTCTTGAATTAAATTCAAAAATGGAGCTGGGTTAAGACCTTAATCCACTTAACTTCAGAGGAGCCTTATAGGATTTGGTGTTAAGACATTTCATGTCCATTAGTGACTTAATTATTTGAGTCCACTAGGCTATGTTCACATGTCATCTTGATGAGCCTAAGAAGAACACATAACAAAGAACGCATGACTCTCAAAGACAATGGCTTGACTTCGATGCGCACCTTACGCGTAGCTCAACACGGATGAGGTGGTAAGGAGGCAGAATTCTTTGTCTTGGGGTAGCATACGAGGGTAGTACTTCTAGGCAGAACCTCTCGTCATCCTCAAGGGAGGGATGTGCATCTCAACCTGGTCTAGTAGCATTGCGGTCTAATGGCACGAGTCTATGGGTTGCAATAATGCTTCAAAAGAAGGATAGTCAACTAGCTCAAGAGGAAAAACTCCATATGTACATGATGAACCATGTAAATATGTTGTATATAATCACATCAAAAAAAGTGCAAAAATATGAAACACTCCAAAAAGGGGATAGGCCTTATTGAAAATAAAATGCTTGCCGGAGTGCATATAGTGAATAAACAAAGCTTATGTATTCCACATTCTCATCTCATGGAAGCTTGCAGCTGGAGACTTAGCTACATTGGCTTTACTCCAAGGGATACGTGGCTATGCTAGTCACAGTCCATTCTTTTCTTTCCCCTCTTCTTGAGCTGGTTGAACTTGAACTTAGAAGGGAATACCTCGCTCCTCAAGGAAAGAGCTATTATACTGGGAAACTAGAGTTACCTTGTTGAGGGAGGCTGTTTCTTTGTCATTTCTGAGGTGGGGAGCTACATATCACGTACGCAATACAAGGAAAGATGCATAGTCATTAGAGTGTGCTTATGTAGACTTGGTCTGACCTGGCTTATTAAGGACTCTAGACCATAGAATTGTTGAACTTAGAGGTTGTTGAGTCTTAAACCTTTTCTCAATAAGGTTCTGAAAAAGTAATAAATAAAAGGTCTGACTAAGCTCCATACTCCAATTTAATGAACATAAGTTTAATAATCAATCTTGATTCCTAATTCTTTTCTTTTCCTTTTTCACTTCTTTCTTTCAAATAAGCGTTTGCTAAGGGACAAGCAAAGGTAAACTATAGGAGGTGATGAATCTATGATTCTCGCTCTTTATTCTTTTATTTTAGCTCTTCTTTTTTGCAAAACCTCTTTTAAATACATGTAAATTCAATAACTTAGCATGTTGCATGCCCTTGTTAAATATGCATAATTAGCATGTATTTTGCAAAAATAAAAGAATAAAATAATAATAAAAAGAATGTGTATTTAGAATAAATACAGAGTAACATAAAGCCCAAGAGAAGGTCAAGACTTGACCTGATCGCAAAATAAAATAAGTAGAGAGATATATGGTCTACTATGTATTGTGCATATCACCTATACATGTACATATTATTTATAAAACCAAATTATTTTAGTATTTCACACCCTTGTATATAGTTTTAATAATATTATAAAAATAAAATCAAAATCAAAAAAATAAAAGAAAAAAAATATAAAATCATCAAACCTTTGTATAAAATACACATGTACATATCACATCTACTATTTATTTTATACCCTTAAATAATCTTTAGAAATAAAATAAAATTTATTTTATACTCCTAAAATTATGTTTTAAGTAAATAAAATATAGAATAAAGGTATTTACATAAAAATAATAAAATAAAAATACTTGTATATAATACCTAGGTATATTATACCTATATATAATATTATTTACAATATATACCTTATTTGTTTCTCATAAAAATAAGTAAAAATCACCTCAAAATAGACTGAGAAATAATAAACAACTTTCATTTTATTCATTTTTAGTCTAAAAACATTTATTATTATTTACTTATTTTTCTTTAACACTGGACTCCCATTGGTCCACATTGGATCGTTGACCCTGGTCAATGGTCTCTTCTAGACTGGGTCAGGTCGAACGAGCATCGCTGGCTCTCCTTCTCAGATTTCTCCCAGTCTGACCTTACCAAGTTTTGCCTCGGTTCCACCGCCTGATTCTTCTCCTAGGATCCGTGATTCTCGTGGATCCCTAGGAAGGATCAGATCATTTTATGGTTTCAGACTCTTCGTCAATTTTTCCAGACCCTTGGCCAAGCCTATAAAATGCCTCTTCCACCTCCTGTACGGGGCAACTCATTCCTCGCACCACCACAAACCTCTGATCTCCTTTAGGAAGGTGACAACTTCCCAAAGGTACCCATGGAGTGTTGTTTGGCGGTCCGCTTGAGCGAAGCTCGTCGCGACATTGAAGGGCTGCCGCGAGAAGCCTCCTCGGCCATTTACACTCGGGTTGAGGCCATAACCCTCCTCCTCCGCTTCTCCTGGAGCAGCTGAACTCGTCAAAGTCCTCATGTAGCTTCTTTATCTCTTCGTTTTCCATATTTGATTCCATCTTTCCATTTCGCTATGCCACCCCCACCTCAACTTCGACCAACCAGTCGGAGCCCCACCACTGACACCTATCTGCATGGATCGACTCGCTAGATCACTCCGCACCATCTCACGCAGCCTAACCACCTTTGGATCAGCCATCGGGTTCAGATTAAGGATTAGACGTCCTTCTCCCTCCTTCGCCAGAGGTCGAGCATTACCCCCGTCGCTTCTTTTAGCTCTCTATGCAATAAACCGAAATGGAGCTTCTCCCCCGAGTCATTTTACATTTTGCAGGTACCCGTCTGCGCGCATGAGCTTAGTTGGCCCCACTTCATCCCAAGCAGAGCAGCTCCAGGTGGAGGATCTTTGACCCGTTAATCTGACCATTCACTATCCCATCTGAGCCACCCCTTCGACATAGAGTACTTCAACGATCGCGTTGGACCTCTCAGAAGCTTCATCGAGCCCCTGGATCACCTTCCACGCTCAGTTGAAGTTCATCGGGACCATGTTCTTCCATCCACAGTTGCCACCGTTCGATCTAGAGTAGAGCCCCAATCGTGATCTGACCGTTCCTTTAGCGTCTCATCCTGATGCTTGGATCAGACCTGGAACCCTCATCTGAGCTGCCCGACACACAGCCCCTGCAAACCGTTAGATCAACTTTGCAGACTTCATTTGACACACACATCCACGACTAAGTCTAAGTCGTCAGATGCTTTCCAGGGAATGATTAGAACTGTTAGAGCTCCAACACTCCGCGCACATGCCTACTGGGTATATTTCACTATTCTCCTTGCATATTTCAGAATTTGGCTTTAGTCTTGTGAATAAAATTTGTAGATAAAGATAATTACAGCCTGGACCTCGTAATTTCTCATATTTACATTTTAGTCCTTTTATTTTGAAATCATGTATGTCCCTACGTGCTTGTTGGGTCATTTGCAATCTACATCCTGGACCATTATATTGTTACGATATGAATGTGAAGTTTTGAAAAATTGCATTGATGCCCTAGTGAGCCTGGATCACGTGTTGCACGTGTTTTGATTGGACAAATTGCTTAATTGGACCCTTTGCTTTACTTATGTGTTATTGTTTGGTCCCGAGACTTAAGGTATTTGCGAATAGGTCCTTATAAGTTGTGGTTAATTACATGCTTTGTATTGGACTTAATAACCATTAAAGTAATTCGAAAAATTACACAAAAGTTACCATTGGCTCCTGATAATGTGTAGTTTTTATTTTAATTTTGTTGGATTAATTTAATTGCAGTTTCTATTTTTGAAAATTCAAAAACCCTTAAAAAGGTCCATGTTTTCCTTATAAAAATTATAAATATTCGAAAAATGCTTTAAAAATCGTATAAAAATTACTATGTACCTCTTATTGTGTTTTTATTTCTATATTATTTTTGTATGAAATTAGAAAAAATCCAAAAAACTATGAAACATTCAAAATATTATAAATATCATATAAAATCAAAGAAAATTCCAAAAATTCGATTTCCAGTTCCTATTTGTAGCTTTTTATCTCTTTTATCATAAAATTGTTAAACAGGACTGGGCACTTTAGATATTTTTAGTTTATAATTTTGTCTTGACTGTGGAATATTTTGATTTTTGAGCATTTGCAATTTTTATTAAAATCATAAGAACATTTGAAAAATCCAAGAAAATTATCAAAAAACCCAAAAAATCCAATAATATTTTTACTTTAATTTTTTTGACTATTTTTAGTTATTTAGAAAAAGTAAAAAGATTTTTGTGATTGATTTCTTTTATTTTTGTACATGTGTACTTTATTCAAAAATTAAAAATCCAAAAATTAAAAACCACTAAAATATATTTTATTTTAGGAAATTTGACTATTTCGTATTTCTTTTGTACTCCTTATGTTTGACCCTAGTGGCTATACCAGGTAAATAAAATAGCGAACCACTTACATTTCTTGATTACTTGATTTTTCTGAGTGGTTTTTATTTTCTAGATCGATCGTGCTTGGTGATTAGGGTCACAACGACCCTTGATTATTTGCATACTTTACCTGAGTCGCTGGTTGCGGTCATCAGAATGGTGTCGTTATCGGGGAGTACAACGTAGTAGTCAGTTTTCAGTTTTGCTTTATTTTCTTATCTATTTGTTATAATTATCTCTGACATCCCTTTGTTTCTCTTTTTGTGTGAGGAACCGCTCGAGGGATGTTTTGGCTTTCTGTTGGAGGAGCTCACATTTGAGGGGGAGCAGAGAGAGAAATAGAGTATTTATAGCATATAGATAGTTTATTTTCGCAACATTTTATTATTATAATAATTGTACACTCTTGGACACTTGCTTGGAGACTTAGAATTTGGGGTATGTTTTGTCGAGTACCGGTGTACTCGGGGGACCTCACTGTGGTTTCTCGTGGTTTTGTTGTTATCGTATTTAATTTCTTTTTTATTTACGAGGTTTTAGTCCCTAGACTTAGGAATTTCGGTTGATTGTGATGTAATTAGCTATGGCCCCACACCTAATTTCCTATCTGTTCCATAGATCTTAATTGGACTTAGCTAAAATAAAATTAAAAAGTTAACTTATTAGGATTAGAAACCACGTTTCAAGAAAGGCCGTATAAAGCGCTGGCAGGTCCCATTGTAGTGGGCACCAATCAACATCGAAGACCGGACTTCAGTCTCTCTTCCAGATAGTTAGTTATTTGTGCTTCACGATTAATAGAAATTGCTCGTCTAAGGCCAATTTCCCCGTGTATTATTTTGGTAGTTTATTTTCTGCCTTTACTTTTATGCACGGATCACCCTGCATGTAGAGTGCTGGAGTCAGGTATGCATTTCTATCTCTGTTTTATTAGACTTCCTCTCCCTATTTTATTGAACTTCCTCCTCGTATTTTTGTGGACTGAAAATAATGAAGGAAATCAAAATATTTTTAGGCGTTGTCTTATTTCAGAAAAAATACCTAAAAAAGAGATAACCAAATAAAAATAAGATTGCTAATGCAAACTTGACCCTAAAACCAACTTCATTTAAAAAATCTTATTCTGGGGAGAGTCACCCCATCATTGATTGATTTATCTGCAGCGAGAGAGTGACCCGCACACTAGGTTAGATCCATACCCGAACTCCTTTCAAACTACTGGTCTTGTAGCTAGTTGTTCTCTAGTGAGGATTTCACCAGGTAGCCAATAATGGGTCTGGGACTTCCTTAGCATATAGGGAAGATCGGGTAGCCGATAAACGGTCCGCACCCATACTGGCTAGGAAAAACAAGTTGCAAGATTTGGGCTAGTCTCTTGTAAGCATTAGGTTCCCAACAGCTCGCTTAATCTCTCTAATAGATTGATTTGTCACCTTAATAAAATTGGAAAAGATTAAAGATCGATCTTTCATGGTCATCAGCTCAAGTGTTGAGTAGGTGAAAAAAGGGGTTTGACTTCACATCTTGTTTGCATTCCAGATCGAATCTTCATAAATCCCCACATCATGATGATGGGAAGGAGTTCCCTTAGGATGCCTTTGAAAGCATCGCTTTTGAGCACTCCTCTCCATTCATCTAGGGTAGATTTAGAAAGCTCATACCTGCTCTATGAACCTGAGTTCTCTACCACCCCATTCCCCCTTGACCACCCTTCCACCAGTGTTGAGGTGCTAAAGTAGAGCCAGCACAATTATTTGTTTACTTGATGGCACTTGAGTTGGGGTCTTTTGCCTTTGCAGATAACCAAGAGATGGCCACTAGTGGGGGACGCATCGATGAGCAGCCTCAGGGATCAGCGTATGTACTTGACCAGGCCACCATCAACAACATACTGTTAGGCTCCTTGGAGACCAAGCAGCGACAGATCAGAGACCAGGGAGCATTTACGGCTGAGGAGCGACGAGAGCGGATGCAGATGCGAGCAGGAAGAGCAGAGCCACAGAGACCGGTTGGTGGAGATACCAACAACTGGAGGAGGATATAGACACCTAGATTATCAGCAGGAGCCAGCCAGACCGGTACGGATGATGAGGCAATTGCATAACCTGGTGTGACCCTCACCCACTGCTGGATCCAATTATCCGAGATCTTAGGTGACTTCGAGCTTCGCCCCCAGACCATCCAGTTACTGCCCAAGTTCCATGGGCAAGCCACCGAGGTGCCACACCTCCATCTGTAGGAGTTCAAGATGATCTGCAGCATGGTCCACGACAGATTTGTGGATGAGGACACGATCAAGATGGTCGCCTTCACATTCTCCTTAGTTGATAGAGCAGCCTACTAGCTGAAGCATTTAGAGAGGTATGTCACTACATGTGAGCAGCTCTGGACCGAGTACATGAACAAGTACTATCCACTCAGCCAGGCCAATGTAGCACGAGCTATGATCAACAACTTCACCATGATCCTAAACGAGCAGTTTTATGAGGCTTGGGATCGATTCCAAAAGCTCATCGACCAGTGTCCACATCACGAGATATCCATGCCCAACCTTTTTTAGAGCTTCTTTTGTGGGATAACATCGGAGATGCAGGGGCTAGTAAATGCCTCATGTGGAGGGTCATATTTTGACAAGGATGAAGATCAAGTTTGGGCCATCTACGAGGAGATGGCCGAAAACTACACGGTGATGTTCTAGACTAGGTTCTACATTTAGGGGAAGCCCCTCCCACAGGTCGTGTCTTATCAAAGGATTGCACGGGCCAATGTCAGTCCTTCTACTTCCTCAACAGTAGCACAAGCCGAGTCCTCAGCCCTTGACATGGGCATCATCAGAGAGAAGCTGGATCGTATCGAGATTGTTGAGAATAAACAATGCTAGGGCCTGAACCAGATTGATCAGTTGGCACAGACACTGAGTGACATGAAGACTCAGATCATGTGTCTCCAGGAGGTACAGACGGCTCTACAGCCCTATCTCCGGTAACGGGCTAATCCTAGCAGCAACAGCTCCACCCATTCATCTGCCATGTACCGACAGGTCCACCACATTCAAGCAGAGCTAGTCTAGCCGCTGCAGCACTACCAGTAGCCACCATCTCCGGACACAGATGGTGGTCTACTAGTCGGATCAGCCCCTGGCAGTTCTTCCCCGCCACACTTCGAGCAACAAGAGCCATTGATGGAAGTCAACAGGATTTGGTACGACCGACACCAGAAGCAGCCTAGGATCCATCGTGATTACCCGGGTTTCCGATGGTCTACTGGAGGCACCTCATCCCTGCAGCAGCCTCCAGCTCAGGTAGGGAAAAGCATGCAGCAGTAGCAGCCCCATCACTCCCAGCAGTACCAGCAATAGCACCAGCAGGGTCCTCGTCCCTCATACCAGGGACAGCAGTGGAGGCAGTCACAGCAGCCTCATCCTCAATATTCCCAGCCTCCCCCTCACTACCAGCAGCACTCTCAGCCTTATTTCCAATGGGCAACCAATCTGGTTCTCATGGACCTGTCTATGAGAAGCCAGTCTTTGATGACCTCGCCTGCTTACTATCTAATCAGCAGGCATCCTTCCGGCGAGAGATGGATGAGTCCCCACAGGAGATGAGGGAGATTATTAAGGGTAAGGCTGCCATACACGTTCATATTGAACGTAATCCGAACAATCTGAAGAGGAAATCTGAGCAGTTAGAGTTTACCACTCCTAGTGATACTTTGGGGGATATTCTTCCTACGTATTTGATGTTGATTTTGTGACACTTAGGAGCAGTAGGATGCCATTTGGTAGTGCCTCGTCTGAGCAATGACCACTTGGAGATTCTAGAGCGCCAGACGAGGATGGTAGTCGTGCTGATGCCGCTCATGATGATGATGGTGGTGGCTGAAGCCACCAAGGATGTTGATCCAGCCGACAGTACTAAGGTCGTCATGATTCCAGATGCAGACGGTGGTGCTGATGCCACCAGCATTCCAGATGCTTGGCCAGTACACAGGAGCTTATTATTGACCCTCATCTTTCTGGAGAGGGTCCATCCATCCCCTTCCCTCAAGCACTCTGCTTAGGGAAGGGGATTAAAACAGAAAATCCTAAAAAGAAACATCATCTAGAGTTCAGCCAGTAGATGATTGATCGATTCCAGATACAGCTGACTCTAAATGAGGCACTAGAGCACATCCCTCTCTTCCAGAAGAATTTGAGAGAGAAGACCACCATCCGTATGAAGATAAGGAACCACAATGCAGAGGTCCATGTGCTTACTCATTCCACTTGCTTCGCTATTCAGAACCGATTACTAGCCAAGAGACCTGATGCAGGAGCTTAATATGTTAGATGCCATATCCATGATCAGTGGTTTGATTGTACCCTATTAGATAGCTGGTCTTCTATTCACCTTCTTTCGACAACCTTACTCGACCGATTCAAGTTTGGCCCTCTTCAACAGAGCAGCACAGTCCTTCAGTTTGTTGATAGATCTGTCAAGAGGCCGAAGGGGTTATTGAAGGACGTGATCGTCAAAATTCGGGGTATGAAATTCCCTCTGGACTTTGTTGTATTGGACATGGAGATCCCTGAGTCTGTGATAGATACCCCCATCATACTAGGACACCCATTCTTTGCCACAACCAAGAGATGATCGAGGAGACCAGAGCAAGAGATTCAGCCTGCTCCGAGCAGTCGAGTGATTCAGAGCAGATGGCAGATGAAGAGCGAGACATCCTCCAGGAGTGCGACTTTGTGATTACAGACAATGAGGCTGTTTGGTCTGATCCCATATCACGAGCTCTTGTTGCACCTTCAGACACTATAGATTTACATATTTTAGCAGATGAGAGTTTGGAGAGTACACTCTAAACACCAGACACATTTGAGGCTAATGATCGCGGTCAGGATAGCAAAGCGGAGTATATTTCATGTTCTTCTGATCCAGATCCATCAGATTCAGGCATTGATTGGGATGACTTTGATGATTATTTACCCTATCTGATTCCCATAGAGCCGACAGCTATGGCAGATAGTGAACCAGCACAGCTTACAGAGACACGAGTGGGGCCGCCTTCGTCAATTTTTCACATTCAGCGAGAGTTCTCCCATGCAGATCTGGTAGCTTTTCTAAGACATTTCAGAAGCCAAATTTGCTAGCTCCCAGTTGTCCAGAACTGTAGACCTTGCCGCAGTCGATGAAGTACAGATTCCTTGCAAGTAAGCAAGAGATGTTCCCAGTCATTATCACAACGGATTTGACCGAAGATCAAGAATCTCATTTGATGGAGGTTCTTGAATGAAACTACATGGAGATTTGATGGAGTGTATTTGATCTCCATGGGATATGTCTGGCCCTGTGCTCCCACCAATCTTTCTCGAAGAGGACGCCAAGCCATCACGTGAGTACTGATGATCCCAGTTTTATCCTCTGTAATGTTGTATAATTGACGAATTTTATTGCGGATAGATAAATCAAGATCGATCAAAAATAACTACACGGATCGAATAATTAACATATGAATGTACGCACGGATTTATGTTTGTTTAACCTAGGCAAGCCCCAGGGTCGACTCAAGGAGGCAAAGGAACAACTCGGGATCAAGTTAGAGGGGTTAGATCGTGATTTTCCAAGTGGGATTTTTTCTTATTTTTTTATGCAATAAAAAAATGCAGATGCATCGATGCGGATGAACTAGGTTATTAAGAAAACCAGCTACTTAGCCAAAATTTATTTGAATGTGAAATTAGTCCGAATTGGCCAAGTTATATTTTTCCTGTAAACCTAATCCAATAATGAATGCAAATATATTTTTTTTGGGATTTGTGGATTTAAGATGCACAAATGAAAAATACAAACTTTTTTGGGTTTTTATGCAATTTTTATCGCAAATGAAATGCAAAAATTATGAAAATTTTAATGAAAGTTAAATATGATGAAATGAAGATAAACTAATGTTTTTAGAATTTTCTGATAATTTATGAGTTTTTTATGAATTTTTTACTGAAAATAGAGCCACTGCGGGTAGTTAATTTCTAATAAATCCAAGAAGTCAAATTATCCAAAGAATGAATTATCTCAGATAGATATTTCAATAAGTAATCCAAGAGAATTAAATTTCTCAAAAATCTTATTCGTGGATTTAATTACAAATCAATTACATAAATCACTCTACAGTTTATTTTATGCAAAGACAACTCCAATTTCAATGAAACTTGGACAATAATTAAAGCGTACTTAGAGGCATCATCTACAATTTTTTCGTATATTTTGGGCAAAAAATAAATATGTGCTAATTTCAGAGATTAAATGGGTAAAATATTACTGATTCTCAATCTCAGAATTTTAATAAATAATCTAATGCTCACAGAAATGCAAATAAATAGCCACAATCTAAAGAATTAGATGCTCTATAAAATGCTATTTTTGATTGAAAATAATGATGCTATTTTGTGGTTCAAATTATCATGCCATGTCGGGGGTGTCAATGCTATAGAGAAAAGAAACAATAAACAAACAACTATGCACATGGGCACTTATGTAATTTCAAATACTTGACGGGTAAATTATGCAAATGTTCAAAAAAAATAAAAATAAAAGAAAGAAAATAGACCGTGCGAAGAACGTGGGTTTTGATCCCACGCTTAGGGCACGCAAGAGGGGCGACTGGTCCTTGGACGGGGTGGGGAACTGCGCTGCATGCGGAGCTCGTGAGGACGGCGACGTCGGTGGGCGGCCACGCTTGGTCGTGCATCGGCGAGGGTGGCCAGCACACTTGTGGGCAGCGTGGCTGGAAGGCGCTAAGGGCGATGCACTGGAGCGGCCACGTGCGAGGCGGCGGCCACCTGGGCAGCTGAAGATGGTGGAGGAGCACGGCATGGAAGCACCGCGACGGGCGACGCAAGGGCACGTGGAGGTGGAGGGACTGCTATGTTGGGTGGTAGAGGGCACGGTGCTGGTGGGTGCGGCGGCAGTGCTGCACCGTGCACAGTTGCGGAGGATTCGGTAGAGGTGGGGCTTGCTGGACGGTGCTGGCAGGCGTATCCTAGAGGGCCGCGATGTTGGCGGAGGTCGATAGGCACGGCACTACAGCATGGGGCTATCGGCGAGGGCACGATGAGGAAGGGCGGACTGCCTGGGGAGCAGGGACAGCGTCGGTAGGGCGACGCCCAGCCGTACGCGATGGAGGTAGCAGATGGGCGGTGCGTCCAGGAGATGGCGGCGGGCAGTCTACCGTGGGTAACGTGCGTCGTCTGTGCGGGAGGCCTGCAGAGCTGGGGGCCTATTTTTTAAAAACAAAATTTTGTTTTATATATATTTTAATGTTTTTTTTCTAACATGGAATGGATATGTAAAGAAGAGAAGATTATGAAGAATAATATTTATGATGATGATGTGGTTTTTGTGTGATGCTTTGTGGATGAAACAACAAGGAAAAAAACCGTTAGATAAAATAATTAAAGTAGATAAGGATAGAAAATTTACCAACGTGGTCGCCGAAGGTGGAGCTGCGATGTGCATCTCTAGTCGTCGTGGCCTCGATCCGATTTGGTGATAAAAAATTAGAGAAGGTCTGTGAGCTTGGCTGGAAGCTCACTATGCAGAGATTAACTACGGATCTCGCCTTGAGGTTGTCCTCGCTCAACTCGTCTCCTACAACTGTCACCTGAAGGTTAAAGGGGCTCGATCACACTTCGCTCGAAAATGGTAGATGATTGAAAATGATGGAGGTGCTGGTGAATAAAAAAGAAGGGAAGGGAGTTATAAAATGAGTGGAGAAGATAGAGAAAATGGAGGAGTTGATGACTTGGAGTGGAAGACAAGTACGGCGAAAAGAGGTAAAAAAGGGGAATAAAATAAATAATTAATAAAGTAATAGTAGGCTACTAAAAATTAATTAAAATAGTAGTAATAAAATAATCATAATAATAAATCTGAAAATAACAAAAGAAATCCGAAAATTTTAAAAAAAATGGGGTGACATGTGGCGGCTCCAGGAGCGGCCACATGTCGCTCCAAGAAAATTCAAAAATTAAATGTAAAGAAAAATCAAAAAAATAACAAAAGGTATTAAATAGAAAAGTGGTCAACACAAAATTGCTCGTCTCGATGATATCTACAACTTTCGTGAAGGGTCAAAAATCAAAAGAAGTCATCTGTACAAAATGTATTTTTGGGTGGTACCTTATAGATATAAAATACCGCATTTTATCTTTTGTAATTTTTTTGTCATTTTTAAAAGAGAGAAAAATCAAAATAAAGTTAGAAAAATAAGAAAGGAATATTTACAACTTAATCTATTTTTTTATTTTTAATAATTAAGAAAATAAAAGAATAAAATAAAGAGTATTTTGGTCAATATGTACAATATACAATAGGGGCCCAAAACCCAAGTTTTGCATAAGAGCTCCGATTTTAATGAAATTAGTCTTGTTTTGAAGGTCTTTGAATGTGTATTACTTTAAAAGTGAATAGACCTAATTCAGAGGTTGTATGAGAGAGATATGCACATTTTAAGGCTCCTACTTTCAAACTTGGATTGGGGTTTTATTGGTCAATTTTACAAGTTAGTATTTTTTTGATATTTTTTCTTTATTAGTGTTAGTAATATATACACTATAGTGTTAGTTTTATTGGATTTGGAGTTAGTACAAAATACATACGAATAATTGAAATATGGTGAATATATTGGTGATTTTTACAAGCGAATTGGGCTTCTTATTAATGCAAATATGAATGCTAAAATGCAGATATTATTAATGTGTGCATGAATGCTAATTATGCAATATAAGTGGAAATATGCACCTAATGACTCGGGAACAAAGCTCTAATTTCAACTTTTAGAGTGATGAATCACAGATTCATCAACCCCCTATACTTAAACCTTGCTCGTCCCCGAGCAACTAAAATGAAATGCAAGAGTGAAATGAGATTGGGTTCCATACCAAGGTCATGAACAAAAGTTGAAAATGGAGCTTGACTCGACCTTTGGATTAATTATGTGGTGGAACCTTATTGGGATCTGAATTTAAGACCTAACAGACTTCAAGTTCCACAAGTCTTCAATTCAAGACGCCTCAACTGTCAGGTCAGAACAAATCCTCAAACGCAAATTTCTGATGACTATGATTCTTACTTGTACTGTGTATGTATAAAATAGATCACCACATCAGAAATGGCTAAGAAGCAGCCTCCTCTAACAAGGTAACTCTAATTCCCCGGTCCAGTAACTCTTTCCTCGAGGAGCAGGATATTCCCTTCTAAGTTCAAGTACGACCAGCTCAAGAGGAGGGGGTAGAGAAAAGAATGGACGGTAGCCAGTGTAGCTACCTATCCGGGGACGCTTGACCAGTGTAGCCAAGTCATCCAGCTGCAGACTCTTTCTAATATACATAATCCGACAGGTATTTTATTTTCTATCTGGCCTATCTACTTTTTTTGGAGTTTTTGCATTTTTTTCTTTTTTCTTTTTCTTTCTTTGAACTATATACAAGGTGCATCATGTACATCAGGAGTTTTTCCTCTTGAGACAGTAGACTATCCCTCTTTTGAAGCATTATTGCAACCCACAGCGTTCCGTCATTAGACGTCAACACCACCAGACTAGGTTGAGATACACTATCCTCCCTAGAGGACGACGGATGTTTCCACCCATGTGCTACTCCAAGCTAAAGGATTCTACCTCCTCACCACCTCATCAATGAAGAGCTACGTGCATTGTGCTTGTCCAAGTTAGGTCACTGTCTATAAGAATCATGCGTGTGCACGAGATATTCTACTTAGACTAATCAAGATGACATGTGAACATAGACTTGCGGACTCAAAGAATTAAGTCACTTGACCTGAGAAATCTTAACTCCAATTCCTATAAGGTTCCTCTGAAATTAGGTGGATTAAGGTCAAATCAAGTCCTTCCTCAACATCTACCCATAACTTGGTTCAGAACCCACTAGCTTTTCACCTTGCATATGCAAGATATGCAGATGAGGTGCAGAAGACATGTTATGTGGATGAATGAAATGCAAGACTCTTTTTTTAGATGAGATGATGATGTGTAAGAGTAAATAAGAAGCCTTTGATTTTGATTTTTCCATTTTTTCTTCTCTTTTTTGTTATTTTGTTTTGTTTTGTTTTTTGTTTTTTTTTTCAAAACTTTGGTAAACCTCCTATGTTACAATAATTTACAAGAGTTTTATAGGTACTATACAAATTATACAAGTCTTATACAATATACAAGTATACAAAAAAATTTTCAATTTTTACAAAAGTTTTACATGTAATATACAACAAGTAATCTTTTTTTCATTTTTACATACCCGTAATTATTGCAAAATATATACAAAATACGTAAAAATACGTGAAAGTACGAGCTATGGTAAAGTATATATGTAATATATACACGCACCCTATACTTAATGTGTGATATGTCCTCATAGCACGAAAAGCGAGGAAAAAGACATAGCTCATGCTAAGCGTAGGAGAGCTAAAATAATAAAAAGTATAGAAGTCGTCCCGCCCCCCTATACTTAGGCTCTGGCAGCCTAAGTGTAGAAGAGGATAAAAAATGGGGTGGGCAAGGTTAAGAGGGGAAATAGAGGAGTATATACATTGCGGGCATCGGTCCCCCCTATACTTAGGCTTTGGTCAGCCTAAGTATGGGACAGGAGTGAGTGTGAGAACCGATGAGATCTAGAGAATATACAGCGAATGGTGAAGAGACTCGGGTCACTCTCCCCCCTATACTTAGGATCTGATCATCCTAAGTATAGTCATAAAATGAAATGATATGGAGCTGGGGCGAGTGATTCGAATCACTGGGGAGGGAGGGAAAATATATACAAGGAGGATTGAGAATATATAGGGATCAAGAAGGTTTGTGACGAACCTTCTTGCAGGAGCGAGGAGATGGGTAATATACAAGTGTGTCGCTGTCAGAATCATCCTCAGATGAATAGTAGTGCGGTGAAGGGATCGTCCAACGTGGGTCGACACACAGCTGCTTGCTTAGATACGGCTTAAGAACAACTGAACTGAGCTCACTCATATAAATCACCTTATCTGGACCAGATGAGGATTCCACAGAAAATTCCTTCTCCGGTATGTTGAAGTAAACTTTCTTAGTCGGTTTTCTAGAACCTGAATCATTAAGAGGGAGATGAGAGTGACACGCCTTGAGAGGGTTGGGGGAACACCTTGAGGAATCAATTCTCGACTTCCTATCACTAGATAGCCGACTAGAAGAAGGAGTAACCGTGTTTTTTATGTGGAGTCAATTTAGTCTTGTTTGTTTCCTTTGACGGTCCAAGATGTGGTGATGTACTGACCATGGGTTCCTCATCTGACGAGTCATCATATAGATTAGAATATTCATGTAGGGTCAGCACGCGTCTCGAGAAGGTGCTAGTGTTCTCAGTTGGCTTGGCATTATTAGGCTCTTGTGTCGGATCATTGAAATGATCAAGGCAATCCACAAAGGTCATGTCCGACTCAATGATAGCTTCTGGTCGTGAGTCCTCTTTTGAAGCTGTCATGATGGTGGTGCAAGCAGTTGATGAAGTGGAGGTGTGGGGAGTCTCTTATCCAACGGTCGTCCGGACAGCCGGTCTCTTAAGTGTAACAGAGAGGTGGGACTCATCTACCTCTCGATGGTCATGACTGTCAGCGGATGTGTGAGTCACCTTGGAGTAAAGTGTATCAAAGAGTGGGTGAGGTCGAAGCGCTCCCAATGCTGAAAAATCGATCTCCCGAGTCTTGCAATCTATAGTCACCTTAGCCAAGGCTAAGAACGGCTTCCTGAAAATAATCAGAGACTGGGTAAACTCTCCTCGATGCTCGATGTCAATGACCTTGAAGTCCACATGGAGTAGAGCACCTTGTAAAGTAACGATGACTGAAATGTTTCCTCTCGACCGTTCAATAGATCGATCAGCCAACTGAACGATCTCTCTTGACTTTCTGATTGGCCTGAATCTGAGCTTGTCAAACACAGAGGCCGGGAGGATATTTATCGGTGATTCATCATCGATTCTTGCATGGGTATAGATGGTGTCTTTGATTTCACACTTAACTCGGGGCAACCGCTTCACTATGCGGCTCTTGGTCTTTCTCCCCATCACCAAGGAGGTGGTCATAGACGCTATGTGTCTTTCAGTCCTTTTCCTCTAATTGCCTGACCTCTTGGGCATCAATTTACTTCTCACAAATCGTTTGAGGTCAGGAAAGTGATATACGACCTTAATAAAGGGATGTTTGAAAATCAATTCTCCATCGAGTGCTTCCCTTAGGGCAGGATCCAATTTTTTTAGGTCTTTTTCATTTTCAATTTTTATGTGATTTTTTTGTTTTTCAATTTTTTTGGTATTTTTGGTGGATGGATGATCAGACTCTGGATTGGAAAGCAAGGGTTAGTAGAAGAGGGTGTTAGAATGGACTCCAGCTATACATAATGTGTGGGTTCCCTAATGTTTGCTCGGTTTTCAACATCAGATCTACTTACGTTCTTTTCCACTTTCATTCCCAAGCTGGCAGAAATGGAGTGCAATATTTCCATGAAATCTCTCAACTTGTTACCGGATGTTTCATTTTTCATAATAAGTCTGGAAATGTCATCCTCCAAAATGTTCTCATGACAAATCATGGGAGAGTTCTGCTTAATTGGAGGAGACTGCTGAGATGTTGGGGTCTCATACTCAACATACCTAGTCTCCAGCATGTAAGGTTGGGTCGAGTATGGACTATCCAAATGACAAATATTGGTTGGAGCCCCATATGATGAAAGGAGACTGATAAGTCTAGCTCATAAGTCTAATCTTGTGAATGTATAGGCTCTCTGAATGAAGGCTGGTTAATAGAAGCTTGATCACTAAAGTCAATCAAGTCTGGGAAATCATGATGTGCATGCCTCTCCTTTTGGGTTACTCGATTGACCATGTGATTCCCTAAGGTTAAGTCGGGATGTGTATATGTAAATTGTTGTATGGTCCCTACTTAAGTGAGAATGAAGTATGTGGGGGCATATAATTTTACCAATCATCTATCTCAGTAGTAGCTTGCTCTTCATTTGATTCGTTGATTCTTGCAAGCTCTCGATAATAAGGACAGTCAACCCAAGATGGAAGTGGATTCAGAGTTTTGGAATTTGGAATAAGTGAGAAATGCGAAGAAGTGGAGAAGTCAGTCGAAGTTCTGACTTCATAATTGGGTTGAGATGGAACCAACCACGGGTAAGGATCTCCTGTGGATGGTGGAGGATACATGGAAGAAGGGGAAGGTGAAGATGAACGGTATATGGTTGAGGAGGAATGACCAGAGGTCTCAGGGTATGGGGACCAATATCCCGACATCTTGAAGAGGAAATGAAGAAGATTGAGGTAGAAAATGTGCAATTACACAGGATAACACAAATGGAAAGACATAATGACAAACACAAGAGCAAACCCCGAGTCCACACTCAATATGGTGAAGGACCCGAAACCGAGTCCGATTAGTCTGGTTGATTTTAAGTGTGAATTTTCAGACAAGTAGCAAAGGTTACGCGACCTATAGGGAAGTCGGCTCAAAGCCAGATGCGTCTTCCATATTTAACATATCACCTAAGATACATGCGTCCTTCCTTTCTTCGCTCCTATACCAAGTTGATGGATTCAAAGGCTTACCCCTATCTACCTGCAAGCAGGCAGAGGCTGATAAGGCCGGAACTTCACCCCGGGGGGTTACTAGCAACTTGTTGCGAAGTACCGTAATTTCGCCCCTATCTACCTGTGAACAGGCGGAGCCTACGTGGTACTAGTCAGTGAACCTGAATAATTCAACTTGTGATATTTGCTAGGATCATTCGGTACGTGGTATGGAAGGCGGGGATTTGGGCTGTGCCTTAAGGTGTTCACATACACTCAAGTCCCCTCACTCAGCCTGAAAATAAGGTTGGGGTTAATCTCCCGCAAACAAGGGTTAATTTTAGTCAATTGTTTTTGGTCCAATTCAATTAGCAGTCCTGATTTTAAAGATTTGTTGTCACTGATATTAATCTACACAAGCAATCATGTCTACCGTGCAGTCCCAATTCCTTTATCCTAGGTTAGAAAACCAAGAGAGAGAGAATAAAAAAAGCCGATGCAATCGAGAAAACGATG
Organism: Ottelia alismoides; assembly: GCA_037367405.1. Lineage (NCBI taxonomy): Eukaryota > Viridiplantae > Streptophyta > Magnoliopsida > Alismatales > Hydrocharitaceae > Ottelia > Ottelia alismoides. The sequence continues at coordinate 391,706 of JAZKJV010003908.1, forward strand.
ATAAATGCTTGAGTAAGAAGATTTACAGTGCCTCCAGCTCTCTACAATGCGGGATGCAATACTGAATTGAAATTTTTATACTAAATGAATGCAAATGAAAAGCTGCTCCTAGACAAGCAGTTCTATTAACGAGTAGAGAATGAATTGAATTTTGCTAAGTCCTGCGGTCTAAGTGTGTCTTTTAAGTGCGAAGTGTGGTCCTACAATTTTACAAGCACAAACATTTCCTAAAATAGCTCTAAGAGCCGCAAGTGCATGTCCTATTCTACGTAAAGCAACCATACAGCACACTGGGACACGTTTTATTATGACTTACACATGCGAGATCCCAAACAGGAACCACTGTAAATGCAAACACTTGTTTTTACAAGTTAACGAAAAAAGAAAATCTTTCTGGCATCTCAACAGCCGACTTGATCCACGAATCGTCGACCTCCGATGCACTTCGAGATGCTTCGACTTCAAGAAAGTTGCTCCAAGTCCACCGAACCCTCGCACAAAAAGATAAAAAATATCAGAGAAAAAATAAATAAATAGAAAATTAATTGAAAAAATGGAATAATTTCAAGGGGGTTCGGGGATCAGACTACTCGAGTGATTAGAAAACGTGAATCTAAATTTCTAAAGTGATCATAAGCCATTTGTCTCCCCGGCAACGGTGCCATTTGATGAACCGTGAATTCATCCCTTTAAGCGTATGGATTTAACACTAAGAACGTTGCAGTCAGGTTGGATTCGGTCCATCAAAGACCATCTAATTTGGATATATCAATAACATCAGATGGTCATATTTTTTTACTTGTTAAGTAACCAAGGTCGAACTCAGGGATAGGAGCCTCTCTCGTGATTATCCAGACTTTTATTAATTTATTAAGCGTTGAGTTAGAGAACAATAAGTCAATATAGGCATGAAGACAAAACAACAACAATGCATCAAGCAAATATAAAACATGCATTTTTTTAAATTTTTAATCGTGCAATTAGATGCGATTAAATGCAACACAAAAATGCCCAATCTACACAAATACTTGAGCTATTAAAATAGAAGTCAAATCAGGGTCAAATAATAAAGCTCTCTTCATTCATGTAAAAATCAGGCATAAGAAACATAGAAATCCAGACACTTAGACAATAAAATAATACATTAAATTTCGTAGTGTCACATCTGAAAGAAAAGCATGCCATAAGGAAGACAATGAGAAGAGCTTCGAAATGCCACTGAAATCGACTCAATCGGAGCTAGGATGCTCAAGATATACATGAGTGAAGATAGGGGCATAAACGCAAGAAAACATGAAAGATAACTAGCAAACAGGTCCTTGGGAAGGACTAAAATGTAATTAAAATTAAGCGTGAGGCCTTCCCTATAAATGTTCCACACGTGCGGGGGCATATCTACAATTATTAAAATGTACAAGGGTAAAAATGCAAATAACCCCAAGCGCACATGGATGGCATGTGACTCCATGGCCTATTTGCAATATGAGAAAGTTGCGAGGGTGTTGATGCAAAAAACCCAAATCTCATGTGCGTGAGGCACGTGAGTCCAGGCTCGGGTGGGGCAAGGTTTCGGCGCAGGTTCGGATGGACGTAGCAGGTGGCTTGGGCCACGTGGCGGCTCAAGGATGCTTCAGTCGAGGCTCGGTCCCACCGAGCCTCCGCGCTCCGGGAAAGCGTCGTGGCTGCTCCTGGACTGTTAGATCTCCACCGGGGGGCGAAATCCAACGGCATCTGCATCTCCTCCTTCCTCGTTGGTTGGCTGCGCGATTGGACTCCGGCGGAAGGCCTAGAGCTCCTGCGCACCCTTCCGTGCCCGGTGAAGGTCGAGGAAGACCATTGATTGCCTGGCGATAATGATCTACGCTCGGAGAAGATGCGGGGGATCTTGGAGTTTGCTGTCGACGTGTGTTCGCCATAGGTGAAGTTCTAGAACTTGGCTCCGCCCGAGGTCCGACCAATGGAGTTTGTAGACCAGCAAAAGGGATTAAATGATAGCCGAGGCGTGTGTATGTGCGAACTGAGGTGGACGGAGGGCTGATGGAGCTGAAGAAGTAGAGCCCTTAGTGGGTCCTCCTCTGCATATGGAGGAGGAGAAAGCTTGGGATAATGAAGGTTTTGATAGAGGATGAAGGTGATCGGAGGGCCTGGCGATGGTGATGGATGATAGGCAAAGCTCGAGGAGGGGTTCAATGGAGTATGGGGTTGCGTGTAGGATCAAGATTAATTACGCAAAAAAAAAATACAGATAAGATCTGAGAAGCTTACCTGAATAATGGCGGAGCGGAGCCCTGGGCTGAGCATCGTGTAGATGCCCGAGGTTGTCGCACGTGGACGTCGGCTATTCCTTGGAGCTCGAGCGGGGCTGAGCCACCGCATCACCACCATGTTCGACGGCGGGTCTCACCGAGGATGCATGTCTTCATTGCTCTATCCTAGCCCCTCCCCCTGTCACATGGAGGAGGCGGAGGGCTGGGCCTCGCCCCTCGTGAAAGTGGATGCCCGTGGTAGGCGGAGGAGATTGCATAATTAATCAGGCTCCTACACACAACCCCATGCTCCATTAAACCCCCCCCCCCACGAGCTCTGCCTATCATCCGTCACCTTCGCCAGGCCCTCCGATCACCTTCATCCTCTGTCAAAACCTTCATCATCCCAAGCTTTCTCCTCCGCCGGAGGAAGAGGAGGCCCCACTAAGGGCCCCACTTCTTCAGCTCCCTCAGCCCTACGTCCACCTCAGTTCGCACGCGCACACGCCTCGGCTATCATCTAATCCCTTTTGCAGGTCGTCATTGCTCTATCCTAGCCCCTCCCTCTTTCACAAGGAGGAGGAGGAGGGCTGCGCCTCGCCCCTCGTGAAGGCGGACGCCCGTGGCAAGCGAAGGAGATGGCGTATTTAAGGGGCGAAGATGGTAGTTCTGGTCGAGAGGGTCATGATTTGCGAGGGCAATTTGGCATGAGTGGAGGGAGATTGTGGAAGGAGTGACTGGCCATGAGGATGAGGGATGAGTGGGGGAGGTCCTGGAGTAGTTAGCAAGAGAGGAGGTCGTCGGAGATGGTGGAGAATATGGGAAGGGTGCGGCGGTTGTGCATGCTTGAGAACGTGGGAAAGAGGGCAGACCGGAGGTAGGGGATGACTTCGTGGCCGTCGGATCTCATGATTCTACGGCTATGAAGCTAGCGGTAACGAATGGTCCAGATCAGATCGATGGAGTGCGATCGCACGGCGTAACTAATGCCACGTGGCGTGGTATGGGCGAGGTGCTGGCGGGCGATCCAGATCGTATCTGAATGGTCGTCAGAGGGTTAGGAATTGTTGCTGGGATTTATGGTGGGGATCTAGGCTCCAAAAGGTGATCGGGTGGAGCAAATGACGCCACGTGGTGCAATGAGGTGTGGCACTAGCAGATGGCGGTGATGATGTCAAGAGCTCGATCGGACGGAGGATATCACAGTGGCAGTGGATGGTGGAGATCAAGAGGGAGGAAGTGGATCAGATGGCGGCTGGAATCAGGCGGTGTGGCGTGAGGAGATGCGGCCACGTGGCTCAACCAGAAGGAGCCACGTGGCCCAATCAGGTTATTCAGAGAAAGATTGTGAGATATGATGGAGCAAATGTCCGAATTTGAGAAAACTCGAAACATGAAAGTTGTAGATCTCTATGAGATCTACAAGTTTCATGTTGACCAGTAATAGAGATGAGGTCAATTAGAGACAGAGAATATTTTTGAGGGTATTTTTAAGGCTAAAAACACCACGATATTGCATTTTGACATTTTTTGTGTTTTTAATTTATTCAATGACTCTGATAATTACAAGACTTTATCTGGTTTTTATTGACACACATTCAAGCAAGGGGGTTAAAAATGCGAATCAAGATGATGAAATCGAGTTTCATCACCCCCCTATACTTAAGCCATCCTCGTCCCCGAGCATCAAAGAAAATGAATGAATTGACTTAACCCCCTTGTGCATGTGAGTACAGGATCCAATCTGTTGAAGTCCACACAACTTTAGAGGTCCAAAATTTAGATCTCAACCCAGCCTTAATCAAGAGGAACCCAATTCCTCTAATTATCTAGACTCTCTCTGAAGTACATATAGACTAAGGGTATGACATTTAGTATTGACTGCGTTCACGAGAGTAGAGTCAAAACTTCACCCAAGGTCTTGATCCGAGAAACTCTCCTAAATACCCAATCCTCAACACTAGGGAATAAATCAAATCTTGCGTTCAGTCCACCTTCTCTTTAGTTGTCAGGCTTAAAAAATGTAGATGGAAGGCTAGTAATGGAGGGCATGGGATTGTGTCATTTCTTCTCTCCCTCTCATTGGAACAAGGATTCTCACTTAGTGCCTTATTACGCAACACATTTTTTTTGGTGTTGATCAGTGCGTCCGTCAAGAGAAGTTGGAGCCGTCTGCACTTGTTTTCCTGGGATTACACCGGTGTGTGTCTTTTTTGAGTATCTATCGTACCTTCTACACCCAGACTTGTAGCATTTACGATGCAGAGCCCTTTTTTGGTGCAAGTCCAACTCCTGGTCCTAATAGCGGTTGTCCAAGTGGACACTTTGAAATGGTTGGGAGCGCTCACCTTTGGTGGAAGCTCTTTGATATGTAACTTTGTATAATGAGAGCTTTTCGTTGACTTTCATTGATTTGTAGTATTTTTGGCTAGCTCCACTGCTTTTACAAAGAGTTGGCGCACACTGATCAACATTTTTATTTATTTCACACCCTGGCACTTAGGTCAATGTCAAGAGATTAGTATAAGAACCAAGTTCTCATACTGGCTAAAATTACTGACACTCGGGTTTCATGAAGCCTTCAAAGATTTTGTCCCATCCTCGAGCATCATTAGATCAAGTCCAGACTTGAATCCCTCATCCCAATCCCTCAAGTGAAGAGTCAACTCATCTCATCGAAACCGTAGTCGTGCATGTGATGTGCTGATCATATTCTTATTGTTTGAGACTAAGCATGAAATATAACATGCAAATCTAGAAATCTAGGGGAATGTCGATGATCAAGTCTAAGACCCTGATGGCTATGGCTGGTTAACCGAAAATCTCAAGTCCTCATAAAATCAAGTTTTCTTGAACATTTCAGATCCTGGGTGGAAGTGTGAATTTAGAGGATTAATCCAACTCCTTCATTTACAAACACACATTTTTTTTAACTTCAAGAGACATTATGACTGCCTAAACTCAATTAAGTAGATGCATTTGCATTCAGCCAGTATGGGTGTAAGTACAGGCCAGAGCCCGTTGCATGAGGACGGGGCCTTATGCGTTGTCCTCTAAACCACCCAATCTGCTAAGGGTGAACCCTCACTGAACACGGCTACTTATTCCGGCTAAGTAGTCACTAATGACTCTTAAAGGATTTTTTGGATTATCTCATTTATGGGAATTTTAATTAAAGGTTAGAACACAGGTTAGACTCAACTTTCTTTGAAATCAAAAAGAAAATATCAATACCATGTCACACAAATAAAAATTTTCAAAACATTTTCAAAAGATTTTTCAATACAAGAGAAACCCATTTTTCAAATCATTTTCAAAAATATTTTCTATAAAAATAGTGTAACATAATATAGAAAGCCCTGATAACCACTTAATTCAAATGTTTTTACTTTAGCCAAAAAGTTTTAAATTTTTCAAATTTTTCAGATTATAGCTAAAGTAAATATATTGTATATACGGTATACCCCCCATACTTAAACTTTGTTATGTCCTCATAGCACTAGATGATACAAGTCCATAGGTCCATTTAAATATAGAGAAATATATGGGAACTAAGGAGGCTCCCCCTATACTTAGGTTAGAAATAACCTAAGTATAAAGGCAAGGAAAGATGAGTAGAGAAATCACAGGGACTCGGGTCCCGCTATACTTAGGCTTAGAGTACCCTATGTATAAAGATGGATATTTGATGTTGGGAGAGATCCGAGGTGAACGAAGAAGAAGGATGGATATACAAGTGAGTGGATGAATCTGCGGAGATTAATGGAGTGACTAAGGCTCAGGGGAGGGTGTCGGAGCAAACATGGCTCAATCAAACATGCAAGACCCTTCAATTTCACCAACTCACACATGAAACCAACCGAGGTTGATGTGTTATCTTGTCGGTTTTAATGGTGATTAAAACATTTTATCTTTACGCAAAAGAGATGCTAATTAAAATCAAATGCGTAAATGAGGGTGTTGCTCTCCCAAGACAATATGTTACTCCATTTTTAGGTTGACTTGCAATTAACAGTCCCAATTATTTAAGGTTGTCACTGAGTTAAGGTGATCACATAAATCAAGCAATCATCGTCTACCGTTCATTCCCATTTTCCATTAACCTAGGTGATCAAGCTAGGAGGGGAAATCGAAAAAAAAACCATGTAATCGATAAAAACCGCGATCTATGCTAAGCGAGAAATCTTGCAGTGCTTTGGCGAGACTATGTAAAAACTTGGACTATTTTGAAAACCAAAATGATATTTATGCAAGTCGATCAAAAGCCACACCTAACATGCTTCTATTAACGGGGAAGAATCCCTTTTAAATTTGGCTAAGTGAGGCGATGCTATGTGCGTATTTATTTATAGTGTGTACTACCTACGAGCAAGCACGTAATAAAAATGAAACGATAAAATAAGCTCGAAGAGCTGCGTGTCTGGTCCTAGGTCGACATTCAAGTGGGGACAGTCCCCACACAACCACATTCGTTTGTTTACAATCGCGAGTCTTCGGTCAAAGACCACTGTAAAGATGATTATTACATGACATGATATGAAAAAAATGTGAGACACATTTTTTTTCCTTTCTTTTCAACTTGCTCCAAGCATGCTTTTGCGGCTCCTCACAGCGGGAAGCACCTGCTCCTCGCCTCCCTGAACATTAAGAACCCTGTCACAAAAGTAAAGATTAGAGATCAGTTGAGAAGAAAAATTTTACAATGCAAGACAAATGAACAACTTGACCTATAAAAAAAGAAACACTTAATTAAATAAATGAAAATCCAAATAATACAAGAGATGAGCCGTATCCCCGACAACGGTGCCAATTTGATGATCCCGATTTTATCCTCTTTAATGTTGTCTAATTGACGAATTTTGTTGCAGTAAGATAAATCTGGATCGATCAAAAATAAACACACGGATTGAATAATTAACGAATGAATGTACGCGCGGTTTTATGTTTGTTTAACCTGGGCAAGCTCCATGGTAGACTCAAGGAGGTAAAGGAACAACTCGGGATCAAGTTTAGAGGGGTTAGATTGTGGTATTTCAAGTGGGGATTTTTTCTTATTTTTTATGCAATAAAAAATGCATATGCACCGATGCGAATGAACTAGGTTATTAAGAAAACAAGCTACTTAGCCAAAATTAATTTGAATGTAAAATTAGTCTGACTTGGCCAAGTTATATTTTTCCTGTAAATCTAATCCAATAATGAATGCAAATATATTTTTTTGGGATTTGTGGATTTAAGATGCACAAATGAAAAATGCAAACTTTTTAGGGTTTTTATTCAATTTTTTATGCAAATGAAATGCAAAAATTATGAAAATTTTAGTGAAAGTTAAAATGATGAAATGAAGGCTACACTAATGTTTTTAGAATTTTCTGATACTTTATGATTTTTTTAATTTTTTTATTTGAAAATATAGCAACTGTCGGTAATTAAATTTCTAATAAATCCAAGAAGTCAAATTATCCAAATAATGAATTATCTCATATAGATATTTCAATAAGGAATCCAATAGAGTTAAATTTTCTTAAAAATCTTATTCGTGGATTTAACTAAAAATCATATACTGAAATTACTCTACAATTTATTTTATGCAAACGACAATGAAAACTTGGAAAGTAATTAAAGCGTACTTAGAGGAATCATCTACAACTTTTTCGTAATTTTTGCAGCAATAAATAAATATGTGCTAATTTCAGAGCTTAAAAGGGTAAAATATTAATGATTCTCGATCTCTGAATTTTAATAAATAATTTAATGCTCACAAAAATTCAAATAAATAGCCATAAGATAAAGAATTAGATGCTCTATAAAATGCTATTTTTGATTGAATAGAATGATGCTATTTTGAGGTTCAAATTATCATGCCATGTCGGGGTGTCAATGCAATAGAGAAATGAAACCATAAACAAACAACTATGCACAAGGGCATTTATGTAATTTCAAATACTTGACGAGTAAATTACGCAAATGTTCTAAAAAATAAAAATAAAATAAAAGAAAATAGACCTTGCGTAGAACGTGGGTTTTGATCCCATGCCTAGGGCACGCAAGAGGGGTGGCTGGTCCTTAGAGGTAGTGCTGCGCCACACGCGGAGCTCGTGAGGATGGCGACGGCGGTGGGCAGCCGCACTTGGCAGTGCGTTGGCGATGGTGGGCGGCGCGCTCGCAGGCGGTGCGGTTGGAAGGTACTTGGGGCGATGCACGGGAACGGCCACGCGCGAGACGGTGGCCACGCGGGAAGCTGAAGATGGTGGAGGAGCACGGCATAGAAGCACCGCGACGGGCGGCTCAAGGGTGCACGGAGGTGGAGGGACTGCTCCGCTGGGCGATCCAGGGCACGACACGGGCGGGTGCGGCGGCAGCGCTACGCCGTGCGCGGCTGCGGAGGATTTGGTGGAGGTGGGGCCTGCTGGACGACGTTGGAAGGCGCAGCCTGGAGGGCAGCAATGTTCGCGGAGGTCGATAGGCATGGCACCGCAGCGTGGGGCTGTCGGTGAGGGTGAGACGAGGAAGGGCAGAGCGCCTAGGGAGCAAGGACGGCGCCCAGCGCACGCGACGGAGGGAGCAGCTGGGCGGTGCGTCCAGGAGGTGGCGGCGGGCGGTCCACCGCGGGTGACGTGCATCGGCGGTGTGGAAGGCCTGCAGAGCTGGGGACCTGTTTTTTTTAAAAAAATGTTTTATATATTTTTTTATGTTTTTTTTTCTAACAGCGAATGGATATGTGAAGAGGAGAAGATGATGAAGAATAATGTTTGTGATGATGATGTGGTTTTTGTGTGATGATTTATGGATGAAACAACAAGGAAAAAAACCGTTAGATAAAATAAATAAAGTAAATAAGGATAGAAAATTTACCTACGTGGTCGCTGAAGGTGGAGCTGCGATGTGCGGCTCTCGTCGTCGTGGCCTTGATCCGATTTGGCGATCAACAAACAGAAAATCTATGTGAGCTTGGCTGGAAGCTCACCTACGCGGAGATTCACAGCGGACCTCGGCTTGAGGTTGTCGTCGCTCAACTCGTCTCCTACAGCTGTCACCTGAAGGTTAAAGGGGCTCGACCTCACTTCGCTCGAAAATAGTGGATGATTGAAAATGATGGAGGCGGTGGTGAATAAAAAGGAAGGGAAGGGAGTTAGAAAATGAGTGGAGAAGATGGAGAAAATGGAGGAGGTGGTGACTTGGAGTGGAAGACAAGCAGAGAAGAGGTAAAAAAGGGGAATAAAATAATAATTAATAAAGTAATAGTAGGCTACAAAAAATTAATTAAAATAGTAACAATAAAAGAATAATAATAATAATAAATCCGAAAATAATAAAAGGAATCTGAAATATTGAAAAATGGGGTGACATGTGGCGGCTCCAGGAGCGGCCACATGTCGCTCCTAGAAAATTCAAAAATTAAATGTAAAGAAAATAAAAAGAAATAACAAAAGTGATTAAATGTGATTAAATTGAAAAGTGGTCAACACAAAAGTTGCTCGTCTTGATGAGGTCTACAACTTTCGTGAAGGTTCAAAAATCAAAAGAAGTCATCTGTATAAAATGTATTTTTGGGTGGTACCTAATAGATATAAAATACCACATTTTATCTTTGTAATTTTTTGTCATTTTTAAATGAGAGAAAAATCAAAATAACATTAGAAAAATATGAAAGGAATATTTACAACTTAATCTATTTTTTTGGATTTTTAATAATTAATGAAATAAAAGAATAAAATAAAGGGCATTTTGGTCAATATGTACAATATAAATAGGGGCCCAAAACCCAAGTTTTGCATACGAGCTCCGATTTAAATGAAATTGGTCTTGTTTTGATGATCTTTGAATGTATATTACTTTAAAAATGAGTAAACCTAATTCGGAGGTTGTATGAGAGAGATGTGCTCATTTTAAGCTCCTAGTTTCAAACTTGGATAAGGGTTTTATTGGTCAATTTTACAAGTTAGTATTTTTTTAATATTTTTCCTTTATTAGTGTTAGTAATATAATATACTATAGAGTTGGTTTTATTGGATTTGGAGTTATTACAAAATACATACGAATAAGTGAAATATGGTGAATATTCAGGTGATTTTTACAAGTGAATTGGGCTTCTTATTTAATGCAAATATGAATGCTAAAATGCAGATAATCTTAATGCGTGCATGGAATGCTAATTATGCAATATAAGTGAAAATATGCATCTAATTAACTCAGGAACAAAGCTCTATTTCAACTTTTAGAGTAATGAATCACAGTTCATCAAGTACCAGTGACGGGCTGAACCTGAATCCTCGAGATGTGGTCATGAAGGAAATATCGAAATGGTGGAGCACCCGATTTTATCTACCCCATCTCCGACTCCAAGTGGGTTATTCCATTACATGTGGTACCCAAGAAGACAAGTATCACTTCAGTTGTGAGAGAGTCTAGGGAGGAGATAGCTACCCGTGTACCCACTTCATAGAGGGTCTGTGTGGACTATAGACGATTGAATCAGGCAACCAAGAAGCATCATTTCTCATTGCCATTTATTGATCATATTATCGAGAGGCTAGGAAGAGTCATTACTGTTTCCTTGACGGGTACTCTAGATATAACCAGGTGGCCATAGCGTTCGAATACCAGGAGAAAATGACATTCACATGTTCATTGGAACATATGCTTTTAGATGGATGCCCTTTGGTTTATGTAATGCCCTGGTTACATTCCAAAGGTCATGTTTTCCATCTTTAGGACATGGTGGTGACTATTTGGAGGTCTTGGATGACTTTTCGGTCTATGGCAATTGGTTCGATGCTTGTCTTGACTGCCTAGACCGTGTCCATCTAGTATTATCTTGGGAGAAGAGTCACTTCATGGGTGACTCACAGGGACAGTGCTTGGCCATA